>OX244270.1:12863963-13463963 GCA_945867215.1 Epinotia demarniana | reverse complement strand
GTTTCTTGTGATAATACAGTACGGCGATTGCCGCAGCACTTGGTTCCCAGATATCGTCGGTATCTTGAAGAACAAGACGACGGAACTGAAGAATTACGTGCACGAAAAAGGACGCGACTTGAAACAGCTTTACGTAGACAATGTGCAGAATAAAATCAATTCTTACTTTACGCGTGCGGATCAAGGAAGAAGCTTGGAAGTGCAGACGAGGATAAATGAAAGGTTTGAAACTTATTTAACAGAAGCTCAAATAGCCGATGATGAGCTTTTTGACTCGATTGCTCCATCTAATATGAAGTATAATTGTTCCGACGCCGATCCTGCGATTCGTATGACGACGCCTCAGTTAATAGCCCTTCACGGCTACGCCGCTGAGTCCCATACGGTTGTTACTGAAGATGGATACATCCTGACGCTACACCGAATCCCTCACGCCAAAGTAGCTAATGGAAGCCAAAACACTGAAATTCCACGAAAAACCGTCTTGCTCCATCACGGTTTGCTTGGCAGTTCTGCAGATTGGATTATCGCTGGCCCAGAAAAAAGCCTGGCATACATACTATCTGATGCTGGATATGATGTTTGGATGGCAAATGTTAGAGGGAACACGTATTCCAGAGCTCATATAACCTACAACACGGACAGTTTTGCGTTCTGGAATTTCACCTTCCACGAGGTTAGTCAGTACGATTTGCCAGCTGTGATTGACTACATAATGGACACTAAAGGATGGGACGCGAAGATCAACTACATCGGACACTCAATGGGCACTTCAGTATTGTTTGCCTTACTGTCCACCAAGACACATTACAATAAAGTTTTAAGAGCAGGCTATGCTTTGGCACCTGTGGCTTATATGACCGAAATCGAAAGTCCAATAAGACTGCTAGCAAGGTATGCTGATAACCTTGAATATCTGCTTAAGCTACTGGGTCAAAACGAGTTCTTGCCGCAGAACGCCGTCCTGCGATGGTTGTCAAAGCACGCATGCGAAATAAATCACTACGAAGAAGCGATTTGCGAGAATTCCCTATTTATTATTTGTGGACATGATGAGAAGCAATTCAACAGGACTCTACTACCGCTTATTCTGGGCCACGTCCCGGCGGGAGCATCAACGAGGACCCTAGTGCATTACGCTCAAGAAATTCGTAACAATGGCCAATTTCAGATGTTTGATTATGGACGTGAGGGCAACTTGAGACAGTACGGGACACCGACACCTCCTCAATATCCGTTACACAAGATTACCTTGCCCATTGCATTGTTCGGTTCGCAGAACGACTGGCTGGCCAGCGAAGTCGATGTCACTAAGCTATATCAACAACTTGCTAACCCTATAGAGCATTACCTAGTGCCTTTGAAAGAGTTCAACCATATTGATTTTCTCTGGGCGATTGACGCCCCCAAGCTAGTGTATAAAAAGTTATTGGAATTATTAGAGAAGGGAATCAGTAAAAATGTTGACAGAGATATTTTTACCAATGAACTTAATTACTTCGGCTCGAAGTAAAGGTAACCGCATTTTTAGAAATATTTTAGAATGATAAAACTCGCGTTAAGAACGTTGAAGGAAGAATTTGTTACGTATTTTATCATCCCTGTGAGATTAGCTTTGTGACTATGCTATTAGATTTATATGTAATGTACTAATATAGTTAGGTATTTATGTAACTAAACTGCATATGTGAATAAATGCTATTATTATAAATAAAAATAATAAATAATAAAATTGTTCTTTATTTAGGTATCAACCCATTAAATTTACAATGACAAATTAAAATTAAAATTAAAAGTTTAAATAAAAAAAAAAATTAAAATTACAGGCAACAGTTTTATAGACGAGGCGTAGACACCTTACTCGTAAGGTAGCATGCCGTGTACACTACCTTGACAATACTGTTGGTCGATTCGCTCACTCTCCCGACAAAGGACCAGTGTCTTTTACGCATAATTGCGTAAAAGTCATCCACTCTGTTCACGGCGAACATCCCAGACGCACTACACCGCCACGGCAGCCGTAGCATCGCACGAAACGCGTTGTTGTACTGTACTCTGAGTCTGTTGAACGACCGTTTCGTGTAATGATACCACAGGTGACTAGTGTAGAACGCCTGGCAATAGGCCCCGAACAGAGTAATTTTGACTTGGTCAGAGCAGTGAGCGAACCGACGTGCCAACATATTGCTTCGCATAGCAATGGCCCGTCTTTGTCTTTCGAGATCGTCGTCGTCTTTTAGTTTGTCTGTCAGTATATGTCCTAGATACCTAAAACTAGTTACATTTTGTAGCTCTGTCCCGTTCAGTTTGACGGGCGGCACAACTTCAGGTCCCCTGCCGTATTTAAATACCATTATCTCTGACTTTTTCACATTGTACTTAAGTCCGTGTAGTGCGGCATAACGCTCGCATATGGATATCAGCATTCTCAGTCCCATGATAGAGGGGCTCAGCAGAACCATGTCGTCAGCGTAGCTAAGGTTATTGGCGCATACGCCTGCTACGTGACACCCGACTGCGGCCCTGCTGAGCTCCTCTATCAGTTCATTAATGTAAAGATTAAACAGTAATGGCGATGTCAGCCCACCCTGTCTAACCCCACAATTCAATTTATATGGGTCCGAATTGCTACTTCCCCATTTAACGCTATTCGTTTGGTTTCCGTACCAGAATCCCAACAGACCGGCTACTCTTCGAGTTATAGTTGTAATACTTTGTTTAATACATTTTTTGCCTGTCTTTGTATCCCGATCCTCTCCTATAACAATTATCTTAAGTAGGCTCATCAAAAGTGTCAAAGTGTAAGTAGGTAGGTCCCTAGTTTAACAATTTAACATAATAATGTAGTATTTCATTCGGTGTTAGATGGCTTACCTAGATGCCAGCTTATTCAAGTGATATTCTTATAATTTTCCTCCCAAAAGTCCCAATGTTTTCCCTATTTCTATTCGGAGTCTCCTAATTATACTTACCTACATAAGAAACCAAAGAACCCCATGAGTAACAGTGCTTTTATTTATACTATTAGTACCTACGTTTCAATGTCTTTCGATTATATGTCAGTTCATGGCTAAAAGAATAAGGGTCCCCGGTTTCACAGCCCGGTAAAAAGTTTTCTAAAGTGAACTGAAATCAGCATAAAACTTGTTCAAAGTACCTAGTTTGTGCCTGTAACATGGGTGACAATCTGTTGCTCGCGGCCGCAGGATTTACCTACCGCAACCTTACCCTGCACGTGTCCTCTGTGTGGTGCTAAATGAGCGGCAATACTTTCGGCGAAATAGGCGGTCCTTTAAAAATAACACTTGGATATTCGCCTATTCTGTAGTATAGATCTGTAGATCGCCATACGATTAAAAAAATAAATGTGCCTGTAAAATTGTGGGAATCTTCAATTTTAA
The DNA here is from genome assembly GCA_945867215.1 of Epinotia demarniana. Classification (NCBI taxonomy): domain Eukaryota; kingdom Metazoa; phylum Arthropoda; class Insecta; order Lepidoptera; family Tortricidae; genus Epinotia; species Epinotia demarniana. The sequence continues at coordinate 13,460,562 of OX244270.1, read as the reverse complement.
TATTTTTTTAAAGCTACGTACCTAATTGAAACCTTAACACTGCAAGGCTTGCATATTTCACTGAGAGTGTCTAACAGCACTAGCAAGCAACGTATGCAGATTACAAGTAATACGTGTGCCTGTTTCAATTTAGTTAGGTACGCAATATACCAATAACTGCTAATTATTACAAAAGACTGCACCACTACAAAACAATATTCTATGATTCATTCCAGTATAAGTAAATAACATGATTCACAACAAACACAACGATACTTATTGGCAATAAGTCATGAAAATTACTTCATATAACGATAAGGAAGACATAGCTATGATGCATTTGAATGGTAATTTGAGTCACGAAACAAATACACCTTATCTGTTTAAACAAATAGGTTACGATAAAGTAGGAATGCTCCTTAATCTTTGGGCCTTCCTTTATACAACTGCAGGTTTTTTAATAGATAAAATACCCCTGTCTTATCCTAAGCAAAGCGCCAAAAGCTGTTTGGCTAGCTACTAAACAGTTATGAATTTAAACCCTCGCGACGATTGCGAGACCGGCAACAAAAAATAAATTAAAGTAACAATTGAACTTTGCTAATCATATGTGTGAAACATAAGTACCTATAAGCCAATATTTTGTCAAATTAAAGACATGTGACGTATCGGGGTAAGATTATCTTGTCTGTCGCATTAGGCGTGAGACGTGAGGTGCCAGAGGTTAGGTGAGAGGTGGGTTGACCAGTGAGGTGATGTTAGGTGAGGTCTTGCGACGCCGTCCCGAAATATATCATTGTTTTAGGGAATTTTACTTCAAAAGAATCAGAAGCGCGCTGGCGACCCTGAGCTACCTACCTAGAGACAAAAGTGAGAGTTGAGAGTGTGGTCTCAGCACAGTGCATCCTTGACCTTACCACCAGGAACACAACACCAAATACGAACAAAGCAAGTGAGGGTGTTATATGAGCGATGTTTCGCTGTGCCCTAACTACCTAACTCTAAAAATAAATTGTTTATTTATAAGCTTTTTAACTTGACCTGTTCGTATGAAGGTAAGTAGCTGTGAGTATGTAAGTTTTCCGTCAAAATTTTTAATCTATTTTTCTATTGAGATCTGTGGCGAGTTGAACAATTTTTCCCCATCCCAAAAAGCGCACAGTTTTCACTTCTGAAAACTGTCCAGTGTACGAAGAAAATAAAGTGTAAATAAATTTAAATGAAATTGCGTTGATAATAAACATTGACTCTATAATATAATAATTGTGGCGCTTCCGATTCTACTGCTGCTGCTTCGTAAGCTATTGCTTTATTAGGTTATGGGCCCAGCACGCTTCCACTACGCCACTCTGCCGGCTTCGAAAGCTATTACTTTATTCGAATATGTATAACAGAACCATTTGAGGCTTTTTAATAACTGTCAATATAGGTCATATGGTCATATCATATATAAAATTACTAAATAATTTGAGTTAGTAAAACTGGTAACAAAATAGGAAAATTAACCAGTGCCGTTTTAGAAGAGCTATTCTAGAAAAGTTTGTACATATTTAGTAGGTACGTCAAATCAAACGTTTCCTCTTTATTTTTTTTTTGTAATTTCCAATTTTAATTTCTAATACAATGTATAAAATTCCTTAGAATTAACAGAGTACCTATAACCATAATATAATACTAGCCTAACCATGTACATCCTGACTAATCTGACTTTAAACTAAAAAAAATGGTAGTACAGAGGAAAAAAAGTACGATTTATTAATGTTGCTGCATTAGTGATGCTCGCTAATAGAATTGCTATTAATATCGTGAGTTTTAAGATTTGACTCGAACAGTTTTCAGAACCTTGACATTGACAGATGACATAACTTGTCAGTCTAGAATTGATTACTACAAAATATTACCTTTACCGTTTTTGCGCCTTCCAAAGCAATTTTGTGGAATTATATGTAATCAAATATTGCAAGTATAGATCAGTAACCAATATGGCGTATTACAAAGGCTGGCGATATGCCGCCTTCATAGGAGGGTTTGTGGGGATGATCGGACTAACTCTCTACCCTATTGCTTTCAGCCCTATGATCGATTCAAGCCAGTACAGTAAGTGTCTTGACAACTCTACACATAATGAACGTGTAGACTTTATTGTATAGTTAAAACTAAATCTTGTCATAACGAAAACTTAACCTAAAATTTCCATAATAAGATATTTTGTGTACTTCGGTCGCCTGTCACTGACAGAGATAGATAACGCTGTTATCGTAATCATTTATATTTTGACGACTGACAGAGATAGATAGATTGATAAAGCTTTTATCTCTATTCATTCATATTTTGATGTCCGGCCCGGCCTAGATGCAAAACTGACCATCCTGGGTTTGATTCCCGGCGAGGGAAACATTTTTCTGATGAGTTGATGACAGTGACTATTTATTTCTGAGTCTAGGATGATTTATTTCTAAGTATTTACATCTGTTACCCATAACACACGCCTTATTGAGCTTACCATGGGCATTTTTACGCTATTTCATGCATGATTGACACGTAATATTTATTAGTTACACATAAACCAAATTAACATTTGCAAGAATTAGATAAATATAACAAAAACTTTAACATGTAATTGCTGTGTTCCAGCAAAACAACATACTTCATTGGCTTCATTGCCGAGTTATACACTTCACTCTTTGAAACAATGCACTGCTATTCGGTCTAAATCTGAGTCATCTATAGACAGTATCATACTCAACATAAAACTGTTGAATAAAACCACAATTGGGACACTATTATAGAAGCGGTTTTAAATACCTTATTTTACAGAATACTTGGGTCAAGTACATTGCCTCCAAGTTTAAAGTGATGCAGGGGGAATCTGTGAATCTAGTATTCAAGAATGTAGTATTTGTGGTATTATAGTGATAATTAACAAATAACTTTGATATCCTTAATTTCATTTGACATAATTCTATTGTTTGCCATAAAAGTGATTTTCTCTGAAACCATTTTTGGAACAAATTGAAATGATATATTACTTTGCTTAGATAGAACCCTTTAAGGGGCTACCCGAGGTTTCCATCGATTTTAGTCAAGTTTTGAATCGTATCTCCTTCTTTTGCACTACAGATAGAAGTATGAATCAAACGGTTATCGGTTCTTCAATCTTTTATCTCCATTTTGGTCTACCGGATTTTGAAACAAATGAATACTTAACTTTGTATGATTTTTTTAAAGATTTTCTAAAAAAACACTAATTTCGTATCTCTATTGACGTGGAAGATCTAACATATACGAAATCTACATATTTGGGTTCGTCTGTGACGTCTCTAAAAACTGGTCTAGGGTTTTCATTATAAACCAATTAACACAAAAGTTATGGCCAGAAAACGGGTTTTTTGACCTAAAATGGTTCAACTTTGATGCCAAATATCTCGAAAACGATGAACTTTGAAGTAAATATGGGCTACTATATTGCTTAAAGCCGTTGTTGTTAATATAGTAAGCTAAAAAAAACATAAAAAAACTAAGGGATTCAGATCGAAGGTCATTGGCGTATGGGAGCCCCTTAAGTAAGGTTAGGTTTGTTTTATAAAAACCCTGAAAAGTTGCCAGTTTCTGAGAAAACTAATTAAAGGGAATGATGAATATGACAAACATTACACTTGTGGCAAATAAAATTATTAGTAACCCCATAATTATAAATAAGTATATTTTTCTTGTTATAGAGGACATTCAAAAAGAAGCAAGAAAAAATATAAACATAGAAGAGATTCAACCAGGAAGTGAGTACCTGTTAACCCTTAAAAAGTTTAAATTAAACTCTTTAACCCCTGAAGAAAACAAAGGGTGTTAGGTTTAACATGTAGATATATCCATGTGTCTGTATGTGGCATCATGGCTTCCAAATGGATGAACCGATTTCAGTGAGTTTTCTGTCTTGTCTGTTCTTTTAAGGCCAAATTGAGCATAATGCATAAATATATGACTAAAGCGCCAACCAATCCCTTTAAAACAAATTGTTATTTCAGATATGAAAGTATGGAGTGATCCCTTCGATCGCAAGAAACCACAGAATGAGTGAAGATTGTTGTTTATTAAGTTATATGTAAATATTGTAATAAAACTAAGTTAATGTTGTATTAAAGTTTAGCTAATTGAATGGAAATATTATTTATAGTGTTTGTACAGTAAAACTACAGAAAACTATCTCTTCTGCATATCTATGTGATGTAGCTTTGCGGAAACTGTTTTAAGTACTACTTAAATCTAGAGAGCCCAGAAAGTGTCAAGCTCTACTTTCTGCCCCTTTCAATTTCTCACTAACCTTGGTATGCACAACCGTTAGAGATGTGTGCCATCATCCTACTAGCGTTATTACCGGTTGTGCCACTAAGGGCGCAGCCACGTGTCCAGGGCACGGCGTTGTCACCGTAATGTACGATTCTCACCAACCGGGCCGGGCCGGAGCGCGCTTTTGCAAGTTGCCAAAGGAATTTGAAGCTTTAATATAGACGTTAAATTTCATATTTGAATGTACTTGCGGCCGGTCGGCTCCTCGCAGGCGTGGATGGCTGTGGTCGGCTGCCGTCGCATCTGACCGGCTTCGTCGGCTGCCGCCGTGTGCTCGCGCATCCGTTGCGACGCGGTGCCAGGCGACCCGGCTCAGCCCGTTCGGAAGGAATTGTACATAAAACGGCAAGTCGCGTCGCCGCAGAAATCGTGTATTTTCGTTGCGCGGCGCGCGCCATAGAATCACACCATAATATCTCTTTAAATCTCGCAGTGAGGCGCCGTAAAAACGCACGTTGCGGCGTCGAATAATTCTATCACGACGCATCACCTTATAGATCGTGGACCCACACCCAATACACCTAAACATGACATATATAAAATGTATGGCTTATATGTAATGTATAGCAGAAGGCATAGCACGTTTGCCATTTTATCACTTATCGTTGTGGATAAGACATCCGTCACTCTCGCACTCGCATACTTGTCAGAACACGTGACGGGTGTCTTATACATAGCGATGAGTGATAAAATGGCAACCGTGCTACGCCTTGGTCGAGGAACTTGTGCTGAGAAAAAAAAATTGGCCTAAAGTTGAAAATTTCACTTCCGGTCAAAATTTGTATGGGTATATTTACGTTATGAGACAACAGTACAAGACATGTGGCATCATTTAGCCCTTTAGCCGTAGATAGAGTAAAGCTAAAGTCTGTCAATCCTGAAATGTCCGGAAGTACTTGGCAGACGGCGTCAAAGTTGCCAACTTTCTCGAACTGCTGCCATGTATTTTATCTTGTTGTCACGTGACGTGATGTATTGGGAGTGGGCCCGGGCCATGGTCTATTAGAAAAGACGATGCAACGCGGCGCCGTAGAAATTAACGCTGGATTTTTAAAGGAGCCCGGGGTCTGCTTTGACAAGGCACTAGTATTACGAAAGCGAATGCCATCTAACCTTCCAACCCAGAGGGAAAACTAAACCTTATTGGGATTAGACCGGTTTCCTCAAGATGAGTTATTCCTTCACCGAAAAGCTAACGGTACGTAAGTTCCGAAACACTCATTGGTATGAGCCGGGATTCGAACCCACGATCGTCGGTAGCGTAGCTTACCGTAGCGGGAGGCGTGTGTACTGAGACCGTTCTTTAAGATAAAACGTGTCATGAATTAAGCCAGTTACGGGCACTGGGACGTTTAACTTGTGAAAACATGGAAGAAATAAAAAAACAAGAAAAGATATAAAGAAATTTTTATTTTAGAATTAACAAAATAACCTATTCAGATGTGATCCGCACAGAACACACCTGACTTTGTACAAACATTAACAGTGGAATCTGGCATGCAATTTTGTAAAAAAAGTAACGAGTCTTCTGAAACTCCGTGGAACGATATTTACTAGAGATGCAACGGATAGTTGTTTGGCCGGATACCGGATACCGGATATTCGGCCTGATCACCGGCCGAATATCCGGTATCCGGCCGCCGAATATTCGGCCGGCCAAACGATACCTACATTTTAGTTTGGCGGCGGGCGCGTCGTGCAGGTTTCAACCTGTTACGTATTGTAGGTTCGCGCGGACCGTTTTCTAGTCAACGAACGAGTTTTATTAAGTCAGTGTACAGAACTATTTCGTATGCAGTACACGTGCGCCCGACTATTTTGCTGAATCGATAAGTTTTTTTTTGTGTTTATTGTGTACAGTAGACAAATACCAAACTGAATCACTATTCGGTATCCGGCCGGATAGTGCGCAACTATCCGGTATTCGGCCGGATAGTAAAATAATGGCCGGATAGGCCGGATACCGGATAGCAACCGGATATCCGTTGCATCTCTAATATTTACATTCAATGTGCTCTTCACATTCGAATAAATAGTTTTTGCTTGTGTATTGGAAAATTGGCTGTACAATTTAAAAAAATCCATTCCCTGTTTGTCAGGTGATTAACGAAAAAGGAAGTAGGGTAAATCGCCAATAACTGGCCGTCATACTAAAAATGAACTCTGTTCCCCTACAAACAGAATTCAATTTAGTATAACGTGGCCACTTATTGAAGGGTGGCCAGTTATTAACACCTTATTCTAAAAAATAATTCTATTACAGGTGAATAGTTCATTTCTAGTATGAGGTTGCCAGTTATTGGAGATTGGCCCTAACAGCATGTAAGAGAAAATAAATGCTCGGTCAGATAACAGGGGCCGTTTACGAGGCTAAGCTGGCAACACAGGTGCTTGTCCTACAACAACTGACCATTTTAATGTTGCTAGTTTAGGGTATTTAGCTTCGTGAAACGGGCCACTGGACACAAATGGCTGTTTTTAAGACCAGTATAAGAAATCAAGCAATAACTATTTATTTTACCGTATTTACGTCAGAATCTAATGCTCAAGTAAGTTGACAACGGTATATAGGAGCTGCCACCCTGAGCAAAGCTTTTAAGGGGCTCCCATAATTGGCGTGTGGGATCGTACCTTCGATCTGAATCTCTTTGTTTTCTTAGGTTTTTTGTACCTTATTATGTTAACAACAACGGCTTTAAGCAATTTAGTATCCCATATTTACTTCAAAGTTCATTGTTTTCGAGATATTTGGCATCAAAGTTGAACATTTTTAGGGCACAAAACCGGTTTTCTGGCCATAACTTTTGTTTTAATTGGTTTAAAATGAAAACCCTAGACCAGTTTTTAGGGACGTCACAGACGAACCCAAATATGTAGATTTCGTATGTGTTAGATCTTTCACGTCAATAGAGATACAAAATAAGTGTTATTGTAGACAATGTTTAAAAAGATCATACAAAGTTAAGTATTCATTTGTTTCAAAATCCGGTAGACCAAAATGGAGATAAAAGATTGAAGAACCGATAACCGTTTGATTTATACTTCTATCTGTAGTGCAAAAGTAGGAGATACGATTCAAAACTTGTCAAAAATCGATGGAAACCTCGGGTAGCCCCTTAAATACATTTTTTGCTACCATTGTATAAAAACTAGTGAGTGATATATATTTAAACACAGATTTTCTTACACGAGCGGGAAATGTTTGTGGTTACTATTCTTTCACGATTTTTCAATGAATAGGGGCGGTGCCACGAAAATCTAACCATCTCTATCGCACTCGTGTATCCGAGCGATATACCGTATATCTCTATCAACGTCAATTCGCGGTAATTCTCAAAAGGCGTCCGACACAATGGGCCATCATGACGCAAGACTGCGACGCCGTTATGCGTTGGTAGTATGACTTTCTCCCTCTAACGCCATTTTGCGTCCTGTACGATGGACCATAATAGCCGATTGTGTAGAGGAGCCTTGAAGTAAACTTGTGACTTTGGAACAGGTGAGCGAATAATATCCACTGACGATTTATTTAGGCATTTTACGTTTATCAAGTCCAAGGCAGCGAGCATGATAGCTTTTATGGTCATGTTTAACGTGACTGTAAGGGCCTTAAAACTTGACCATAAAGCATATCGTGCTAGCTGGGTAAAGATGTTTTTTTACATAGGAGTTAATATACATGCGTTTAAAACCTAATATAATTCCATAAATTAATGACATTATTATTTCCTCAGATCAAATAAAATAACATCTTTGAAGGCAAAAAAAAACATTTACCCATAACAGATTCTGTTTAATGACTCAAATATGACTCATGCTCTACATTTTAAGATGGACAAAGAATCTGTTAATAATGCAAAGTAAAATAAAATATTAAGCACAATTTTATAAGGTATTCTTTACAATTTTTGAGTCTGCAGAGTCGAAATCAGCCTTTATACATTAGCGCAAAGAGTTCAATTTTATCTGATATTAAAATAGAAACCACATTTTGACGTTCTCCGTTTTATTACTAAAATGAGCAAAATGCAATAATCATTGAGCTATTATTATGATGAATAATAAAAATATAAACCATGAACACAGATTATACAATTAAAAATAAAAACTGATTCTATATCACAATTATTAAAAAATCGTTGATTGAGAGTAAACAATTAAATAATATCAAAGTGGAACATTCAAATGCTTCAAACGGGGATATTTCCACGTTAATCACCTGGCCCCGATCACCCAGGGGAATTAGCGGCAATTATTTTAGATTCAACTCTGAAAAAATGATAATGTTCGGTTACGGCGCTATAGAGTCGCAATTCACCTAACAACCTAACCGTTTTTTCCCCTAGGGATCAGGCTAGGCTATTAACATGGAAAACAGCGATATTTCGATGTTATCGCTAGGTTTTTGGGCGTCAAGGTTGGAAGCTACAAGAGATTAAAAGCCAAATATGTTGTCCAAATGTACCCAGGGCGGCTAATGTTTTCAAATCACCCATAGCAACAGCCAATAACGTTCGTCATGGTCAACTTGAGGGCCTACCTCAAAGTGAAAACGAACTTTGTTCGAGTATGTCTCTCTCTGTCGCTCGAACTAGTAAGTGCAACAGAGAGGGATATACACGAACGAAATTCGTTTTCTCTGTTCATCTGTTGCTGGTAGTAACGTTCGCATTTGTTTCCGTAGCGGCGAATGGGTCAATATGTTATATTTTTTAAGCAGTAACGCTGCTAACGAAAATTACAAATTTTCTCGCTAAGGCGTTGTGTGAAGGAACTGATTGAAGGATTTCGTGCCTGAACCGGATTGTTCCGATAGCTCAGTTGGTTAGTAGCGACGGGCCATGAATGCCTGTGGTCGCCGGTTCGAATCCGGCTCGGAGCATTACATTTTTTTTTTTTTCATTTGATTTAAAAATTTATTAATTAACTATCAAAGCATGCCAATATGGAAATGCAGCGGAAACAAAAAGAAGAATGATTGAGATTATTTACTGTGGCGGACTTTTTATAAAACTGTGATTGGATTTTGAATCTTCTGCGATGCACGGTAGCTTTGCTTTTTGAATGGTCAATTTTGATGAAATTCGCCCAACTCAAATAATCTCAAGTATATGTATAATAGGTCCTCAAACTCATTAAAAACGGGTACACTTTGTATACAATTTCCATAATTACTCCGCTTTCATTGTCCTAGCTTATTAGGCAATAAGCTAATCTTTAAAATATTCCGTTCGATTACAGACTACAGAGAAAATCGATACGGGAAAGTTACAAAAAATATGTAAATACGACTTTATAGCCTTAACAATATAAGGTCGTGAATACATTTTGGATATCGATTTCTTTCTAGTCGACCTTACCTTTATAAAAAACATGCAAATTCCATTCATTCCTTTTATTGCCGTAGCGAAAGAGCTTGTCTTTATTATACACCTATTTATAAGCCATAAATCACAATTTTCATATAAATCTAACATATAGGTTTTCGTATAATATATATTGAAAACCGTTTGCGTTTTGAACAGAGCACATTTTTCACAATAACAACTATATATTAATATTTATTGGTAGACATATAATTTACAGGAAATTTAGATACACTTATTATAATATTTACACGAAGATTATGGAATAAAATAGAAAAAAAACAACTGAAATTCTCTTCGGCTTCAATTCAGTACTTCGCCTTATTTGAAGAGTTCGCTCGATTCCTGCAGGATCCCATCATCTGATTCTGACCTGACCATGGGACCATGGGAAGGATACCCTTTCAACAAAAGATAATTTTCCAAATCGGAGGTTAAAAAAGATACCTACGAATTGAATACCCCCTCCTTTTTGAAGTAGGTTAAAATTGGACCAGAATGTCCAATTTTAACCTACTTGTACATTGTAATATAATTGCAGTTGAACACTTATCGGATTAGGTAATTAGATTATATGCTTTATATGACACTTCCCGATTTGCTTACTCTGTGTTTCACTTATTCACACTTGTCCAGAATTATAAAATTTTCATTGCAAGAATTCATCGTCGTCACCCACCTGAAAAATAATAAATTTCTGTCAAAAAATCATTTTTGGTACAAGCTTTTATAGCCAACTGTACTTTTATGTATACCTTCATCTACTACTCGTTGAGACGATTCTAGCGAGCCCAAACTCAACGGCGTTACGTCTGTTAAGTACTGAATTCCCATGGCCACCTTCCGTCTGATGATGGACCATCATCAGCTCGATGGTACCATTAAATTGTCTTCCAAACTATACTTAAACCCAAAATTTCAGCTAAATCGGTTGAAGATATCTGCTTCAAAATTGAGTTGCAAGATTCCACTCGAATAAACATAGTTACATACTAAGAGCAACTAACTAGACCTTATTGTGATTAGACCGGTTTCCTCACGATGTTTTCCTTCACCGAAAAGCTAACCGTAAATATTTTGTCCATAAGTTCCGAAAAACTTGGTACGAGGCGGGATTTGAACACACGACCGCCGCATACCTGAAGCACAGGCTACCGTAGATTGTGTACAAGTAGTACCACAAATCGCACACCTAGATCTAAAGGGAGCTAACTCAAAATTCTCAAGTTTTGAGTTATGCTCACCATCGAATTCCTTACAACATAACCGAGCCACCAATAAAACAGATTTAAAACTAACTCCACAACTCGCCGCTAGATGGCGCCAAATGCCCCTTTTGTTGAATGAGCGAGCGCCGCTTTCCCCCACCAATACAGGGACATCACCAGTTGCAACCAGCATTACAAGCGGAGCGCACGTGCCCGTCGCAAACAAATGGGAGGTATTTTGAGTTGTACCCGTATTGTTGAAATTTGAAGCAGTATTATTTTAAGTTGTCGCCATTTTGGTGGTTAATGTTGATTGAATGAATACAACATTTTGAGTTTAACCAGTATTACTGGCGGGGTGAGTAAAGTTTTAATGTTTATTTAGAATTGATACCGTATTGTTGAACTATTTTTGATTTTGCAGTTGAGTCTGTATTGTTGAATCATTTTTTAAACGACTATATTTATATAAAAAAACAAGCGAATTTGAACTCTTTTGCTTGAAGCAATTGGAGTCTTTTTGTAATTATAATTTTATTTTGATCCTGTATAAATACAGAGTTCGTTCCGTTTTTACTGATCGATTTTTGAGTTAGATCTCTTTAGATGGGCTCCGCCAAATCGAATTTAACATCATCGCTAATGAGATCCAAAACGTAATATTGATGGCTTTTAAAATAGATTTGGCGCAAAGGACCCTATAAGTTAGTGAAATAAACCTTTTCTATTTCAGGCAAACAATGAATCGTGGACGTTGTTTAGTAAATATGGTAAAAGAAAGGGACAAAGAAAATATCACTCCTTCTATCTTATAGTCAACATGCAACTCTGGAAGATGACTTTGAGATGTCATCAAGACGTGATGAAGTCTCGTCTAAGGAAATTCAAGCTGCCTTATCCGTGATTGATGAATCTATTCCGAGTACGTCTAAACAACAAAAGGCATGTACACTAAACTATTATATTTCACCAATCCGAAGCGATGCAAGTGATAGATGATAGTAGGTTTACGATACTCAAAACTTTATTAAAATAAATACAAAAATACTTTTATTGGTATGATTTGTTGACCTCGGAATCCTGAGTGTTTTTGAGTTTTACAGAGTTCTGAGTATCGTTCTATATAATAGCTTTCGAATATAATATAAGTCAAAATGTGATTGTTGATGTGCATTTATAATTGTTTTTCATAGAACAGAAGGTTCCTATTTCCTTTAGTCTTTTATATTGTGTTAAAATTTAGAAGGAAATTTTTTGGTTAGTAAGTATGTAGGTACTTTTATAATTAAAATTAACAGACAGGTCATAAGTACCTATAAGTCAAATGTGATTTTTGAACTACATTTTACATTGTTTTTCATAGAACGGAAGGTTCCTATATTGTAATATATGTTGAACTAAAATGTATAAGAAAACTGTACGTGTTAGTAGGTATATACTTTCATAATTAAAAGGACATAAGAGACTAATGTCATTAAGTTCGTATTTTTTAGTAATATTAATAAAACATATTAATTGATTTCGGTACTTCTAGTGTTTTCTTGCTAAGTCATCATCCAATATGTACCCCTACTGTTAGTCACAGACCGCTCTATGAATTGGACTAATTATAAATAATACAAAATGCTATTACATTTCCAATTCAAGTTGCCTCTTCAAAAGAGAGCCAACTAAAAGCTAAATTCATCAACACAGGCTCAACTCAAAATAATAAAACAAAAATACATACATTGTTAAGCAATAGGGAAATATCTACAAAAGTCATATTTTCTGTCCCAAAACATGATTAAAACAAAAGATTCCTACAATATAGTTCTTCTATATGCTTAAAAAAAAGCATAAATCTATAAAGAAAACACCTGCAGTGCACAGAGACGTAATAATCAGTTATTCGCCTTTTTCTGAAGAAAGCGCTTTTTTGAGTTAATACCTGTTTAGATCTAGGTGTGCGAAATATAAGTTACATCGGCAATCTTCGGCCACGCCGCCGAGTGCTGACAAGTATCGAATGAAATTGAACGTAAGACCATTTCAATAAAGACCTTGTTGCATTATACGTAAGGTATAATATGCAATGACAGGTGAAGTCGTGCTTTCCCGCTCATGGCGCCAGACAAAATGGCAGGCGCCGAAGCTGCCGGCGTCGCGCGCTAAATTTTGGCCAATGGGCGTTGAAGATTTTACCCGCGCAAACGCGCTGCCTTATGATTGGTTAAAATGTTTTCAAAACATGCTTTCTGCACTTATATTTGTGGTACTACTGTACCGAATTTTTCCAAAAAAAACAAAAAAAAATTTATCGTAAAAAGTTAAAAAATATTAATACTTTAGTTACTGAACTAAGTTGTGCTAAATTGCTGATGGCCTCCATACTCACTTGCATGAAATACTCGAACTCGCTGCGGTGACAGTTGCCCTCCGCGGAAAACGTGTATTTGTGGAACGTCCCGTCTTCGCAGATCACTGGAAAAATTTTTTTTCTTAGATTATACGTTCTTCGAGATTTCAACAGTGATGTCCTCGTGATGCCGTCATATTGATTGGACACAATAATCTGTTGATTTTCATCATATCCGCCGCAAGACTTGCTGGACATACGTCTCTCAAAGAGCGCGATAATGACCGGTTATGCGACACCCGCTACCAGCGGACCTTGACCTGGTAAAGGTCGCGGGAAGAGTATTTGTATTGTTTGAATACTCAGCGTTCGGGAAGCTGCGGCACATCTTTTCGTCCAATATTCCGCAGTGGCTCATGAAGAGTGACCAGTGATGATGACGTATGGCACCGAAACGTGATCGCTTACTATGGGCCTCATAAGAAGGCTCAATGTCACCCAAAGGGCAATGGAGAGGACTTGGAGTATCTCTGCGTGATCGCACCAGAAATGAGGCTACCCGCAGCAGAACCAAGGTGACCGACATAGCCCTCCGAATCGCTTAACTTAACTGGCAGTGGGCGGGGCCCATTGCACTTATATATAAAAACCGATGGCCGTTGGGGCGGAAAGGTTCTCGAGTGGCGACCGGGTACCGGAAGGCGTATCGTGGGCGCCCCCACAAATTGGACTGATGACCTGGTAAAAGTCGCAGGAGTCCGCTGGAAGCGCAGAACCGGTCATTGTGCCACTCTTTTAGGGTGACGTATCCAGCAGTGGACGCAGGCGTATCCAGACATTGTCGCTCGAGTAGCCATGGCGAAAAAAGCTTTTAACCAAAAGATGCAACTCTTAAGATCCAGTTTGTCATGTAGGAGCAAAACTTTGCTAATAAAAGTGCACATTTGGAATATTGCCCTTTGTGGCAGCGAAACATGGACACACAGGGACCGAGAAAGACTGGAAGCGTTTGAAATGTGGTGTTGGAGACGGATGGAAGAGAGTAACAAATGAGGATGTGGGGTTGTATAGTATGGACTTACCCACGGCGGTGTCGTCCCCGCTGAGCGCGCACAGCGCGCGCGTGTCGGGCGCGGCGGGCGCGGCCGCGAGGTGCGCGTAGGCGCCGCGCGCGCTCCACACGTGCAGCGTGCCCTTGTCCGACACGCAGCACACCAGCGTGCCGGGCGGGTTGTATAGTATGGACTTACCTACGGCGGTGTCGTCCCCGCTGAGCGCGCACAGCGCGCGCGTGTCGGGCGCGGCGGGCGCGGCCGCGAGGTGCGCGTAGGCGCCGCGCGCGCTCCACACGTGCAGCGTGCCCTTGTCCGACACGCAGCACACCAGCGTGCCGGGCGGGTTGTATAGTATGGACTTACCCACGGCGGTGTCGTCCCCGCTGAGCGCGCACAGCGCGCGCGTGTCGGGCGCGGCGGGCGCGGCCGCGAGGTGCGCGTAGGCGCCGCGCGCGCTCCACACGTGCAGCGTGCCCTTGTCCGACACGCAGCACACCAGCGTGCCGGGCGGGTTGTATAGTATGGACTTACCCACGGCGGTGTCGTCCCCGCTGAGCGCGCACAGCGCGCGCGTGTCGGGCGCGGCGGGCGCGGCCGCGAGGTGCGCGTAGGCGCCGCGCGCGCTCCACACGTGCAGCGTGCCCTTGTCCGACACGCAGCACACCAGCGTGCCGGGCGGGTTGTATAGTATGGACTTACCCACGGCGGTGTCGTCCCCGCTGAGCGCGCACAGCGCGCGCGTGTCGGGCGCGGCGGGCGCGGCCGCGAGGTGCGCGTAGGCGCCGCGCGCGCTCCACACGTGCAGCGTGCCCTTGTCCGACACGCAGCACACCAGCGTGCCGGGCGGGTTGTATAGTATGGACTTACCCACGGCGGTGTCGTCCCCGCTGAGCGCGCACAGCGCGCGCGTGTCGGGCGCGGCGGGCGCGGCCGCGAGGTGCGCGTAGGCGCCGCGCGCGCTCCACACGTGCAGCGTGCCCTTGTCCGACACGCAGCACACCAGCGTGCCGGGCGGGTTGTATAGTATGGACTTACCCACGGCGGTGTCGTCCCCGCTGAGCGCGCACAGCGCGCGCGTGTCGGGCGCGGCGGGCGCGGCCGCGAGGTGCGCGTAGGCGCCGCGCGCGCTCCACACGTGCAGCGTGCCCTTGTCCGACACGCAGCACACCAGCGTGCCGGGCGGGTTGTATAGTATGGACTTACCCACGGCGGTGTCGTCCCCGCTGAGCGCGCACAGCGCGCGCGTGTCGGGCGCGGCGGGCGCGGCCGCGAGGTGCGCGTAGGCGCCGCGCGCGCTCCACACGTGCAGCGTGCCCTTGTCCGACACGCAGCACACCAGCGTGCCGGGCGGGTTGTATAGTATGGACTTACCCACGGCGGTGTCGTCCCCGCTGAGCGCGCACAGCGCGCGCGTGTCGGGCGCGGCGGGCGCGGCCGCGAGGTGCGCGTAGGCGCCGCGCGCGCTCCACACGTGCAGCGTGCCCTTGTCCGACACGCAGCACACCAGCGTGCCGGGCGGGTTGTATAGTATGGACTTACCTACGGCGGTGTCGTCCCCGCTGAGCGCGCACAGCGCGCGCGTGTCGGGCGCGGCGGGCGCGGCCGCGAGGTGCTCGTAGGCGCCGCGCGCGCTCCACACGTGCAGCGTGCCCTTGTCCGACACGCAGCACACTAGCGTGCCGGGCGGGTTGTATAGTATGGACTTACCTACGGCGGTGTCGTCCCCGCTGAGCGCGCACAGCGCGCGCGTGTCGGGCGCGGCGGGCGCGGCCGCGAGGTGCGCGTAGGCGCCGCGCGCGCTCCACACGTGCAGCGTGCCCTTGTCCGACACGCAGCACACCAGCGTGCCGGGCGGGTTGTATAGTATGGACTTACCCACGGCGGTGTCGTCCCCGCTGAGCGCGCACAGCGCGCGCGTGTCGGGCGCGGCGGGCGCGGCCGCGAGGTGCGCGTAGGCGCCGCGCGCGCTCCACACGTGCAGCGTGCCCTTGTCCGACACGCAGCACACCAGCGTGCCGGGCGGGTTGTATAGTATGGACTTACCTACGGCGGTGTCGTCCCCGCTGAGCGCGCACAGCGCGCGCGTGTCGGGCGCGGCGGGCGCGGCTGCGAGGTGCTCGTAGGCGCCGCGCGCGCTCCACACGTGCAGCGTGCCCTTGTCCGACACGCAGCACACCAGCGTGCCGGGCGGGTTGTATAGTATGGACTTACCTACGGCGGTGTCGTCCCCGCTGAGCGCGCACAGCGCGCGCGTGTCGGGCGCGGCGGGCGCGGCCGCGAGGTGCGCGTAGGCGCCGCGCGCGCTCCACACGTGCAGCGTGCCCTTGTCCGACACGCAGCACACCAGCGTGCCGGGCGGGTTGTATAGTATGGACTTACCCACGGCGGTGTCGTCCCCGCTGAGCGCGCACAGCGCGCGCGTGTCGGGCGCGGCGGGCGCGGCCGCGAGGTGCGCGTAGGCGCCGCGCGCGCTCCACACGTGCAGCGTGCCCTTGTCCGACACACAGCACACCAGCGTGCCGGGCGGGTTGTATAGTATGGACTTACCCACGGCGGTGTCGTCCCCGCTGAGCGCGCACAGCGCGCGCGTGTCGGGCGCGGCGGGCGCGGCCGCGAGGTGCGCGTAGGCGCCGCGCGCGCTCCACACGTGCAGCGTGCCCTTGTCCGACACGCAGCACACCAGCGTGCCGGGCGGGTTGTATAGTATGGACTTACCCACGGCGGTGTCGTCCCCGCTGAGCGCGCACAGCGCGCGCGTGTCGGGCGCGGCGGGCGCGGCCGCGAGGTGCTCGTAGGCGCCGCGCGCGCTCCACACGTGCAGCGTGCCCTTGTCCGACACGCAGCACACCAGCGTGCCGGGCGGGTTGTATAGTATGGACTTACCTACGGCGGTGTCGTCCCCGCTGAGCGCGCACAGCGCGCGCGTGTCGGGCGCGGCGGGCGCGGCCGCGAGGTGCGCGTAGGCGCCGCGCGCGCTCCACACGTGCAGCGTGCCCTTGTCCGACACGCAGCACACCAGCGTGCCGGGCGGGTTGTATAGTATGGACTTACCCACGGCGGTGTCGTCCCCGCTGAGCGCGCACAGCGCGCGCGTGTCGGGCGCGGCGGGCGCGGCCGCGAGGTGCGCGTAGGCGCCGCGCGCGCTCCACACGTGCAGCGTGCCCTTGTCCGACACGCAGCACACCAGCGTGCCGGGCGGGTTGTATAGTATGGACTTACCCACGGCGGTGTCGTCCCCGCTGAGCGCGCACAGCGCGCGCGTGTCGGGCGCGGCGGGCGCGGCCGCGAGGTGCGCGTAGGCGCCGCGCGCGCTCCACACGTGCAGCGTGCCCTTGTCCGACACGCAGCACACCAGCGTGCCGGGCGGGTTGTATAGTATGGACTTACCCACGGCGGTGTCGTCCCCGCTGAGCGCGCACAGCGCGCGCGTGTCGGGCGCGGCGGGCGCGGCCGCGAGGTGCGCGTAGGCGCCGCGCGCGCTCCACACGTGCAGCGTGCCCTTGTCCGACACGCAGCACACCAGCGTGCCGGGCGGGTTGTATAGTATGGACTTACCCACGGCGGTGTCGTCCCCGCTGAGCGCGCACAGCGCGCGCGTGTCGGGCGCGGCGGGCGCGGCCGCGAGGTGCGCGTAGGCGCCGCGCGCGCTCCACACGTGCAGCGTGCCCTTGTCCGACACGCAGCACACCAGCGTGCCGGGCGGGTTGTATAGTATGGACTTACCCACGGCGGTGTCGTCCCCGCTGAGCGCGCACAGCGCGCGCGTGTCGGGCGCGGCGGGCGCGGCCGCGAGGTGCGCGTAGGCACCGCGCGCGCTCCACACGTGCAGCGTGCCCTTGTCCGACACGCAGCACACCAGCGTGCCGGGCGGGTTGTATAGTATGGACTTACCCACGGCGGTGTCGTCCCCGCTGAGCGCGCACAGCGCGCGCGTGTCGGGCGCGGCGGGCGCGGCCGCGAGGTGCGCGTAGGCGCCGCGCGCGCTCCACACGTGCAGCGTGCCCTTGTCCGACACGCAGCACACCAGCGTGCCGGGCGGGTTGTATAGTATGGACTTACCCACGGCGGTGTCGTCCCCGCTAAGCGCGCACAACGCGCGCGTGTCGGGCGCGGCGGGCGCGGCCGCGAGGTGCGCGTAGGCGCCGCGCGCGCTCCACACGTGCAGCGTGCCCTTGTCCGACACGCAGCACACCAGCGTGCCGGGCGGGTTGTATAGTATGGACTTACCCACGGCGGTGTCGTCCCCGCTGAGCGCGCACAGCGCGCGCGTGTCGGGCGCGGCGGGCGCGGCCGCGAGGTGCGCGTAGGCGCCGCGCGCGCTCCACACGTGCAGCGTGCCCTTGTCCGACACGCAGCACACCAGCGTGCCGGGCGGGTTGTATAGTATGGACTTACCCACGGCGGTGTCGTCCCCGCTGAGCGCGCACAGCGCGCGCGTGTCGGGCGCGGCGGGCGCGGCCGCGAGGTGCGCGTAGGCACCGCGCGCGCTCCACACGTGCAGCGTGCCCTTGTCCGACACGCAGCACACCAGCGTGCCGGGCGGGTTGTATAGTATGGACTTACCCACGGCGGTGTCGTCCCCGCTGAGCGCGCACAGCGCGCGCGTGTCGGGCGCGGCGGGCGCGGCCGCGAGGTGCGCGTAGGCGCCGCGCGCGCTCCACACGTGCAGCGTGCCCTTGTCCGACACGCAGCACACCAGCGTGCCGGGCGGGTTGTATAGTATGGACTTACCCACGGCGGTGTCGTCCCCGCTAAGCGCGCACAACGCGCGCGTGTCGGGCGCGGCGGGCGCGGCCGCGAGGTGCGCGTAGGCGCCGCGCGCGCTCCACACGTGCAGCGTGCCCTTGTCCGACACGCAGCACACCAGCGTGCCGGGCGGGTTGTATAGTATGGACTTACCCACGGCGGTGTCGTCCCCGCTGAGCGCGCACAGCGCGCGCGTGTCGGGCGCGGCGGGCGCGGCCGCGAGGTGCGCGTAGGCGCCGCGCGCGCTCCACACGTGCAGCGTGCCCTTGTCCGACACGCAGCACACCAGCGTGCCGGGCGGGTTGTATAGTATGGACTTACCCACGGCGGTGTCGTCCCCGCTGAGCGCGCACAGCGCGCGCGTGTCGGGCGCGGCGGGCGCGGCCGCGAGGTGCGCGTAGGCGCCGCGCGCGCTCCACACGTGCAGCGTGCCCTTGTCCGACACGCAGCACACCAGCGTGCCGGGCGGGTTGTATAGTATGGACTTACCCACGGCGGTGTCGTCCCCGCTGAGCGCGCACAGCGCGCGCGTGTCGGGCGCGGCGGGCGCGGCCGCGAGGTGCGCGTAGGCGCCGCGCGCGCTCCACACGTGCAGCGTGCCCTTGTCCGACACGCAGCACACCAGCGTGCCGGGCGGGTTGTATAGTATGGACTTACCCACGGCGGTGTCGTCCCCGCTGAGCGCGCACAGCGCGCGCGTGTCGGGCGCGGCGGGCGCGGCCGCGAGGTGCGCGTAGGCGCCGCGCGCGCTCCACACGTGCAGCGTGCCCTTGTCCGACACGCAGCACACCAGCGTGCCGGGCGGGTTGTATAGTATGGACTTACCCACGGCGGTGTCGTCCCCGCTGAGCGCGCACAGCGCGCGCGTGTCGGGCGCGGCGGGCGCGGCCGCGAGGTGCGCGTAGGCGCCGCGCGCGCTCCACACGTGCAGCGTGCCCTTGTCCGACACGCAGCACACCAGCGTGCCGGGCGGGTTGTATAGTATGGACTTACCCACGGCGGTGTCGTCCCCGCTGAGCGCGCACAGCGCGCGCGTGTCGGGCGCGGCGGGCGCGGCCGCGAGGTGCGCGTAGGCGCCGCGCGCGCTCCACACGTGCAGCGTGCCCTTGTCCGACACGCAGCACACCAGCGTGCCGGGCGGGTTGAACTTTATACTGGTAACAACGGAATAGTAAACGAGCTAAATAGCTAAAATCTACATACTCGTAGATTACCGTCGTAGTAGTACCACAAATATAAGTTACATCGGCAATCTTCGTCCACGCTGACGAGTGCTGACAAGTGCCGAATGAAATCGAACATATCACCATTTCAATAAAGACCTTGTTGCACTATACATATGGTACAATATGCAATGACATGTGCTGTCCCGCTCACGGCGCCAGACAAGATGGCGGGCGCCGGAGCAGCTGGCGTCGCGCGCAAAATTTTGGCCAATGGGCGTTGAAGACTTTACCCGCGCAAACGCGCTGCCTTATGATTGGTTAAAATGTTTTCAAAAAATGTTTTCTGCGCAGGTACATCGTTGTAACTTATATTTGTGGTAATTTGTGGTACTACTGTATGTGTCGATCTCAGGGAAACGGGACCTTCTTGTGCGGCTTATGCCATTATTAACGACGCAGCGATACAAATGGTTCACGGCGTAACAATGGCAATAGCGCATGTCAAAAATGCGATACAAATGACACGTGATTGCCTGTATGCCGCGCTGTGGTGAATCCTTTATGTACCGATTTCGACATCACAAAATTTTATTTAGCCTTTAGAATGCCTGAGACTTGGTACCTACTACGAAATATCTCACAACCTTTTACGGTGGAAGAGTTTCGAGACTTGGCCTCTTTTTTACATGGAATGTTTTTCTATAGGATCTCACTACGTTTTGTAGGTTATTGTGTTATCAATACATACAAATTATGAATGCATTTCCATTCTTGCTTTTTAATTTTTTGTCCCATTCACTGCAAATGTAACTTTGTAATCCATACTTATATTATAAATGGGAACGTGTATGTTTGTGTTTGTTTGTTTGTCCGTCTTTCAAAACGGAGCGACGAATTGACGTGATTTTTTAAGTGGAGATAGTTGAAGGGATGGAGAGTGACATAGGATAGTTTTTATCTCCGAAATGATCCCCTACGGGGGTGAAATGAGGGGGGTAAAAGTTTGTAAGGAGCTGCGATATAAACGAGTTCCACGCGGACGGAGTCGCGGGCAGAAGCCTAGTCCTATATATTTATATGGTATCCTATTATTTATGCAGTTGGTGAGTGGACCCAAATTGCATTTTTTTAGTTTTCCCTTGATTTACACACTAAACACTAATTGTATGCAAAATTTGAAGCTTCTATGTCTGCTAGAAGTGCCTTAGAGTTTTGATAATCGGTCAGTCAGTGAGTGACAAAATGAAGAAACTTTGACTAGTCATAATTCTTAAACTACTGGTTCAAATTAAATTACATTTTAAATATACCGTGTTTACATAATGCCTGCTTGGTTACTGAAAATCAGGCTTCTAGTTTTATCGACAACGAAGTTATAGGGGAGTCGAGAATGGCCTGAACTGCTTCGAGAAAAGGATGGTACGGCCGCGCCGCTGTTTTGCTCGATTTGGAGTGCCCCCGACTGACGTGCCCCCAGATTATTTTACTTCTGTGCATTCAAAATAAATGAACTTGTCTGTTCCAACAAGTAGGTAGGTACTAAACTCAGTAGTTGTTAAGTTACACTGTATTTTCCCCATATATTCGAAGTGTTCTTTTTTACCGTTTTTTTATTTTATTGTATTGTATTTTGTTTCTACCTCGACTCGCTCTAGTATTCTTTTTATCTCTATACATGTATTTTGCATATGTATCTGTTGTGTGAGAATAAACATTTTCTTTCTTTCAAATTGAATCATCAGTAAATGTAAGAAGATACTTAGAATCAACTCACTAGCAGATTTTAGTGTAACTAATCTGATCATCGTTTCAACTCGAGTCTGTGTCCTACAATATAATGGGAGTGCCGCTTGCTGAAGCGGTGGCTAGCTTCGCCCCGTTGGCTGAGAGCCCTCATACGGCCTCTACTGACAATATAGTCGTCCTCCATCAACAAATTGTTAACAATGTACTCCTTCTTCAGCAGACCGTCTCGTCTAATTTGGTGCAGCCTACGATGCGTTTTCCGGCTATTGAAGACCGACACATTTGTGCGAGACATGTCTTTTGTTACCCTTACACTGGCTCCTCTTCACAAGATCGTCCATCTAATTTGTTCAAGATTCTTAAAGACAATACATTTGTGCGTGACCTATGATATGACTCTAGTCATCTCCATAAATGTAAGAAGATACTTCGGACTCACCAGTAAACGTTAGCATAGTCTGATCCCCGTCTCAGCTCATGTAGCATCTGTTTTGACGCGGTGTCCCATAGTCTGATGATGGTGCCTCTTGCTGAAGCGGTGGCTAGCTTCGCCCCGTTGGCTGAGAGACCTAGGCACACTAGATCGCTTTGGTGGCAGCCCAGGACAGCTGGGGAGCTGGACTGGGCGCCTTTCACTGCACGAGACACGTCCTAGAACGAAAACGGAAATTCTAGAATGATGTGGTATGTGGTTAGTGAGGCAATTGAAAGTAATATTATTTTGTAGGAAACAAATATAGGGATCTAGTCAACATCAAGGATTACCATGAAATTATTTATCTCAATTGTCATGTACACATAACTTTTTAACCATGAAACACCAATCAAATACAGTCTACTAGGTAATATAACGCCTCCATGGAGCAGCCTCGTCGCGGCGAATGTAAATAGTATTTCTATTAACAGATGTCTCAAGAGTATGGTTTTCTTAAAGGCACTTTACTTTTTACTAGCATGCTAGTAAGTAGTAACACGTACCAGTAGCTGGAGCGAGCCTCGGCGCGGCGCGGGCGCGGCGAGCAGCGCGGCGCCCGGCTCGGTGGCGAAGGCGCACAGCGGCCGCGCCCCCGCCGGCGTGCGTACGAGGCACACGCGCTGCAGGGACGGCAGGGACAGCACTTGGATGCTGGATGATAGGACTACTGCCACTCTGGAATGACAAGTTATTCTCAAACATGGCCAAATATGTAGAGTGGTTAGAATAGTTAGTCAGCCGTCCTTACAGCATATCACGCGTACGTCACTTCGACATTACGGTACGGGATTATATTTTGGGGCAACTCAAGTGGTCGAGAGACGGTTTTCATAACATAAGTCAGAAGAAATGTATTCGCGCAGTTTGTGGTATCCCATCCACCGAAACGTGTAAACCACACTTCATTAGATTAGACTTGTGCCTTGCCTATATATTTATGAAATTTCGTGTTATGTGAAATACAATATTAGTAATCCTCAGTTTTAATAGTTTGTGCCAACAGGGTAAAAGTCAATCTAAAATGGCCTTATTCTAGAAAAGTGTATTTGCAATGGCATCATAGATTTTTAATAAAATACCGGCAACTTTTTTGGCAGAAAGATTTCCCTTAGCTCTCACGCTTTTACAAACAAGAATAAAACCTTAATATGTAATAAATAACGAATCCCATAAAAACCTTATGTAAAAAATAGGCCAAGTCTCGAAAGTCGTTTCAACTTTCGAGACTTGAACTTCTTGATCTTCCACCGTGAACGACCTTCTTATTAATCTTCAGTGTCTTAGAAATAATCACACAACTTAAGTGCATTTATTAATTATTGCATACCTAAAACTATAGAAATAATAAGTGCCTAACACAAATTGACTATAGTGCTTAGTGTTAAAAGGTTTGTATGAGTGCTGAGACCCTTACGTTTGAAGAGGTAAATCCCTCGTTATTTAAAAGCAATGCAACTCTCAGTATCACATGATTCTTCTATAGTAGGTATTCATGTATAGCAAAACCTAGGGTTAACATCATTGTCATTCATAACTGAACCAAAAGTTCAAATGACTCAGGTAGCACGAGGCTACGACAATAATATGCATGGCATAGGTACCTACGTACATAAATCCGTGAGTAATACATAAACTGATTATATTTATAATTATGTTCAAAACAACGGTTATGAGAAATACGTGAACAGACTAACACGTGTTGTGAACTTACTGATAATAGTAAAACCATAGAAATAATAGAAGCACGGTTATCTAGAAAATGAGACATATTTCCAGTTGTGTATCAATTCTGAATATTATATTTATAATTAATTCCACCCGCGACTTCATCTGCGGGGTCCCGAGATAAAAACTATGAAATAGGCAGGGTGCCGGAGTGGAAGGGTTGATTCACCAAACACAGTATACAGGTTAACAGATGTAATGTCTCCCAGCTTATACACTCTCATTTCCCACAATACTTGCTATTCTGTCATTATGTATAATTATTCTACGTGCCAGAAGAGGAAATCCCTTATCGAGTGGAGGTGCAGGATTTACTTTAAATGTGCTGATCACTCAATACGCACAGACGTGCTGATATGAGTGTCTGCCTATCGCACCTCCCCTGAAAAGGTAGGGGTTCCCCCCCCGAAAAGAACACTATAGGTGATACAACTTCACTCTATTCTTATGTACTAAATAATCTGTATTATTTTTAATTACCTTTAAATTTGAACCTCTAATATCTTTTATTTTATATGGTCCTAAATATAGGTCATTTAATTAATCCTTTGTTTTATTCCATAAACTATAAACTATCTTCGTGCAAAATTGCATCCCAAATCGGTTGAGCCGATTAAGCGTGATTGAGTAACAAACATAAGGGTGAAAGATTTTTTTAAATCGGATGAGTTGTTCCGGAGATAAACCCCTACTTATAAACTTACAAAGTTACAACCTCTCAATTGTACAGTCAGGGGTATTAATATAAATACGTACCTACATAAATATGTATACAGGACTCTATTGTCAATGTCATAAAGGCGTGTAAAGATGATGTACGTACTTATATTAATACCCCTGACTGTACACACTTTACTTCTTTGTAATATTACCATAGATTATGTATTTTGCAACCGACGTGGTATAAAAAATGCCCATTCTGAAGGTCCATTCTATAAATAGGTGAATTCATTTTAAAATCGTCTGGGTAATTAGGGAGTTTACCCCCAACATACAAACTTGTAAGGTCACAAACTCAGGGTACAGTTAGTACGTGTATAGGACTGTAGACACCAGTTCATAGGAGTCTTAGTTCAAAGCAACGTTAAAATTAAGGTAATCTTACTCCTAATTTGAAATGAATAAATAAATATAAAATAAGTGAGAAAACACTATTATTATATTGAAAGGACTAATTGTGAAAAATAGGTTAAGGTTCTCTTATCTTATCGATATTTTACGACTAAAGCAGGTGTGAGCAACGTATTAAACTTACTAAAGCAAGTTACACTCAATTCAAATAATTGTGTGATGAGTAATATATATCGTCTCGAATGTTTACTATGTATTTATAGGTATTTCAATTTCATCATCATCACATCAGCCAAACGACGCCCATTGCTGGACGCCACACTGACCAGTCCTGCGCCACCCGCATCCAGCGGACTCCCGCGTCCTTTACCAGGTCATCAGTCTACCTTGTGGTCTTGGGTCTACCCACGCTGGCGCTTCCAGGACGAGTCACTACTCGAGAACCTTTCCACCCCAACGGTCATCGCTTCTACGTGCAATGTGCGTACTGCCACTTAAGTTTTGCAATTCAGTGGGCTGTATACCCATACCTTGGTTCTCCTGCGGTTAGCCTCATTTCTGATGCGATCGCGCAGAGAAATTAGCCCTCTCCAGCTCTTTGGGTGACTTCGAGCCTACTTATGAGACCTATAGTAAGCGACCACGTATCAGTGCCACATCTCATCGCACAATAACTGTTACTGGACGAAAAGATGTGCTCTTGGTATATATGTATATACAAATATATACTAGCTTCTGCCCGCGACTCCTTCCGCGTGGAACTTTTTTATATCGCAGCTCCATATAAACATTCACCCCCCCCCCCATGTCACGGATGATTTCGGGGATAAAAACTGTCCTATGTCACTCTCCATTCCTTCAACTATCTCCACTTAAAAAATCACGTCTATTCGTCGCTCCGTTTTGCCGTGAAAGACGGACAAACAAACAAACACAGACATACACTTTCCGATTCATAATATTGGTATGCATTTATTTATTTAATACTAACGTCGCCTACCACTAGGTTTGATGAGCTTATTATATAATTTACCAGGTACCTGAGGGATAAGGCAGTACATAAATTACTCTCCCATCCTCACTAATATTATCAATGCGAAAGTTTGGACTTTTTAGACGTTTGTTACTCAATCACGCTTAAACGGCTTAACCGATTTGGAAGAAATTTTGCACGAAGATAGTTTATAGCCTGGATATATGATAGTTTTCATCCTAGCGGCCAGAAGCTAGTCACACATAAAGATAATGTACTGTTCTGATACTGACTTTATGTAGACAAAGGTATCATTCGGAAGCAAACAATGTTATTTAATCGAAGGCCAGACACCGGATTTCAAGGTCTATAAACATCTAGATTAGGTATTTAGCTTCCGTATGCACTAGGTACGCAACTAAATATGCATGCAGCGTGGAAGATCATTGATCGTGGAACGATACGGTGCACAGTTCTTACGTTGTTTTGTTCGGACTATTTTGCGAATCAATCAAATTATTATAGGTACGTTCTTTTTTTCCACAGATTATAAGTAAACCAGGCGGTGCCACGGGAAAAATATAGCTTATTTCCATTGCGAAGTCATCATCTGTGCTATATACTGGTCAAAGAATTAAACAAATCGGATGTGTTCCAGATTTTGTACTACATTACAAACTTACATTAATGTTACAAATTTGATGGTTCAGATGTAGGCTGTAATCGCTAAGCTAACGTAACTCATCTGATTTTAAAAAAAACATCAATTTTATAAAGCTGTCCTTTAGACTTTTACCCACACGGTTAAAGTGTAAGGCGACGTCGGTCGGGGAGGATAATTAAGCTCAGTTTTAAGTTTAGTATTACGTAGATTAGGCATTTTCACCATTCAAAGATGCTGTAGATCAACTATCTTATTCACACCTGTAGTCAAGACAATGTATATTGCAGATATTCACGTCCACATGCGCGAGCAAGGATGTTTCGCAAAATCGATACGGAGTTTATGCGGATGCAGATGTAGTAAGTCGCGACAAGAAAGGGGCAAACGCGGCGCGCCATACTTATTCGTTTCCGTAATTTGACGATTCACCGCATTCGCTCAGAGGCTCTATATGCATCCGCCGAGGCGAGCCTCGAAATATACGCATCCGCTTCCGCATTCCCGGATGTCTAGATAATTGCGTCCAGCAGTGCTGTCTCACTCACACCAGCAACAGAGCGTTGTTGTCTCGCCTGGCACGCAGTGCAGGTATAGGCGTCTTGAAGAGCACTTATTCCCGGAAGGCCTGTTGCTGGTCGTCCAGCAGTGCTCTCACTCACACCAGTAACAGAGCGTTGTTGTCTCACTTACTTGTCTCGCCTGGCACGCAGTGCACGTATAGGTGACTTGAAGAGCACTTCAGCCCGGAAGGCCCGTTGCTGGTCGTCCAGCAGTGCTCTCACTCACACCAGTAATAGAGCGTTGTTGTCTCACTTACTTGTCTCGCCTGGCACGCAGTGCACGTATAGGTGACTTGAAGAGCACTTCAGCCCGGAAGGCCCGTTGCTGGTCGTCCAGCAGTAGCAGCGCGCACGGCCGCCGCGCCTTCACCACTAGCAGCCAGTTTGTGCGGTACACCATCTCGCACAGCGACACCTCGCCCAACTCTTCTTTGCCTGTAGAAGTAAGGACATTCATCATCATCCATATATAACGGAATCTTAGTTTTAATTAAAAGTTAGTGTCGGAGTGTGAATCATATTCATGGTTCCGCGTCGAATAACACCCGCAGGGGCAGGGGACTACCTCCTGTTTTTCCTGAGCTGCTACTGGTTCGCTCAAATTTTAATTAGGGAATGGAGAATGCTGCAACGACAGAGGACCAGGTGTCGTGAATGGTCATGATTCACGATAGTATTTACATTGATGTTAATAATCATGTCTCAAACAGCCGATTATTTTATGTAGCAACACCGACCAGTAATTTTATAACAATATTGACGGGTAGGCGGAGTCAGAGTTCCTAACGGCTATATTGCGAACGAACAGTTAAGTGCAGATTTGTAGTGTTAGATTTGGAGGAAAACCAGGGTGAGCTCTTTCCATAATCACTTTCAATGCATCCTATGATATTGTAACGATTTGGTACATTTACTGTGAATGTGCTTACACAGCTCACACGATGACTGTTTATGATGTGATGTATTTATGTGCGTCCACAGGTCTTATTCTATTTGGGAGGTGTGACGGTATATCATGTACCTATATGAAATTATGAATAAGGTTACCTACATGTCAGGTACAGGCGATAACACAGTTCTTAGTCGTGGAGTTCTTTAGTGTGCGAGGATTAGTAACCAGTGTAACAACAGGGTCTAAGGTTCGGTAGTTTCAGCCTCAGGCCATATCGTTATCAGTCAAAGGTGCACCCGAGACGAACGGATACAACGAGATAACGGGAACAATAGCGTGTGAAATGGTGGAGCATCAGTTGTGTGGTTAAGGGATGTCTGTAAGGGGAGGAGGAGGACATTCTCGGGGACGAAGGTCCCCACTAATACAGATAAACTAAGTACAGCTAAAGTGCTATAGGTACTCATTCGCGGCCATGAGATCGATCAGAAGTGGCTTCGCGACACCAGGCCTCTTAATATTGATTGATTTATGTAAGTTCGGTCACAACTCACAATGCAATATTATGGTACCATCGAACTGATCTGACGATGGAGACCAAAGGTAGCTTTTAGAACCCAACGAGTAGGATCGTGCAAACGTATATTCGGCAAAAATCTTGTACCAAATATATTTGACAGAGACTTATATTGCACATACTGTAATGTGCGTATTAAGTCTCAGGGAAGTCTACGGATGGCTGTATCTGTATCTGACAAGCAAGCTATATATATATATATATATATGATACCTACATGATAATATTTGGTAACATTAACCCAACAAACAAGTAGCTTTCTGGCCACCCAAGACGAGATGTAAACGGTCTCACAGTGCAGTTTCGAGGAAAAATCGAGTCACAAATTAGCCAAGTGTCAACGACCCTACTATATTTAGCTTGGCACAAATATCTTTGAATGAGATTTATCTACGCGGTCGTATTGCGACTGCGCATTGGACCTGTTATCGGCACGCGCTGTCGTATGCCGATTGTATTGTTAACGCTTGTAGCAATTGAGATACGATGTAGCCGCTTTACACTCATACTCATATATTTGCATTGCAAATCCATGGATAATAATCTTAAATACCAAGTACATTACTTAATTACTAGTTCTAGTACTTAGCGGGAAAACCACGAGATCAGCTATAAACGTAGCATGTGGCGATTCCTGGCAGCCAATGTTGTGACTGAATTCCGTTTAGTGTGACGCCAGCCAAAGTAAAAAGTCATGTATTTTTTGACTTTCAAGTGTTAAAGAGAGAAATAAACAATACGTTCTAACTGCTTAGTTAGACGTGTGTGTTTATAGTTGTACTAGGTAGCTTCTGCCCGCGACTCCATCCGCGTAGAACTAGTTTATCGTACCTTCTTAAACTTTCACCCCCTTAGGGGATGATTTCCGGGATAAAAACGACCCTACGTCCTTTCCCGGGACTCAAACTATCTCTATACCAAATTTCATCTAAATCAGTTCAGCGGTTTAAACGAGAAGATGTAACAGACAGACAGATAGACAGACAGACACGCGTTCGCATTTATACCTAGTATTAAAGATTTATCCAGTTTCTGTTTTCCATAATGCCATACAATTCAATATGTACGTGTCACCTGGGTGGTACAGTCAGCGTCACATAGTTAGTAACAGCCAGAGTAGCCAAATATTTCGTAACACACCCTTATTCTCACAGTGATAAAGACGTGTACCGAAATATTTGGCTACCTCGGCTGCTACTAACTATATGACGCTGACTGTACTAAAGAGTGACAAACTTTAAAGGGCAAAATAATACGATTAAATAATAAATACAATTCAATAACAGTTAGAGCGTATAGTATAAGTAACTCTTTCTACTTTCGTTCAAAGCCAAGCTCAAAAGGTGAAATAAATAAATAATGCAAAACTTTACAAGTCATGCATATCTATTTCTACACACACTTTCACACGAATAACTTGGAAAGCGCGTCAAACTAATTGAAATGGAAATTATGCACAACAAACACAATCCATTCGTAAACAGGTTACAGACCTCATAATTATTATAGAAAATTACTGCACATAACACTTACTTACACCAAACACTCCAACCAGTAAGGTGGAGTCTTGTAATTGCAAGTAGGTATATCTGTCTGGTATTTGCAACTAAATTTAATAATGCCCTCTATATGATACAGAGGCTCATATAGAGGGCATTATTAAAGATCACAGAGAGATCACAGGGCATTACTAAATTTATAACAAGAATGTAACATTTTACCAACTTGGTAGTGACCCTGCCTACGAAGCAAGAGGTCCTGTGCTGGAATCCCGGTAAGGACATTTATTTCTGTGATGAGCACAAATATTTACCAACTGGGCTAAGGCGGTCGCCACCATTGGTATTTCTCTGCTACTTAAAGGTTGTCTGGAAGAGATCGGTCTTTAGCGATAAAACCGCCTGTTGTGACATAACAACTTAAAGATAGTTTTAAGTTGTTATGTCTATTTGATTTATGTTTTGAGGTGTGTAATGAAGAGTATTCGTATTGTATTGTATGGAGATTGGAGAGTCCAGTCCTAGGGACTCTGTATTTTACTATTTCTGTGCGCGTGCCTGTGCGGGTACCCATCGGACATTTGTACGGATTTGTTTTACTGTCGCCATATACCTACTGTGGTTTGAACCGCTACCGCTCCCGCCGCCGCTCGGAGACGTGGCCGCGCCCTGTGGGGTAGTCAGTGTTTTGACTTACTGTAATGCGCTTTCTCCACGAGTGGGTCCACATTGTACACGCGCAAGCCTGACGTGAGGCAGCAAGTGAAGCAGCCTGCAACAATATAATGGTTTTTTTTGTTAAATTCTGCCCCTCATTCATATCACCCTCAGGTTTCAAGCTATCTCCAAATAAGTGGTTTAAGCGTGAGAAGGCAAGAGACATATCTATCTGTTACCTGCACACACCTAAGCCACTTAACCGTTTAGGATGACCCACCACTTGGGTTATTTTCACATTCATATTATCTTATTATATTAGTCAGTAATTTTCGTAATAAAAATTACTGACGCTCTCACTTACGCCCTCAAACAAAAATGGCAGTGGGCCGGCCACATCACACGAATGTCAGATGTTAGATGGACTCTAGAAACCACCATGTGGCTAGGGCCAGACGGTAAACGAAATGTTGGCAGACCTTACAAGCGATGGGTTGATGACATCATCCAGTCAGCTGGCAAACATTGGACATAGATAGGAAGACAAAGAGAAGACTGGAAGGGATTGGAGGAGGCCTTCACCCAAAGAGGGGTCTATAATCCATATTCAACAAAAATAAAACTATACAAATTTAATATAAACTTATAATGTAATATGGAATAAAAACGGCTTAATAAATAATAAATTAGTAAGGATTTATTGCTTGCATATAAAAAACTTAAAACGTCTACAAAACTTCGCCAAAATGCAGAGCATTTGTTGGTAAATGGGTACACTCACTCTTTGTTTTTTCTACCATGTACTATGATACTAAAACTAGGGATAAACTATAAATATAACAAGGTAACTTGATTTTAAAGTATCAGTGTTAATGTCTGCGCATAATACAGAGGACCCAGGCGGAGGCGGGGGATAAAATATAGCCTACTAGCTTTTACCTGCAACTCCATCTGCTTGGAACTCGTTTAAATCAAAGCTCCATAGAAACTTGGGGTTGTCCCCTTAGGGAATGATTTCCGGGTTAAAATCTATCCTATGTCCTTCCCCACGATTCAAACTATTTCTATACCAAATTTCATCTCAATCGGTACAGCGATTTAAGTGTGAAGAGGTCCATCCAGAAAGTCCGTTCTAAACACGGGTGAAAGTTTTTTTTTTTGGATGTTTGGTGCCTGAGTTTGCCCCTACATACATACAGACTTACAAAGCTACAATCCCACTGACTTTTCTTTAGATAGATAGTTAGATATACTGGTATTTAGTCAAGTTATAAACATAAGTTGCCATGCTACATGCAGGAGGGTTGAAAGTCTTGCAACCAGAAGACTATTAGATATGAATGTGGAGGAAAGTAAGATGTAATATATTATAAATAAAAATATTTTTTTTCAACACTACAAACAATTAACAAAGGTGATCAGAGTGAACAGCTAAAATACTGGCAGTCTTTGTATTGAAATGGTTTGAGACGCAGCGAGGCCAAGAAAATAATGAACTATGTGAGAGATGATTATGTAGAAGAATGAAGTGATTATTAATATTTTATTTGTCATCAGCTTTATACCATGTCAGTGGCCCACCCTAATGGTAAGTGATCACCATAGCGTAAAGATGCTTGCAATTCCATGGGTGTCACATGCCTGCGGACACTTTAACAATTTATATACTCCATTCTTGAATAACCCCATACTGTAGTCCCTCAGGAAAACTTTGGCAGCTCATTCCACAACCGGAGCATCCGAGAACAACTACTTTGGAAAAATATTACATAAATATGCCATAAATTACCGTTTCAAATATCATAGAAAAGAAGGTATTTATTGTGTACCTATTTACAAAGAAATAAATAAACAAATGTTGCTTGTTTCATTGCATTTACAGTTAGTGCAGTGTTTTTTAAACTGTGGGTTGTGACCCTTTAATACTCCTGGTATTTTAAAACATAATAATTTTAAGGACTGAATATGTATTTTTAAATGCTAGTTAAGAACAGCAGAAGGTGGGGGGTTTTAAGATACTTTTCGATACTAAGGTTGTTGAAAAAGGTTAAAGAACACTGGTATTTTATAACTATACTGAAATCTAATATAATTACAATAATATTGCTACATTACAACCTACCAATACATTTATAAACAATAATATACTAAATAAACAACAGGCTTCCTGAATATAAATTACAATACATACATATTTATGTGTCATATACAATGAAATAAATTAACCTTGATTCATCTAATGTGCTAAACCTGTGCGCTTTAACCTCATAAGGTTCTGAAATGACCATTATACACCAATACAATGCAATAACAAGTCCGTAAACAAAGGTTCATATACATGTGTGCAAAACAACTAAACAATAGTCGTGTAAGAGAAACTGCGTGGGTGCTACTAAAAATACTAAACACGTGGAGTGACGATGTTGATACAGCGTGGCGTCGCGATTGTGACACGAAATAGCCCCCCAAGCATCACAAACACCGTCCACGCTTCAGAAGCTCCTCGAAACTCATTAACACACTCATCACGTACACAAATCACCAGAACGAATAACAATACAGCACCATCACAGAACAAAGGAGGTGATCGAACTAGGAAATGTCACAAACCTTGGTCCTGGTTAAACCCTAAGCTCGTTATACCACTGCTGCTCCGCCGCGCCATTGCTCTTTGACAATGAATTTATCATAAACATTGAGTTGTTTTTTTATCAATTGTGTCAGCGGACATTTTCACACGAATAATTTAATACGCACATTTATTATGTACATGTTCCCTGTGTGTGACACACAGCTGATTTTATATTTGATGACTGACTGATGACAGAAAAACAACGCTGTGTTGTAAGCGTTGAAAACTAGCGTGCCATATTTATGTTGCCAGTAGTAGAATTAAAATAATAGCTAAATCTTTGAAGAGAAATATTTGAAGCAATGTTCAATTTAAGCATTTAATTTGATCCAGTGACTTTAATCAGAATTGAGTATTAGGTATCTACAAACATGCAATTTTTTTTGAACTAGTAGACTAATATATAATACATATAAATAATAAAATCGATGAAGTCGTTCTTTTTACTCATTAATGGCTTGCGAGCTGTCATAGATTTTCAGTAATAAAAAAAATATAAAACTTCAAAAATGTTTTCATCTTCCCTTTTCGAAGAAATTATTACACAGACCAAATTTTTGGCTGCAAAAGTCATTCTAAATTATGTAGGGTGTTATTTAGCAAATTTTATAGTATTTAATCTCAAAAAAATCAACTTATTAGTCTGAGGTAAGTAAAATCGTGGAATTGACAAGTGGTTAGATTGTTTATGTGTCTGATAACACCCTTATTATTTGCTCTAACGATAATACGTAGTATTTCCTTCTTCGGTGAATTAACTCGATTTATACCTTCCTTTCAGGGAAAAGAGACAAAAAATGGATTTTTCAACAACAGTAACGAATGATTTTCAATGGCCATTTCCAAAACCCATCATAGGAAAGTAAGAGGAATTGTTGTTAGTGTATCTTTTTTTTTTCATTAGCAAAGCTTTCAAGAGTCACAATGGCCATCCATAATCCAATAGGCGCTTTTCTTCTCTGCTTATTCAACCAGTAACAATTTAGCAGTCTAACATTTTGAAGGAATGTGAATGTTTTGTGAAGGTTCACTTTAAAGTTTGCTTGTTGAAGTACAATATGGGGCTAAGGAGTTGCTCTGGCGCCCAACTTCGTATATTTCCGTCCTATCGCTCGAGGAATCCAACGAGATAGCTGTCAGTTAATTCTGTTTTCGGTATACATAAGTGTATAGATGTAAGTACCTATACACTTACGTATACCCGTACCCATAGGTACAAACCGAAGGTATAATATGTTGTTTCTCTTCTATGATTGTTTGCTCAGCTTTGTAGATGGCAGGCCAAGCATAGGAAAGCACAATGAACCGAAAACCCTCCCTTTATTTGAAGTGCTCTGTGCTGGCATAATCTAGGATTGAGATGTTACCTACTACGGGTTGACTACGCACCAAGACGACGTCATTCGAAGAAACGGGGCTGCGGGGGGAAGACCTCAAGGGTATTGAGGTATTATCGAGTGGCAGGAGCTTGCGTGTCGTCTCACCCCGACGGGGATCTGACTTGACCCCGCTATACTTTGCAACCAACATGGTATATTTTTCAATTGCGAGCGAACTAGATACTTTCAAGAATAACCCGCACCATCATCATCATCATCAGATCATGCGAAAGACGACCACTGCTGGACATTGGCCTCCGCCAAGAGTCCAACAATGACCGGCCCTGCGCCACCCGCATCCAGCGGACTCCCGCGACCTTTACCGGGTCATCAGTCCACCTTATTGGGGGCCTATCCACGCTACGCCTTCCGGAACGTGGTCGCCACTCGAGAGCCTTTCCGCCCCAACGGCCTTCGGTTCTAAGTGCAATGTGCCCTGCCCACTGCCACTTAAGCCGCGCCAATGAAGAATATATTCTCACGCCATGCCTCACAACATAGTGGCCACTCACTCGTCATATCGCTTATATCTTATGTCATTCATAGTACAGTCAGCGTCATATAGTTAGTATTAGCAGCCAAGGTAGCCAAATATTTTGGTACGTCGGTCGATGTGTTATGAAATAGTTGGCTACTCTGGCTGCAACTAACTATATTAGAATAGAGCCGCCATTTTAGAATCAACTCTTTATAGCCACGTCTTATGCATTTGTCTGAAATTCCCCAATTCTTCCAGACCATGCGAGCCTCCGTCCCCCGACGCCGCCCCCACAGTCCGGCCAGCGCCCGTGGCCCCATACTGCCACTGCGACGCCCACTCGTACTCCCCGCGGGTCGAGCAGTACAAGCAGTTGTTGGAGAAAGAACAGAAACTGTGCCAGGACTATGAGCAGTTGAGGCGGCAGGTAAAGCATGAATTGGCCGAGCGAGCCTGGTTGAACTGGCCACTTTAGGATCATGTGGACTTGTGTAGTCTAGTCGAAAAATGTAAGAAGTTAGAGGGCTTCAAGTGCCTCCAACCTGCCTACTCACTTCCCGGCCGCATCTGACACGGATCATAAGCGCTTATGGATATAATCAGCATCCCCTTATCAGCCGAAAGACGTCCACTGCTGGATATAAGCCTCCCCCAAAGCGCGCCGTAATGACCGGTTGTGCTCTATCCGCATCCAGCGGAACCTACTACCTATCTACCTATCGAGCTAATTGGATAGGACAATGGCGGCAGCTGGTAGTTTTTCCCACGAAATGTGTGAAAAGTGTGTGGGGGGGGGGGGGATCCTACACTTCAAAATTTGTATGGGAGGCCTTCGTCTGTCTGTATCTACTTCCCTATTTTCCCGACCTCGCAGTAATTTACTATTTAATTGCAGATGGTGGACGTCACTAATGATATATTGGACCACCCATGCGATGACTTGGACAGTAAAATGACTACAATGTATCGAGCAACGTTCCAAAAAAGATGTGAGTTCATTGTTTTCTTCAACATTGCGTGTTAAAACATTATTTAATTTAACACCCTCAAAGCAAGGTCCAGGAAATCCTTCGTTTGATTAAGTCTTTCGATAGGTTTACGTAATACGTAACCGGATTAAATGGTTACTCAAATGATATGGTTACACTATTCGGTATTGTGTGTTCTGAACAAATTAACCGTTTCCAATGTGGTTTCCGAGTCGACTTAAGAACTGTTTTTACCTCAAAAGGGAAAAACGGAACCCATATAATAATCTGTTTATTTGTATTTGTAATTAGGTAAGTACGGAACGGTGGCGAGTCCGACTCCCACTTGTCTGATTTGTTATTATTATTAACGAAATATATAAAAACCTTATATATTCTAATACACACCCCTGCGAAACTGTTTAAACAGTTTGCCTGCAGGTTTTGCATATGCAGCCGTCAAAAACAGATTGACGGGAATCACTGAGATATTAAAAGTAGGTAGATTCATTCAGGTAAATATTCTATCACTTCTATGAAAACCTAATTGTAAATATGTGACATTTATTGTACCTTATGTACGTACCATCCACTTCTTCATTCGGTCTCTCAATGCTGAGGATCGGGACTCGGCCGATGCAGCATCGTTTGAGCATTCCGTTGGCGCTGATGGTCCCATACTTACGAACTATATTTCTCAACAGCATTTCCAATAACCGACTACAGAGCTATAATGGCTGCATCACAATCCCCCGCCCCGATCCCGATGGAAAGCAACCGGCTCGGCATACTTCGTTGCTACAAGGATCCCACGCACTTCACCGAGCCCCCGCCCATCGTCAGGCCCACCATCAACCCTCCACGGGAAGTCCACACAGGCGTATCCCCCAAGTCTATCCAGATGTACAACGCAGACTTCCCAGGAAGAACCGAGTATCAGGACACGTACAGTGCCACTGCTGTGTCGTGCTGGAGATCCATGCAGCGGTTTAAAGAGCCGATGCCTTCTACCAGGAGGCGGGCGGACGACTCGTGCGTGTAGATTGTGTGTGGTGCGCGTTTTCAAAATTGGCAATAAATGTAAGGGAAGATTGAAGGACTGTATTTCTTAACCACCCCTTATAAATTTAGTGAACGACCCATTGCTGGGCCGTTTACTTCCTTTCTGCTGGATCAGTTGCATGTTGCATCGCGTGCATTGAAGACAAATAATTATGGTTCAAGTATATCAATATTATTTTATCACGTTATACTTAGTGCAACACGTTGTTTTTTTTTAATTTTCCGCTGTTTTCTAGGCTCGTCCTTCATTAGGCAGATTTTATTGAGTATCTATATCTTAGTGCATGAGAGGTACTAGAGGAGGGAGTAAGAGAGAGGGAGGGAGAAAGAGTGGGAGACGGAGAAAGAAAGTGACAAATCAAATTGACACGTCGGATATATACAGTGCCTCTGCTGTGACATTTCGACGATCTAAGCCTAGTTATATTTTGGTTAGTATAAAGTTCACCTTTTATTTATTTATCGTATGGCTGATGATATGTCTCTACTTCAAACATTTACAGTAGTTTTGCATAAGACTAAGCATATTTAGAATTTAATCTTCAGCATAACAATCAATTATCTTAAGCAGTTGCTTAAATTCAATTAATCATTTTCATGTTCGATTTTTTTCCATCCTAAGGGGGACGCGCCATGAAAAGGAAAAATACCTGCTCAAATTAAAAACATAAATAACTATTCATAATTTAATAAGTACTACAAATAACATGACACTTCTACACGTCTCAGTCAACTGGTACAAGTGTCGCAACGGTTTATGAGCGGTGACCTTGACTGCGCAGAATTCATTATTTCGGTCTCTTTGGCGGGGGGACCGACGCGCGACGCGGGGAGGTAGCGCGCCACGTGGCGCGAATGCATCCTATTGGTTCGTTCAGTCGCTTCCCGCTCCCGCGCCTCGTTCACACGTCTCGCGTCCCAGAAGGACAGTTGCGCACACATACTTTTTGACGATTATTTGTTTTGTTGATTTATCGGTTGGTTGTTTTCTGTTCGTTTTTGTTGTTTATATCTAAAGTAAGTCGTGCAGTGTTGGTAAAATGCCAAAAAAGAAAGTATTAACCCGCCAGGCTAGAAATATGGTTTATGACGTAAACAATCACATAAAAAAAGAATCTCAAGAAATTATCGGCAGTTTGAAGGAGATAAAAAGCAGTACTGCACGGACAACTACTTCTTTACAGAAAAACTTGAAAGCTCTAATTGAAATTCTCGAGCTTCATAAAAAAAGAGCTTGTCCCGAAGCACAACCACTACATACTGAACTATGTGATCAGTTGAAGCAAATTGGTGAAGAAACTGCGGACGTTAGTAAATTAAATGAGAATAAGCTAGAGGGGATCATCCAGAAGTTGGGTAAATTCCAAAACAGAACAGCTCTTGCTACAAACACATCGGTTGCTACAGTGAGAAGGATTGTGACCCAAGCAGATAGTTCTGAGCTTATCGCAGTTTTCAGAACACCCAGCAAAAAGAGACCCAGAGCAAAACCAGTCACCGGAATAGACAACTTTGACCAAGGTGTCATAAAAAGGTGCATACATAATACATAACTTCCATGTCACAAACAAAGAGTTACCAACCATTCGGAAACTTAAAATAAAATTACAGGAAGACATAAATTATCAAGGATCAGATGCAAGTCTCAGGCAGATTATAAAAAAATTGGGATTTCGATGGAAAAAAACTGAAAATAAACGCAAGGTTCTGATCGAAACTTCGAATATTCGTCTGCAGCGGATTGAATATTTGGAAAAACTTAAAAAGTACCGCGAGGAAGGCAGGAGTATAATTTACACGGACGAATCATATGTGGATTCATCGCACTCAGATCCTAAAGCCTGGACTGACGGTTCCACAAAAGGATTGAAAAAACCCATTTCAAAAGGACAACGGGTGGTAATTGTTCATGCTGGGTCCGAACAAGGTTTTGTTGAAAATGCCTTGCTCACATTTAAAGCAGGCACCCAAACCGGTGATTATCATGATAACATGAACCATGAGAACTACGTAAAATGGCTTAGAACTCAGCTTGTACCTAATATTCCATCAAATTCTGTAGTGGTGGTTGATAATGCTTCATACCATAACAAACAATACGACATGGCACCCACATCAAATTCTAGAAAGGCAGTAATGCAAGCATGGTTAACTGAAAAGGAGATACATTATGATGAGACTATGTTGAACCCGCAGTTATATGATCTGATAAAAGCCAATAAAGAGAGATTTAAAAAAATCTCTTTTGACAGAATTGTGGCTGAGCATAACCATAACATTTTAAGACTGCCTCCATACCATCCGGATTTAAATCCTATAGAGATGGCATGGTCTGCCATAAAGCAATATGTAGGCAGCAGAAATGTCAACTGGAATATAACTACTGCCATGCAGCTAGTAAAAGAAAAGGTTGATTTGATGGGGCAGCAAGAGTGGGAGGCGTTATGCAATAAAGTTAAAAGCATAGAAGCAGAATACGCAAAGAGTGATCATGTGGTGGACATGTTGACAGAGGAGTTCGTCATTCATGTCGGGGACGAAAGCGAAGCAAGTGAAGATAGCGATGATGAGGATGAGCTAGATGAAGTGCCTTCTACGAGTGCCGGCCTTGCTTCAGATTCTATAATCGCTTTGTACAGCGATGATGAATTTATGGAAGGGGTTTCGCCATTAAATTAAGGAAAATGAATAAAATAAATAATAGTAACATTTTTATCATTATCAACCTAGCTTAAGTAAGTATTATGCCATCAAAAACATAACTTGTAAAAAAACCAAATCTCGCAACTCAGTTCTTCTACCGTAAAAAGTCGTGAGATCAATCTTAATTTATTCAGTCCCTACTTAAGGGTCCTTCTGCCTTAAGTTATTACGTAATTAGACAACCTAAAAATATCTTATAGTGACCATATCAGAAAATCTTTTATGTTTTAAATAAATAGATTGACTTGCTTGGCCATCGCATGAAAACGCAATGTATCTCACAACACTCACAAGTAATACATATTATACTAAATGAAATTGTTTAGTGCGATTGCCAAGTCCATCAATATATTAAAAACAAAAGATTTTTGTGCGCGAGTATACACCTGCGCAAACACCCCCACCACTTTCGCCGAGCGCTCATAAACCGTTGCGACACTTGTACTGGAAATTGATAGCTTATCGGCGCCCGCTGCTGGTTGGGTTCAGTTCATCTCAACGTCCTGTAATGAACAGTGAAGTCTGTATTAATATGGGCCGGTCAGCGACTAGGATGTTATCATTATCATGCTATTGTTTAGTCTAGTAACATAATAATAACGAAACGTAGACATTGGCTTCGGCGATGGCTACCCAGAACCGATGGAATACGAGGCGACAATTTAGCTTCACTATCCGGTATTTAGGTAAATAGTGGGACAAGTCTTTTGCACTTGCCGTGAAATACATGTATGTTCGCTTTGTTACAAAGCAATGAGATGTAACATTCTAGCTACACATATCTTTCAGGAAGACCGTAGGTATGTGAGGCTTGGGGACAATTACAAGATTATAGCACATCCAATAGAGGTCATATATAACAAGAATAATAACAGTTAGAGCGGTTACAGTACAGATACAGTGTCGATAAAGAACGGCTATCACAGGACGACCCGTGAGCTGTGTTGTGGCGACAGACTATCCGTCTCTTTCTAATGAGACTCGTTTGTATCGCAATTCGCATCTAAAAGCCAACGTGCGTAACATCCAGTTCTCGAAAAGTCTCACCGCTTTTCTAAAAGCAAGATTGTGACTTTAGTGACGTCACCGGTAGCACGATCGCGAATATACACATGTGCGACAAAAGCATGCATCCGTCTCGCACATAACATATTTTCCAGTAAGGGACGAATCCTTTACGAGTACCTACTTATATCGGACGTCAATCGAGTGTGCTATCTAGTTTAAGATTGTCGAATATTCAATACGCAAAGTTGGTAACTTTTATGACGAAAAAATCTATTCAAAGGCTATCTGAAAGACATCGCTCACAAGCGATTAGGCCGTCTATTGTCTACCGGTGTATAGCGTTAGGTCATTGTGTTGTTTTATAGAATTGGTGAACAATAAAGAATATTGTATTGTACTTACTCAAGAAAAGCAATGGCCATCCCAGAAAACATGGGCATCAACTTCTTAATCGTTTCATAATACTGTCCAGCAAACACCGATACCATCCTAGCCGCCAAATGTGAGACATTCTTCAGCCCTTCTTGGCTCAAATCCATTTGTCTCACTATCTGGAACATGCCCAGCAACGCTTGAACTAGAGATTTACCCATTTGGAAGCCACTTGATTCTGATTGTTCGAATAATACGAAGCTAGGGCTTATGGGGTCGTCTTCTGTTTGGATTGCGTTCTTCTCCACGTTTGATTGGTAATTACTGGGTGACTCTTCAATTTCTTCTGAGAAGTTTTCTTCATCAGATATGTTGGTTATTGATGCCGCGTAGACTGTGGCGATGCATAGGAAGAAGATCGTTCTCTGAAAATATTATGTTTAACTGGTTTACATGATTGTGATAGATGTGGTTAAAGATTTAATGTGTTTCAATAGGTATAAAACCTGATTAAATGCTAAAGAGGTGTTTTGTGGGCTAGCTGCTGCAATTTTTTTTCATCTACCTACTGCTAAAATGGCACCGAAAATTTAAATTTATTTTCTGTGCCTGCGAGCGAGAAACTATATGAATGGGTGTGAGTGGTGAAATAACGAGTGATGCCCAAATAAATGACATAAAGGCAACCGAATGATGATGATGCTGGGGATACCGCTTTTTTGCGATTACAGACTTGAATTGAAGGGCCTAGTAGAGCGAATGACGCGACGGCGATCTTCATACATCAAGTCGCCCAAGTTTTACTGAAATCGCAGTCGCGTAGCCAATCGGCCCACTAGTGCGGCCCCAGCCTAACTATGTAAATGCTAAGAATATTAAGAACCTTATGTGACCCCTGGGTGGTGCTAAAAGTGCAACAACCTGGCAACCGTACTGTCTTTTACAAGATCTCACGGTTCTAAATACTGACTTGCTATACGATAAATAAACATATACCAATGCGATTTGGTACGGTCATGTTACTCATTCGAATGAACTTTGGTTCACGGTCGGGATGCTCAGTTGGCCGACAATGGACTGAATTTTATGGGATCGGCAGTTTCATTGTGTAATGCCTTGGTAATTCCCTTTATTGAATAAGTTTCAAGTTTGATTACAAACAAACTGTCAATTTTTTTAAGCAAATTACAGATACAATATTTATAGCGTATTTAAGCAAATAATCCAGTACTCTAACCATTTTGGTAATTTAAATGAAACCCGATGATATATAATTAAAGTGCTACCGGATACGTCGAAAAATGATTGGCGGTTGTGGTAATGTTTCGCTATTTAATTATACAGGTCTTTAAGGAGTAGGAAAGAAAAGAAAAAACACCACTTCCGAAAGTTAAGTGTTTGAAGGCTATTTTCTTATGTAATGTAGGTTTCGCTTTCG
Organism: Epinotia demarniana; assembly: GCA_945867215.1. NCBI lineage: Eukaryota > Metazoa > Arthropoda > Insecta > Lepidoptera > Tortricidae > Epinotia > Epinotia demarniana. The sequence continues at coordinate 13,417,481 of OX244270.1, read as the reverse complement.
CAAAGTTGTTTAAATCGCCAATTCTTTTTGATAACTTGACTTATCACCAGTTTTTGGCTCGCAGTTGACTTTTCGGACACCTTGTATGTATTGGATTGTTAACTTTTGACTATTTGCATTATCTACAGGAAAATAATTCTATGCCCAATTATACATTTAGATGCTAGTTGTAAGATATTAAAATTATAATAAAATATGCCATAACAACTCACCTGGATTTGCGCCATTGTAGTTCAAACAAACACTTAGCTCTTGTAGATAGTAAAGAACACACTAGTCGAATGATGGTAGGATACTTTAATAGACACTATATATAGGCCGACACCCACTTTCTTCACTTAAACGATCTTTACAAATGACCTAATTAAGATATTCTTAGGACACTTGTTAATTACTCTATAATCAATATGGGAAATATCTCCATGACTCAAACATGATCCTCTAATGAACTAAATTGCATTTCATGACATAGGTTATAATAGCCATAATTATGCAATTACTTATTTGGTCGGTATCGGAAATAGCTATGAATTATGCGGGTTAGGCTCGTGAAACATACTTTCCCAAAATGAGCACTTTCTGTAAAGGTGCATTTTTTTGAATAATCATTTTCCCGGAAAGTACACTGTCTCTAATAATGCACTTCCCGATATATACCTACACTTTGTCAATAGGTGCATTTTCCTAGAATGTGCACTTTTGCAGAAGCTATATTTTCCCGAGAAGTACACTTTAGGGGTAGGGGTGTCCCTGTTTATAGTACTAAGGGTTTGTATGAAATAGTGCAAATGCAAACTGACGAACAGACGGAAGGATGGACAGACGAAACTAAAAGCGTAAATTTCTCCTTTTGAGAAAGTGCCCTAAATGGGAAACGTACATTTTGGGAAAGCGTTGGGAGTGTACATTATGCGGAAAGTGCACCTTTGCAGAAAGTGCACATTTCGGGAAACTGTGTTTTACGAGCCTAACCTCATTATATATATTAGCCTGACAGTAGTGATTCTTGAGATACCTAATGTTGGTATTTAAATTTTGAGTCATGTTTAAAATAATAGGTAACTTATCTACTAAAATTATACCTAATAGTACAGTTTATCTAATAGGGAGTTCGAAAAATGTCGTAGTGACATTTAATACGCGAGTTTAAGGTGAAAACACATTATTAAAACTCGACGCGACCCGATGAAACGCGACGCGTGTTGAGTCGTATCAAACTGTATTATTTTCTAAGACCAGAATCACACTATGAACATGCACATGGCGTCGCGTCGCATTAATCGTCGCATAGTTTTGTCATAACACATAATAATAACTGAGCATTTACGTACCACTGCTGGGCATAGTCCTCCTCTCGTTGCCATCAGTCAAAAAACGTTAATCTCTACATAATTTTAACTTTTTTGGGATACATAGAGGTTGCAGCCCTTATATTGTAGGTCCTCCACCAAAGCTCGGTTTTTAGCCCTGGTGGAGAAACTTTAGTTTTTAAGCTTGTTTTCACTCACAATAGGTAGGTACTTATGTAAAGTAGAGAAACCAAAACCGTTTATATTTAGTTATAGGTAAGTACGTCATTGTTTTTGTGACAAAAGCAACAAACTTCGATCTCAGACCAAGAAAATATACAGACGGAGCGTTACGAACAGTCTAGTGAAGCCAACCGGTTTTCAACCAAGTCCCATAAGTTTAGCTCACGCTAAACAAATTAAATAGCACAAAACTCGAAATAAATGATCTTGACAGCATTGCGACACGTGCTGAAGAGTTTTGTGCAATTTTGTTTGTATATGTGTGCGTGTGTGCTAAACTTGATGTAGCTTGGTTTTGTTCTGCTCCGTCTGTCTTTTTTTCTTGGTCTGAGGCTTCGATTTCCTTGACCGTATGGCAACTCATTCCTATCGGTTAGGTAGGTAAGTATAATAAAAAAAACAACATTTTAAATTAATTATTTTGTCTATTCATATATAAATATCATATAACTATTTTGTACGAGAATATTATTCCAATGGTAACTATATTGAATTGTACAAAAACCTAATAGGATTTTTTTCCAATTAAAACTAGGAACATACAAAAGAGATGTACCTACCTACTCTTAGTAGAGGAATGTTTAGTTGTGATTACATCAAGAAATCATTTACATTTCAGTTACTAAATTCTGGTGGAAGGACCATTTATGATGATTACAAATAAATTAAACTATTCGTGACAAACAATAGAGAAAATAAACGAAATAACCTCCTAAGTCCCCGCGTACATTGTACAAGTACAAATTCAAATTGGGTTTAGATCTATAATAGAATTAACGAAGGTTCCAGTGTGTCAGCTTTACATACCCACCCCACCATAGTAATAAAATTAAACAAACCTCTGTTATCTAAACTGTGTTTGGTCCCCTTTTCACAACCATACAGTATGTCAAAATGACAGAGGAATTTCACCCGAATTTAAAGCTAAAATAGGTTTGGTCGATGTTTGTCTATAATGACACATATACAGCAATCACGTGTCATAAGTACGTAGTGATGATGTAGCTATAGTTCCTATAGTCGTCGGACACATTGCGGCGCGCGGAATGTGTGGTCGTCTCTACTGAGGTCTCAGTGTGTGTGTCCGACTGCAAGGTTCCGTGCCATGGCAGCAGGCGGTAGCTGATGACGTCAGTTGCTAGTAGTGCCACGCACAAGGTGATGAGTACCTGAAACAGAAGAATTTACGTTGATATAAAAGCGGCATAGGCTCGGACAAGAATAGGTCTACAGTCTCCCCCGCCTGTCGTAGAAGGCGACTAAAGGGGGTCATCGGGGTCACAGTGCTCTGGCGGGGGCTGGGGCACTCGCTTTAAAACCCCAGGACAGGTGACAATTTTCTTTGTCCAAGGACGAGCCATATGTGGCGAGGCGCGAGGGGGCTCCAGTGCGTTCAGCATGAGATCCTGGAGTCCCCTGCGTGAGAGCGCAGATGCAGGGCACCGTGGAGTTTTTAGTGGATAGAAATACCACATAACCCAGCTCAGTGTGTTATTTTGCCTCGGTTTTGAGTACCTTCGTTTATTAATTCAATGAATCGATTTCATCAAATAACTCTTTTGGTGTTACTCCGAAATTTTTATCTTTAGGAATTTTGGAGATTAAAAAAACTCGAGAAATGTCCATAGATACCATAGAAACCATATTTCTCATTTTACGAGCGCTTTTTTTGTATGATTCTGTTATAGGGCTATTATTATTATTAGGTATATTTTGAAGCATTAATTTCGCCAATAAATATTTAAAAACTATGATCCTAGACGGCGATATTAATTATTTTTTAAGTATTGATAAACATTTTTTTCTCGATAATCCTGCAATTCTAGCATATGATTTTTAGACACAACTATTCTACGCTACAAGAGGTACTACAAAAAAATATGGAATGAAAATACCGCAGGATCTACGAGATATGAATGAAATTTTCAATATTTGGGTTAGGGCTGCTTCTTGAAAAACAGTCAAGTTGGAAACTTTAGGCCATGTTAAAAATAGGTCATGTATAAGCCTTTCCTTAACATACAAACAATACCTATCTCATTTTAATTTTCAAGTACATTTCTATGCCTATACAAATAAGGTTAAATTTCTGTTAATCCGATGAACTTATGTATTCTTACCATCATAAGTCTTATCAAAAACGGTAGTAACATTTAGATATTTATTATTAAAATAATCAACCAATTATTTTGCACGCCTAGTAAGGTAAATTTGGTACGGTAATGGATACGTTTGTGGAAAACCAACACAGTGCTACCTAAAAATTTCTACAGTTGAAAACGGGCTTGTCAGCACTCTGTTTAATCTCCGATGAAGGATGTCATGGGGTATTGGGAAGGGGTACGCCCTCGTCAAGCAAATGCTAAAACCCAATACTTATACATGATATCTGTGTGTTTTGTTCATCTTTGGCTAAAAAGTATGTAAGTGTAGAAAATTACAAATGGTTGAACATGTCAGTCACTGTGCATAGAATATTGATTCACGGTTGGCAAATAATAAAAGAAAGCCCTTTTCCAATGGGAATGGTGTCAGAACAGACAAGCGAGTCTCGAAACAAATTCTGGCTTTATGACAGAGAGCATCACACTAGAAAAATTGATAGGCAAATAACAAATCAAGATCTTTTTCAGCGTGCTCTCGAGTCTTCGGATCCTTATATTTCCTAATTTTCCCTCAAAGAGCGTATAAGTAAGCAAAAACGTCTGCCTCATCATCCTCCTCCTAGCGTTATTCCCGGTAATGCCCCTAAAGGAGCCCGGGGTCCGCTTTGACACCTAATCCCAGGATTTGGCATAGGCACTAGTTTTACGAAAGCGACTGCCATCTGACCTTTCAACCCAGAGGTAAAACTAGACCTTATTGGGATTAGACCGGTTTCCTCACGATGTTTTCCTTCACCGAAAAGCTAACGGTAAATATTCTGTACATAAGTTCCGAAAAACTCATTGATACGAGCCGGGATTCGAACCCACGACCGCCGCTTGACAGCCGCATGCCTTAACCACTAGGCTACCGTAGCTCGCCTATTCCTAAACGTCTGCCTATTCCAGCAAAAGTTTTAGCCATTTTAAAACCATTGGAACCAAATACTTCAAGTAGTGGAGCACAGTCACAATTGGAGCCTAACATTGACATAACCCACCACACGCATGAAACTCTTATTCATTCTGATGATGAATGAAAATAATTTAAGATAGTAATATAAACCATACTCCTCTGCTAAATTAAACAATTTTGTAATCAAAAAATTAATTTAGTATTTAATAAATTTTAAAACTCAAAGTTGACAACCCTATTTCCTTAGAAATCTGAAAAAAACTTAGAAGTGCCATAAATCCTAGATCCCGCAAGATTAGCGTTTCAAATTTTAAGGCATTGTAGATTACTTTATTTTGAATGCACTTTATTTCAGCAAGAAATAAAGCGCTACTATTGGAAAATATCGTAAATATAAAAATAATACGTAAAAAACGTTAGTAATATAAGTATATATTTTTATTCAATGGCTTTAGCATGCTGTAAAATGTATACAATTCATAAATATCGCTTAATAAATACTTGGAAATAAAAACTAGGACCATATTAACATGTACTTAGGAAATAAAACAATAAACATGATTTCTTAAGGTGATTGATCTTATGTATAAAAAATATTATACGAAAACTAAGCAAGATGGTCACCTACGACTTCGACCACGGGATGTAGAATATTATAATGCATATAATAAAAATATAAAAGGAAGGTATTCAAAACCAAGGCAAAATAACACACTGTCAACCCCCGGTGATTGGTTACCTGGTTCGTAGGTTTGTGTTATAATTGACACCTGGCTGTCAAGCATACTAAGTGTCAACTATAGTAGGTACCGGCAGATGTAGTGCATAATTATTTACAGTACATATGGTGCTACTTTTCCGCACTAGTGCGGAAAAGAGCACTTTCCGTGCATATGTCGAAACTTTAAAGAGCCATATGTACAGTAAAACGTTGTACGATACACGTGCGATTAGGTAATTCGCAACTTGTGTCGATTTGTAGTTGTCGTCTACGGACCATGAATGCCTGTGGTCGCCGGTTCATATCTGGCTCGGAGCATTAAATTTTTCCTTTGATTGAAAAATGTATAACTATGCACATTACATCTGTACATAAATACACATAATAGACTGATTGATAAAGTAAACTGACTGCTTCATAAAGTTGAAGGGCGGAGGTCTTGAGGCAGACCACCCGCTAGATGGAGCACATACATCACTGCACTCTTGCAACTACACCTGCACGAGGCCATAAGTCGCGGGTGTTAGAAGCCTTTGCAGGAGCGGGACACTCCGCGTATATTTTGTAAAGATCAAAGGAGTGTCCCTTCTGTAGTTGTACTATGATCTATTCTGTACCTTTGGAGAAGTCTGGTCAAAAAGAATATGACGTCACGATCCTCAGCATTGAGGGAAAGAACGAACTGATGATGACGATGATGATGAAAGACTGATTTTCCCCCAGAACTAAGCTATCAACTAAACTGTCAACATCAAATAGACAGCAGCGGCGAAATTAGCCAAATACAATCGGGACACGTCTGTATAACATACATTGACGCCTCTATCCCTAAAAGGGGTAGGCAGAGTACATGAAACTTGCACACGTCTTTGTTACCATAAATAATTGCCACTTTCGTTGCTACAATCTATTTGATGCTTATCGTATGCTGGGCTGGGATGTGTAGGTAAGTAAATTAGTTCAGCCTGAGTTCAGCTGCTTAGACGGAAACGCAGTTTAAGGCAGATAGGGCTCTCACAGTCTGAATTCATGCACTGCTGAATCATAATCTGAAACACTCACGATCAAAAAAATCGCAACTCTTTGTGGAGAATAGGCATGGTGCCTCATGTTCAAATTGATAACGTAGTGATGCTAAATGGATATAAATTATAAAATTAATTAAAATCTTAAAAATATATGACACTTGAAAGGTTAGAAAAAATATACATTTTTTTATTGCCCAACAGTAAATTTAAAGTACCAGCTTTCGCGACCTAAACAACAATTTACCTGATTTTCCATACAACGATACGTGTACTTTGTATTAACAAATGTCGTTGTAATGTCATACCTATCTGTCTATCAGTATGAAGCGTTTTGCGCTGCCGCATGCGAGGTCAATGTTTGTCTAAATTTTTGGGTATTTACCTATGTTCTTTAATTGTAGTTGCTCCAATACAAACATTAGTTCCTCTCCAAAAACTGGTTCGAATGACATAATAAAAACAATTTAGTCACCATGCCTATTGCTACCAGAGGGCTAACCTTATTTTGCTCGAGTTTTTCAGATTATGATTCAGTGAATGAATTCAGACTGTGTAAACCAAGCCTAACACAGTTGAACACGTCATTGGGATTGACTGTTCAAATGAGTGGGAAAATCCAATAGGCAAATGATCCCAATAAAAACAGTCTGTTAAATATTAAATACCTACATCAGCGGGACATGTGATTCATTTTATTTGGCAGGCTACTTATATTTTTATGCAATTTCTTGTCTGTAGGCGATCGCTCTTTAGCGATAACACTGCCTGTTGTTTTCTTGTACTTTAAGGATTATGTTTTATATTAGTTCATATATTGAGGTGTGCAGTAAAGAACGGTGTGGCGTGTGGTAACCGGTAAGTTAATAGGGCTGTATTGCATTAATAATGAATAATAAATATTCGAGGGCAATCTTACACAAATCAACGTAGTCCCAAACTGAGGAAAATCTGTTCTATGGGTACAAGGCGACGATAAACATACGTATAGTGTAGGTAGATAAATAAATACTTAAATAAATAGAAAACATCCATGACTTAGGAACAAATATTTGTACTCATCACACAAATTAATTCCCTTAACGGGATTCGAACCCTGGGCCTCTTGCTTCGTAGGAAGGGTCACTACCATCTAAGCTAAAGTGGCTCAGAAAATAAGAACTACTTGAATCAAATATTTTATAAAGGCGACCGACAATATATTAAAGTATAAAATCTTTCGTACTGTAAACCGTTAGTACCTACTAAGTACTAGATCTAGATTTTTATTTATGGGATTATTAAGTTTTATGTTTTCCTTTATGTTTAGTTCATAATATAGGCATATTTTAGTTAAGTGACATTTTCTTTCACATCCAAAACAGGAATGTAATAATTAATAAATGTTAATAAATAATTGTAGGTATGCGATTTAGTCCCGATTGGTAAATTATGGAATTCAGTTGTATCAACTTGTATTTGATTTGTACAAAATAGGTTGGAAATGTAGTAAGGCTTGTTACCAACGATTGATCACGATCATTGAGTGTTAACCGAGTAGGCAAACAGTTTCCAGTAAGTACAGTCGAGGACAAAGAGATGTATACACTTTTGGACCTAATCGAATGCGGTCGCCTACAATTTGTAGGCGACCGCATGTCCTCGACTGTACCTACATATGACAAATCGGGCACAAATACTTAAAAGGGATATTTACGAACTAACAAATTCGACATGTTCATTCAACTCAAAGTCCGTAAGCCCACTCCCAATACACCTACGTCTCATGACAACAAGATAAAATGCATGACAGCAGGTCGAGAAAATTGTACTGAGCAACGGAAAATTAAAAAAAAATTGTCTGAAAGTTTGAAAATCCTTCACTAGCGGTATAAAATTGTATGGGTATAGTTGAAATTATATAAGCTATCCGTTTCGCACTTGAAAGCTTATCTTGTTAACAATGGCTTTGTTTCCTATTGTATTAGCCCACCGCAAATCCTCCGACCAGATAAAAATTAAGCAAGTAACAATAAGACTTATACATATAGCTACCATCTCCCCTAAGTCACAAGGTTGAAATTGCTATAGCTTAACTCATTAAGAAAGTCATTTTTGTAATAACAATCTTTGTGGACGCACTACAAAACGTCGGAGACTTACCTGACTGCGGCTTTCAATATTAAAGTGTCACTATCGAAATGCTATTGCAATTTCAACCTTGTGATTCAAAGGAGATGGTAGCTACTTGTATGAGTTTTATTGTTACTTGCTTAATTTTTATCTGGTCGGAGAATTTGCGGTGGGCTTATACAATAGGAAACAAAGAATTGTTCTCACGATAAGCTTTCAAGTGCTAAGCGCACAGCTTATATAATTTTATCTATAGGCATAAATAGACTTTACGTCATGTGACGACAGTACGAGATTGCCACCGAAAGTTGCCAGCTCTGGCACCGACTGACAAGTACTTCCGTCCATTTCAGGACTGACAGACTAAGGTTTACTGTCTCTACTGTAACAGGGCTAAATGACGCCACATGTCTCGTACTGTTGTCACATGACGTAAAGTCTATTTTTTTATTCCGTAGACTAAATCCTGCATCACACTGGCGCGGCCTGGTCACGCGGACAATAGAAAAATTGTCATTATTAGCTGTCAAATTTACTATTGTCCGCCACCACAGGCCGCGCCAGTGTGTTGCAGGCCTAAAATGACAACCACAAATGTCGAACGTAGAAATAATGTGACCAGCTATATACAAACAGCTGATCTCTGATATCGGTTTGTGAATAACCGATAAAATATTGAATAACTTTTAGATTCAAATAAAAAATAAAAAAAATCTACTCTCAAAATGATACGAAATAAACAATAAATAAAATTTACTCACTACTAATGTACCTACTCAAACATTTAAAATGACATTGACGTATCGCCGACCCTACGCGACGCCATTTTGGTTCACGTATTTGGCATTCGTTATTTTACTCGTACTTTAGTTATCGGATGTTTTCAGTGCGTGTTCTCTCGTTTTTAGCACGTCACGGATTATCCATTCACTGTGTTACAGACGCTTCAAAAAATAGACTCTAAATATGCGAAGTGAAGGATTTTCAACGCTGCTATGCATTTTATCGTGTTGTCATGAGACGTAGGTGTATTGGGAGTGGGCTTACGGACCATCACGTGTTTTTACGAATAAACTAATTCGGTATGTTTATTCGAATGACGTGTTTTACAAGCTGGAAGGTTAAATGCGCCTAATCCCTAAGCCCTAATCCTCGAAGTTGCAATAATGGCATGGGCACTATAGGTATGTCAAAGCAATATCGGAAAAAATCGAACAATGAGATTTTTTCTATATTCAATTATAAGGGTGGGTTGCACCAGACCGTCTGTAATCGTAAGCGGTGTTCGTTAAAATCTGAATGTATGGAACTTTTGACAAGTTTCTATGGACTGACAGCTGTCAGCGCCATATTTAACGTTGATCGGTCTGTAATCATATAATGCAACCCGCCCTAAGCAATGTCACTTTGCATGGGCGTACCGAGCATTTTTTACGGGATGGAGCAGAAGTCGTTTCTTAAAGTTGTCTATTAATATTTAATTTTGCCCAATTTTTTTTTTCCTTTTGTCTAAGAGCAGAGTGGGGCAAACGTCCCACCTAGTGCCACCGTGGGTACGTTCATATCACGTTGACATTAATTGCCCTTTTCATACACTAGTGCCACGTCGAGGACTAGGACGTATGCCTTGTATTAACTTGCCTTGTTGGCTATTCTAGTGCGGGTCAAAACATGCAAATAAAATTTAACCAACTTCCTGAATTGACAATATTTCATGTAATGACGCCTAAATCGAAAAGCATTTCGGTAATTATGTTATCTGAACGTAATAAAGTAGTTTTCAGTGTTTTTTTCCTGCTCGCTTTTAAGAAAATCGCGAAAACGCATAAAAGTGGTTTTCACCGTGTGTGACGTCAGTATTATGGCTGCCATATGAAAGGAGTCCAAACTGCCATACAGAGTCGGAGTATTGACGTCATAATTTACTTACAACCTTCTTGTACAGGACGTACACCTATGACTGGTGGTGGGTGAGATGCAGTGAAAACTCAGCTTTCAGGAATTCTTGAGGCTTGGCAGGGCTGGAGCTGTGGTCGGTTCGAGTAGTCGGCGTAGAATGAATGCATGGCGGCCCGGCCGCCATTTTATACTATTGGGCTCGAACCCCCCACCCCTCCAACCCTACCTCACCCCGCTATCGTTTATTTGTCAATAAATCTTATTCTAAATACATGGTTATCTTAATTTGTTTATACCTTTACTTATCCTTATTAGACATGCTAAATTCAAGCTCCCGCTCGCCCGCCGTTCTCGCCGTTACTGCGCGCGAGCCCGGGAACGCTCTGTATTTACGTCCCTCGTCCCCCTCAGACCGTTCCCCCGCGCTCGCCCTCAGTGTGGCTTGAGACTGCAGGCGGGCCGGATCTAATGAGTTTCTTGTTTATCTACATTCTTACAAGTGGAAACCTAATGTTTACCACTTAGAAACTCATTCGAACCGTTTTATTGGTTTTCTATGTCCCTATTTGGGTGTAAAGGAAAGAAGAGATCAATAATGTTTATTTAGGTTTCTAACTAGACTCTGACAAGGCGGGTAACATCTATTATAATTATATCTATCTTTAGGTAATCTAGGTACATATGTAGTTAATAATTTATTGGCCATGTCCGTCCTGCACATCTCTCCCGCCGTCCATCGCTCGGGTGAGCGTTGGAGTATCCCTCGCGTGCAGGTCGTCGGGCTCCGTCGGCAGGATCACCAGCTTTTTGGTCGGCCGCCTGAAGACTCCGCCCTTCGTTGCCACGTCGACCGCGCGTGTCACGCCGTCCGGTCCCGGGTATACGGCTGTCACCCGGCCTCGCGGCCATGTGTTGCGAGGCAGGGTCCCGTCGACTACGAGCACGATGTCTCCGACGTTGATAGGCTGCCCTCGGCCATGGGGCTCCCGCCGGTACTGGAGGGAGGGTAGGTACTCCCTCAGCCAGCGGGCCCAGAAGTGTTCGGCCAGGCGTTGGCTCGTCCTCCAGGTCGCGCGGCCGACGAGTGTGGAGTCATCGAAGGTCCCGGGGTTGGGGGCCCGAGCGGACCCGCCCAGGAGGAAGTGGTTCGGCGTGATGGCTTCTGGTTCGTCGGGTTCGACGGCCACGTGCGTGAGGGGGCGGCTGTTCACCGTGTATTCGGCCTCGGCGAGCAGAGTAGTTAGGACCTCTTCGCTGGGGCGGCGTTCGTCCAGCACGGCGTGTAGGGCCCTCTTCACCGCTCGGACCATCCTCTCCCAGGCTCCGCCCATGAACGGAGCTCCCGCCGGTATGAACTTCCAGTTGATGGCGCGCTGGGCGGCGCCGGCTTCGAGGGCGTTGCCGTAGGCCTCGCGGAGCTCCTTGTCGGCTGAGTGGAAGTTGGTCCCGTTGTCCGACCAAATCTCGGTCGGGCAGCCGCGGCGCGCGATCATGCGCCGGAGGGCCATGACCGCGGAGTCCCCGGTCAAGCTGGGTATCACCTCCAGGTGAACGGCGCGCGTTGTTAGGCACGTGAATAGCGCCACGTACCTCTTCTGAGTCTCTCTGCCGATGGTCACTGTTAAGGGGCCGAATAGGTCTAAACCCGTGTATGAGAACGGTCGTTGGTGATGGGCTAGGCGGCATCGCGGATGATCACCGGTTGGCGGGGTTGACGGCAAGGTTTTTTTGATCCGGCAAGGCAGACATCGATGCACTATCATTTTCGTGACGGGCCGTAGACGCAGGATACTGTAGTGTTGTTTACACTCGTTCACGGTAGCTTCGACGCCGTTGTGTTGCATTTGTCGGTGCACATAATCTATGTATAACTTCACTGCCAAGTGATCGCCGTCAAGGACCGGCGGTCGTCGTTGTAGCTCGGTGATATCAATCGCGGCGTTGATCCGTGTCTTGATAACTATGACGTCATTCACTAACTCGACCGCCATATGACGTAAGCGACTATGGGCGCTCGGCGGTCTGTTATTTCTCAGGTCACTGACGTCATCACTGAAGGCTTCCAGTTGACTGGCGCGTACCACAAGGCGCTCCGCTTCGTGTAGGTAAGACGCATCTAATATTTTGTATTTTCTTTGTTGCAGCTTCTTAGGCGGCGGTGGCGGCGGTGGCGCAGACTTGCGTTGTTTGTTCCAGTCGGGATCGGCTTGTTTGTTCCGCGTAGTGCGCTTATAGTGCGCGCGCACGTGGCGGGGTCGGCAGAGGTCAATAAATTGTAACACTCTGCCTATAGTCCGCAGTAGTCGCTCCCACCTCGAGAATCGCGTGGGATCTGGCAGCCAGGCGAGTGGGCCCGATTTCTTTGTTTCGACTCGCGTTGTGTGTACTCTCTCTTCGTTTGTCTGACACTCGTGCGGCTGTGACGGCTCGGTGGGCCACGTCGCAGGGTCGTCGCGCAGGAAGTCTGGCCCTCTAAACCATCTGTGTTCACTGTCGAACTCGGGCGGCACTTCGCGCGTGGCTTCGTCGGCGACGTTGAGTTTCGTAGGTACCCAGCGCCACTCGTTCACTGTGGTGTTTTCTTCAATAGCGGCGATGCGGTGCGCGACGAATGGTTTGTAGGTGCGCGCGCCGGCCCTCAGCCACGCGAGCACTGTGCGGCTGTCGGTCCAAAAGGTCTTCGTGTCTGGCTTGAGATCGTGTTCTTCTATTACGGCGGCCGCCATTCGACTCCCCATGGCCGCAGCTTGAATCTCGAGGCGCGGTATGGACATCACTTTTAACGGGGCCACCTTCGCTTTTGCTGCTATTAAGGACACGTGCACTCGCCCGTCGGTCGTTGTTGTACGCCAGTATAGCGCGCTCGTGTAGGCCGATTCACTCGCATCGACGAAGACGTGTATCTCGCGCCTGAAAGAGTCGCCGTAGTGGGGATAGGCGCGCGGTATCGCCAGGTCTCGCAGTGCTCGTAGATGCCGCGTCCACTCCGCCCACCGTTGCGCTAGGTCCGGGTCCAATTTCTCGTCCCAACTCGTGCCGCGGCGCCACACCTCTTGTAGTAACTTCTTTGCTATGATTGTCACCGGTGTTGCCAGGCCGAGTGGGTCAAAGATTGACATAGTAATTTTTAGTACATGTCTCTTTGTAGGTTCGGCTTCGTCCAGAGCTCCCGGCGGCAGGCGGGTGAGGTCCAAGTTAAAGGCGAGTTCGTCGCTCGCCGGCTTCCATATTTGTCCCAATACCCGTTCGTTTTGCATCTCGCTCTTATTGAGGTCGACGTGTGTAGAGGCGAGGTCCTCCGAAGTGAGGGCTCGGAGGACCTTTGCAGAGTTGGAGGTCCACTGACGTAGCTCGTAGTGTGCTTCTTTGTGTATGTCACGTACAGTACTGGATACACTAATCGCCTCCTCCTCTGTCTTGAAACTGTGTAAATAGTCATCGACATAGTGGTGTCGGACTATTGCCTTGACGGCCTCGGGATGCGTGCCTTCGTGCTTCTGGGCGTTGATATTCTTGACGTATATCGCTATTGACGGTGAGCACGTCGCGCCGAATATGAGTGACGTCATGCGATATTCTCGTGGAGGGGCGTCGCCTCGTTGATCACCCCGCCACAGGTAGCGCAGGGCGTCTCTGTCTTCAGGCTTCACTTTCACTTGCATAAACATTTCTTTGATGTCGGCTCCCACGGCGATAGGGTGTTGGCGAAAGCGCATTAGGACGCCCGGCAGTGACTGCAGCAGGTCGGGCCCGGTGAGGAGGCGGTCGTTAAGGGAGACCCCCCTCGTAGCGGCAGCAGCGTCATGGACGATTCTCATTTTCCCGGGCTTGCATGGGTTTAGTACCGGGAAATGAGGGAGGTACCATACCCTCTCTGACTTGGAGGGGGGAGCGGGCTCGGCGTACCCCTTGACTATGAGGGCGTCCATCTGTTCGTTGTACTTTTTCTTGAGTTCTTCATTTTTATCGAGCTTCTTTTCTATGTTGTGGAGTCTCCTCAGCGTGTTCTCGTAATTGTCAGGCAAGCGGGCGTCGGGTTGTTTCCACAGTAGCGGGGCTTCATAATGACCGTCGGCGGTAGTCTTCATTGACTGGGTTAAAATGATGCGCGCACGCTCTTCCGGGCTTGATTGGGGCAATTTCGGCTCGATTAGTAGGGATTCGAGCGCGAAATATTTGCTGAGTTGCGAGTTCAAATCTTCACTTTTCTCATTTTCACAGATATTCACATGATGTATTGCGTGCACTCGCTTACCGGTGATACGTGTGTGCGCCCCATGTAGCACCCAGCCCAGCGGCGTGAGAGATGCCACTGGCTGATGCTGCTGGCCTCGACGTGTCTCGTTGCTGACGAGTAAGTGCCAATTGTCTTGCCCAATTAGCACTTTCGGCTTCGCGTTCTCGTACTTCAGTTGATTTTCTATGTCGCTCAGGTGGGCGCAGTCACGAAGGTCCTCTTGTTTGATGGACTGTGGCGATAGGCGGAGATCCTCTATGGTGTGGGCGCCGACCCTGTGGTGATGGTCGGCGCCGCGGATGCTGAGTGTGACCCGGCGTGAATTCGATGCGTCGATTTTCTCTTCGGTGATTGCTTCTATTTGTAGCGGTATTGTCGGTCCGTCTAGGCCCAAGTCTCTCGCGATGTCCTCTTGCACGAGAGTGATGGTGGAGCCGTCGTCCAATAAGGCGTAGGTTTCGACGGCTCCCGCCGGTCCCGAGATAGTGACCGGTATGATTTTCAGATAGGCCCGCGCTTCTCTGGAGGCCCGCGTAGAGGTGACGGCTTCATTTCTTTGTTCAATTTTCTTGTAGTGCAACAGGTTGTGATGAAAATACTCGCAGCCGTCTCGCTCGCACTTGACACGTTTGCAAGCGTGCGTCCTTGTCCGATGACGCAGGCACCGAAAACACAGCCGCTGGTCTTTGGCTATCTTCCAGCGATCTTCTAATGTTTTCTCGACGAATTTGCTGCACTTTTCTATTTGATGACCGACGTTGTTGCAGCAGGCGCACTTGGGTGCCGGCTTGTCTGTAGTCACGAGAGCTCTGTGTGTCCTCTTCGTGAAGTGATGATTCGGGCCGTCGACATTCTCGGGTTGCGCGTAGAGCGCGCAGTAGTCTGCTTCGCGTTGCAGGAAAGCAGATATTTTCAGTAACTCGGGCTCGTTGGTTTTCTGTGTAGTCGCGTAGTCGAACCATCGGTAGCGCAGGGCCGGCGTAAACTTCTCCATCATGGCCCTTGTTGTCTCGGGGCTGTGTAGGTAGTGAGCACGGTCAAGCGCTTTGAGCGTCGCTATGACGTTAGCGACGCGGCTGGCGAAAACACATATGTCGAGCGGGCCGTCGTTGAGGCGCGGCAGCGCACGTAGTCGTTCAAGCTCGGCGAGGGCGATGGCGTCGGGACGGCCGAAACGGGCTTCTAGACTTCTCATAACTTCATCGGCACGGGCGTTGTAGATTAGAAGGTTGTCGACTGCTTCTTTTGCTCTTCCTTTGAGACATCTTCTTAATCTCGCTATGTTCTCCACCTCGTTGTAGTTTGAGGCGGTTTCGTTGTAAGCGGCTCTGAATGATAGCCACTCTTGATGCGATCCACCGAAAGGCGGCAACTCGGCGTGATATCTCGGCGCTTCTCTATGACCGGCGCGGGCGGCGACGGCGATGGCTGACGCGAGTTCACTCAGGTTGATATTCTGTGGGTTCTGCGTGGCTATGACATCATTTCTTCGCATATCCGCTTGTGGATATGCCGGCGGCGGCTGAGCGTACGCGTGCGGCGGCGCGGGTACGGTCGGTTGGGCGTGGTTTCCCCCGGCGGGGGGAGGGGCAGGAACCGTGTGACGCGCGGCGGTGGCGTCGGGTCCCGTGCCCTCGGCGTAGTTTTGTCGAGCCTGTGACGGGTACTGTGGGTGTGCAGGCTCGGGTTCTTCGAAGTGGGCTGTATTGGTGATGGCGAGGACGTGTCCGCGGCTGGACTCGAGCCACTCGTCGATGCGGTGTCCTGGCTGGACGGTAGATACTATGGTGTCGCCGTCCTCTTCGTCGCTGCCTTCGGCTTCTATGGCGGCTAATCGCGCGTGCGCGAGCTCTAGCTTTATTTTAAGAGCTTCTTCCCGCGCTTGTGCGAGGCGGCGAGCACGTTGACTGCTCGTGGACCTGACGGACATCGATGACGGCGATGCGACAGGATTATGGCTTGTCTGTGGGGTTTCCTGTCGCAGCGTGGCCGCAGGTGGGTCTGACTGTGGGTTTTCCTGCGGCCGCTGTTCTGTGGGCTGGATTCTTGACTGTAGGGCTTCTGACGGCAACTGTTCTATGGGTTGTCTTGACTGCTGGGGTTCGTGAGGCGACGGCGTTGCAGGATGTTGGCGTAACTGTGGGTTTTCCTGCGACGGCCCCGAACTGTCTTGACTGGTAGTTGCCGTTCTCGACGTGGAGGTGCCCGTTTCGTCCGACGTTGACGGCTCCATATTTTTCATGATGAGTTGCGCTAGCGTAAGTTTTCCGGTCTGTGATCTCGTTGTTGGCCTTTTCTTCATTATCCGGCTCGAAGGACCAGCATGTACAGGACGTACACCTATGACTGGTGGTGGGTGAGATGCAGTGAAAACTCAGCTTTCAGGAATTCTTGAGGCTTGGCAGGGCTGGAGCTGTGGTCGGTTCGAGTAGTCGGCGTAGAATGAATGCATGGCGGCCCGGCCGCCATTTTATACTATTGGGCTCGAACCCCCCACCCCTCCAACCCTACCTCACCCCGCTATCGTTTATTTGTCAATAAATCTTATTCTAAATACATGGTTATCTTAATTTGTTTATACATTTACTTATCCTTATTAGACATGCTAAATTCAAGCTCCCGCTCGCCCGCCGTTCTCGCCGTTACTGCGCGCGAGCCCGGGAACGCTCTGTATTTACGTCCCTCGTCCCCCTCAGACCGTTCCCCCGCGCTCGCCCTCAGTGTGGCTTGAGACTGCAGGCGGGCCGGATCTAATGAGTTTCTTGTTTATCTACATTCTTACAAGTGGAAACCTAATGTTTACCACTTAGAAACTCATTCGAACCGTTTTATTGGTTTTCTATGTCCCTATTTGGGTGTAAAGGAAAGAAGAGATCAATAATGTTTATTTAGGTTTCTAACTAGACTCTGACAAGGCGGGTAACATCTATTATAATTATATCTATCTTTAGGTAATCTAGGTACATATGTAGTTAATAATTTATTGGCCATGTCCGTCCTGCACACTTCTGGAATTCGCTACATTTCAATTTGATAGTTTAGAATGAAAATTACAATTAAGGGAGAAATAAAAAACCACGTGTCGCTTAAAAAACATTTTCTAGCGAACTAAATCATAAAATGGCCTACATGAAAATATGAAATGTTGTCAATTCCAATAGAGTTGAAATTTTTAGCAATTGTTGAATTCGAATAACAATGCAGTAAGTACCTACTGTGGTATATGTTGTACCGTAGAGCAGGCGCCGTATCATGGTCGGTCTTATCACGCGATAAGTGACAAGATAGAGCGTCCGTCACTGATTGACACCGTTCGATAGAACGAGACTGACGCTCTATTATTATCTATCTTCTCAATTATCGCGTGATAAGGCCGACCATGATACGGTGCCTGGTCTGATGATGCGATCGAAAGGTGGCTATAGGAACTAAATCACACAAGATAAAGTTATGATTTCAAACAATAAATTAAAATACAAAACTAATTAGAAATAGTACATTACTAACTACAATGGCCGGGAAGTAAGGGATTGCGGAATAGAAAAATGCATAGTTTTCCTAAACTTTCAAGGTTTACATACCTACCTATTAAGATTTTAATTATATTTTTTAATTTATACTATTTATAATTTGATGGTTTAAGTATCAATTTACACTACGTTATAAATTTTAACATGATGGGAAACTACCCTATTTCATGAATCTGCTCACATTAAGGCACCGTACGTGCATGGTCTTCTCTCCCTCTCACTGAGCATAAGCGTGAGCGAGATGGAAGTGCGTGCTCGGAAGCGCGGAAATCATGTTTTTTAATTTAAATTTTTTGGCCGTTTAAATAAATAAAAAAGTAAACACTGAGTTCTCTCAAACATGATATTGCCGATTTTAGAAGCCATGTTAATATTTTTAGCTTTTGTGCATAATTTGTACCAAATATTTTAAGTGTATTTCAGACCCTTTTAGACCTATGCTGCCCCCGTTACGAAGAAGGGCGCTTGTCACATGAAGTCGAAACTGAGAAAAAAATTATAAAGTTAATTAAATGGTAAAAAATCTGCTGTTTCCAAATGAAAATAGATAGAGACGTTCTGTAAACGGCTTTCGTTAGGTAAATACCTTGTGCACATTTTAGTTTTTAGTAATTCTATAATTTATTCTTATTTATTTTATTTTCCGCGTTTTTCCTTTTCATCTTAGTAAAAAAATGTTTGGAAAATACGAGACACTTAGTAAAAAAGGCACTAGTCACCATTTACGTCCTTTTAACTAAGCCCAATTAAGTATTTACCAGATATTACTCCTATTTATCCTTAAATAACGGACGCATGTAACCACTAGCGTCTTTTCAATGATATAATTGATACTGACTGATTTGACTTTACTCACATAAAAGTCACTTCTACATGTTTTGTTTGAATTTAACATCGGTTTGCAGCTACAATTCAAAAAATATTATTTTTTAGAAAACTCTTGTACCATCGACAAAATTGAATCCTGACCCACCATGGAATCTTGTCACAATTAACGTTCGTTAATTGTAACAAGGTTCTATGGTGGGTCATGATTCAGTTGGTTCGATAGTACATATTAAAAATTAAAAAAACATAAAATAACGTATGAAGTAACTTTGCCAAATTTACATATATTAAAATGACGTGTAATAAGATCCGTAAAACTGCGTTAAGAAACAAATCCCATTTGGTCATCAGCATCATTTAACTATTTGGTACTAAGTATTTGGAATGTGTAGATCAGCGTATGGCAAAACATGGGGACTGAACCCAAAGGTACTGAAGTGGATCTACACCATGATGGTGAGACCCATATTATTGTACGGTAGTCTGGTATGGTGGCAAGGACTTTAATGAGCACATGCAGAGATGCCCTGATGATGGTGCAGAGATCGGTATGCATGGCTATAACAGGGGCGTACCAACCCTACAGCGGCGCTAAAAGTCCCTACTGGACCTACCGCCACTTCACATGGTGATTAAGTCAGAGGCGCGCAAATTGCTCTACTTACAGATTTAGAACTCTTGGACTGTGTAGTTGTAGCAAGCCAAAGACTAAGCACACAAACATGGCGACTGACGGTTTCTTAGACAGAATAACAAACATGGGATGCGATAAAATGCTACCTATGTATTATATATAGTAACTACACAACAAAAGTTCCATCCAGGCTGAATGGGCCGAATGACCCCCTAGGTCTGGTATCGAAGACAGTATATGGTACACGGACGGATCAAAAATGGGATCCGGTACGGGAGCAGGCATTTATGCGAATGACTATAGTAGTAGTGTAAGCATATGTAGTTTGGCAACCGCCTTCCAGGCGGAGACATACGCCATAATTGCCTGTGTACAGGATAATTATAATATAGACAGGTCCACCAGAGGGCAGACCATCTATATACTCAGTGACAGTCAAGCGGCCCTTAAAGCGCTTACGGCGCCGAAAGTGGCTTCTTGACTAGTGTATGATGGCGTCTAGGCACTGAACAAGCTTGGAAAGCATAATAGGGTGCAACTAGTTTTGATACCAGGGCACGAGGGCACATCGACAACGAAAGAGCGGATAAGCTTGCCAAAAAGGGGTCTACAAATCACTTTGTAGGTCCATTCGTATCCATTTGTAGGACTCTCGCAGGCAACCATAATTTCGGCCTTTTGAAGCCTACGCCAAAACCGAACACCAACACGAGTGGAGGAATCAAAGCTCTTCATAGAAGGAGTGGACTCGGGCTGGACTAACAAAAATGTATTCAAATGTTTACTAGCTGGTCGATCATGTAACGCATTGCACGCGCGTCAGGTATATGTAAAATGTCATTTTTTGTATGGAATAATTACAGTTGAGTTGTCCTACCGCTCGTTCGAAACGTTACGTGCTTAATACCCCTCTGATTCTTATTCAAATAAAGTAAACAATTGAATAATATTACGAATAAAGTTACTGCTGTTATCGTGCACGGCAAAATAGTGTCCCTCATGTAGGCACTGTAAATAAATAAAAATATAACAGTGACAATCTTATAGGTACTTAAATAATCTCTCGCGAATAAAAAACGATATAACTTGCAACTTGCCTACACGCTGAGCTGCTCAGACGCAGGTCTCCCGGTGGCAAAGTTTCGGGCGTAACTGAAAGAACATCGATAGAATTCCTCCCCACTTACCCTGCTTTTTAAAAAGATTGTGGAAAAAAAGGACGCTTGTGCGTACTAGTGCCTTTTCTAAGAAGTATTATACAACAAAAATTAAGCTAAGAGCAAAACGTAGACGGAAGTACCACAAGAGTCCTGGTACTTTTGCAAAAGTACTTAATTTAAAAGGCACAAGTAACCACTAGCGCCTTTTATATTTTGTTTCGCTTGCAGATGTGTCAAATATAATTAATGATATAAGTCATATGCGAAGTTGAAAAGGCGCTTGTGGTCACTAGCGCCTTTCTTTTGTTGAGGTAATGGCGGATGCGTCAATGTCAACAAGAATGCTTTTAACTTAAACTTACTTAAAAAGACGCAGGTGACCACTTGCGTCTTTTCCACTTTTTATAAAACAGCAGATCATAAGTCGCGTGTTTTATTTTATGGAAATGTTGTAAAAGTGACAAAAAAAATAGGCGCATTTACGCACTTACGCCTTTACATTCCAGGTCTTCATTGTATTTCGGACAAACGACTTTTCAATTTAGTTTAAGGTGGTTTAAGTGAGGAAATGGGTGTAAAAGCGCCCTTTTTTCTTATGGTAACTCTGTTTCTAGACTTCCTAGGATAAAATAAAAAATACTCGCAGACGCGCCTTTTTTTGCTGATCACGGCAATGTATATAACTCAATTATGACAAAAATGTGACATGCGCCCTTTTTCGTAACGGGGGCAGTATGTTCGTGATATTTTTCTATCGAGCGAAAATTGCTTAATCATGTTTCTAAACACTGATTTCCCTGAAGAAAAGCCTCAAGATTACTATTCGTATTTTTTTTAAACCATATTATTATAAACAGACGCATTATATTGTTTCAAAAACACTGTTCGCTTGACTTCGCTGAACCTTTAACGGCTATCACGGGACGGCGAGAGTTGTCTCGCGGCGAGATCGACTAACCATCTCTTTCTAATATGAACGCTTAGGCCGTGGTTTTTCTGACCACCCGTCGCCGGCCGCCGGTCAGAAAAACCACGGCCTTAGAAAGAGCCAGATAGTCTATCTCGTTGCGACACAGAGCGTGCAGCCCTTTGCAGTCACACGCGCGGTCACAAGTGAACGCTTATCAAAAACTCTTGAGAGCGACAATGAACTACTGTAGATTTCGTCTTCCAATGATTATTATCAGACTGCGATATGGCTTGCATTTAATAAGGTCAAGTACTATCTTAATTCTTAGGAAATTTTCAGAGAAAAGATAACTACCGAATAATATGGGGACGATCGGTTTACTTACGCCAGCGTAAGGGTGCCTCCAGCTACAGCTGCGTTTCAAATGTATGAAAACATAGCATAGCAAGGCATAGCACATCTCTGGTGGGAAGGCAGTAACTTTGACACAGAAGCAATACTACTTTTAGTTCCTTACAGTAAGTAATGGGGTCCACGCCGCAGTCCGATCTGCTATAGGCGGTGTTCTTTTTACCCGACTGCTGGAGAAGAGGAGGGTTATAACCTCCATTTGCGTTACCTTATGTGTTGCCTATTTTTAACCCACGACGCAAAAAGAGGGGTGTTATAAGTTTAACGTGTCTGTGTGTCTGTGTATCTGTCTGTGGTAGCGTAGCTCCCTAACGGATGGACCCATTTGAATGCGGTTTTTTTTGTGTCATAGATAATTTTATCCCGAATGTTCTTAGCCATGTTTCATGAAAATCTGTTTAGCCGTATTTGAGATATTGGACTTTGAAATGAAAATGTCGGGGGTTTTCAACTTTTCTAAGTTGTACTTAATTTATTTTTCTTATTAAATTTCTGTTATATTTCCTTCTTTTGTTTCTATAAACGTCATCATCGTCCTAGCGTTATATTCCCGGTTCTGCCCTAAAGGAACGCGAGGTCCGCTTTGACTGCTAATCTCAAGATTTAGCATAGGCACTAGTTTTACGAAAGCGACTGCCATCTGACCTTCCAACCCAGAGGGAAAACTAGAACTTACTGGCATTAGAACTAACGATGTTTTCCTTCACCGAAAAAATCATTGGTATACGAGCCGGGATTCGAACCCACGACCTCCGCTTGACAGCCGCATGCCTGAACTTAGCTACCGTTAGCTTCTGTTTCTATAAACGTTGTAAGTGTTAATGTTTGTGTTGTGTTTTGACGACCACTTTAGCCTAGTTGGTAGTGACCCTGCCTACGAAGCAAGAGGTCCTGGGTTCGAATCCCGGTAAGGGCAAATATTTGTGTGATGAGCATGAATATTTGTTTCTGAGTCATGGATGTTTTCTATGTATTTAAGTATTTATATCTATTATATATATCGTCGTCTAGTACCCATAACACAAGCCTTACTGAGCTTACTATGGGACTAGGTCGATTTGTGTAAGATTGTCCCCTTATATTTATTTATTTATTTATTTATATTTAATGTGTAACTAAATGAACATGTACAAATAGTATAAGTACTTTGTTACTAACAACTGTTTAGTGGTAGGTATCGGTATCTCAAAATTGACAGTGGAATTAGAATTACCAGCCTCATGCCAGCCAGGTTTAGCATACATACGATTAACCCTACTGGCCCCTCAGGCGTCTTGAGACGAGAAAAACTACTAGTAATTGTGTATAAACTGCACACGTAGCTCTAAAGATATGTATCTGAACGATTTTGAGTCTTACGCGATTGGCAATTAGTTCCAAAATGTATTAATATTTAGAGATATTACTGAAATTTTCCAATTCAGTCCTATTTTAATACTTAACAGTGCGTCCTGCTTACACACACTTGATTTAGCGCTTGCGTAAAAGGGACCGCATGATTTTAATAAGACAAACACGTTGCGGAGTAGCCCTCGTTCTGGCTGCAGGTTGTAAGGTTTCTTTAGATATTTATGCAGCTATTTACGTACCTAGGCATATAATCAAGTAGGTCACACCTCTTAGGTTTAAGCACCGCTGTGAGTTGATTTAAGATCCCAGATAAAGCGGCCAAGTGCGTGTCGTGCCACGCGCAGTGTAAGTTTCCGTAGTTGCGCGCCAACTGAATGGTGCGGTTGCGACGGCTATATTTGTACGACAGTTGACCTTTCGAAGTACAAAAAAGTTGGTCGACTATTAAGGGGATGCCTTGATTTGAGTCGTACACGCCCCCTAGACAGAGACACGCTGATGCCTTTCGCCCGCGAGAAAAAGAGATGTAACACTCTTCGGGAATCGCTGTTTTGGACAATTTTCGATAAATACCTAACTTAGTGAAGTTTTATAAAAAAATCATAAAGTGAGATTTTAGATGAGATAAAATACTAAAGCATTAACTTAATTGTGTCGTAAAATAATGTATCGTTTGAGTAGGCTGAGTAAAAAAAGGAAAATACAGACCCAACTTTGGTTTTTTTTTCTATCGAGGAAATTTTAAGCAATCATGTATCGATAAAATCAGATGAACAATCATATAGTCAAGAATCATAAATCTGAAAATCAGACCTTATTGTTTCTTAATCTAGTCAGAACGGCGTTTCAAAGCACGCGATAATTTCCAATGCACCGCCTTAAGGATGATTCCCACCAAACAGCACGCATCGCATGTTACTAAGGGCCTGTTTCACAATCTCCAGTTAAAACATATCCGTCAGATAAATGTTGGCTGTCACTTTCCTTTTATATGACGGTAGAAAAGGGTAGCAATAATTTAACTGGCAGATAACTTTATCCGGCGATTGTGAAACAGGCCCTTAGTGTTATAGACCGTTGTATATCGAATACGAGACTGTGCAATAGAATAAAGAATACTGTTCCCTAGAGCATCCAGTTAAGACGTGGAATGCATGGAAATGACTTCTGTTTATTTATTCTGATCCATTTACAAGCAGTAGCTAGCAAAGTTGGGTCGCTATTCGATTCACCGTTTTCACGTCTGTTTTCAATTCAATATGTTTTTCTCGGTCTTTTCGATAAGTACCTAATGGCCTCCACACACCGAACGCGGGTCGTGCGCGGCTCGGGTCGGGCGATATCTCTATCTCTTACGCACAGTAGCGCGGCGTCTCCATCGCACAGTAGCGCTGGCCCGCGGCGGACTCGCGCAACTGTGTGATAGAGATTGTGAGAGAGATAAATGCGTTGATAAGTGACAGAGATATACCGACCCGCGTTCGGTGTGTGGAGGCCTTTAAGGGTACGTCAGGGTCCACTGGAACACAAACATTTTTGGACCACATTCTAAATACTTATATAATAACATGAAATTGTTTTGTAACAGGGATGTTGATCGATAGACAAAAAAATATCGATACATATAGGTATTTTTTAGGGATGCAACAATATGTCTATTACGATACCGATACGAATGACGAATGCATCGTAATAGCGAATACGATAACGAATGCGATAACGAATGCATTACGATTTTTTAATTTACATCTAATAGAACAAGACAATTGAGTAAAATCAACATTTATTTAAATTTTAGACAGTTTACCACCTAAATGTCATAGTTACAATCAATTTCTTTCAAATTCTTATTAAGAAAAAATACAATTTTTAAATTATCAGGTTTTAGTCTATTTCATATATCCGTATGAACAAAACCAGCTGTGGAAAACAATCTTTCTGAATCTACAGTAGGTAGACCTCTAGGTAGAGGTTTGATGGACAAGTACTTATGGCCAATTTTTCAAGTTAGGAAATACAGTATTTTTTCTCCAATAATTTGAAATCGAACTTGTTTTAAGAATCGTTATTAATCGTAATACCTTTTACGATACCGATGATCGTCCAAAATAACAATAACCTGCGGTTTACGATTATCGGCATCGGTATCGTTGCATCCCTAGTATTTTTATCGCCATTAATTTACCTACCATCAGTGGATGATCTTTGACTTTTTCCACAATCATGTTAAAACCTAAACCGTAGTGTTGCTATATTGATAGTAATTATAGTAAACCATCAAGTTATTACAATAAAGGATAATTCCTACTAATTTCAAAAATGCGAATGTTTGGATGTTTGTTACTCAGTTACGCATAAACGGCTCAACCTATTTGGATGAAATTTTGCACAAATATAGTTTAAAGCTTTGTGGGTCTAAGTAGATGAAATACATACAAAAAATAATAAAAAATATAAAAAGGAGACTTGAGAGTAAATAAAAATATGTAAATATATTTTATATCGGTCTAATGGCACATTTAAAGAAAAATGTAAAAAACTATATACTAAAAGTAAAAAACGCGGTATTTCAAAGACCAAAGCAGCAATTTACGTGATTTTTCATACACGAAGATAATGCTGTTACGTCACCATACAATGTTTTGTCTATTTACGTGCTCTAATTGTGGTTAGTCCCATAAAAAAATGATCTACTCAAAAAACTGGTCTGAATAGCACCGTATATTTTATTTGTCAAGTTATCCAATTGTCCCATAATATGTGAAGTGAAGGGTCAGTCAGAATAAATAAGAAAAACACTTTTATTATACTTAAGTACACAAGAATTGCATTAATTGAGTGCAATGCGCAATTTCCATCTCGCGATACGTGATTAAAAAATATTTTTTAATTTAAGTTTAAGTTAATTAAATACCGATGTATGTAACGAATCATATATACTTTTGTTTGCACTTTGAGCCAGTGAGCAATGATCACTAAGTATTTGCAAATATAACACCAATCTATTCAGTATATCAGTGAGTCACACTCGCACACATTCAAATATCAAAGGAACCCTGATGGATTTATTACATGTGCAGAATATCACGCTTGATACAATCTACACAAGGCTAATTTGACAATAAATATAAATGAATATTGGAGACATTGACCTCTGCCCGTACGGGGCCTAAACAAAAGAAGAACAAGAAGAAGAAGAAAGTCAAAAGTCCAAATTGAAGGTTTATTGTCAACGGGCCATGGAACGCAGAAAGGGGGCGCTCCGCGTAATCGCAGTTCTTATACTTATTGAATATTTACCTATATGACAAACTAAAGCGAATGCCAGGAAAAAGAACATACAAAAACTATATCATATTTGCAATCGATTTGTCGGAACAAATCCACACAAAACCAAAATCGCCTCGATATAAAAAATACTTACCTAACTTCAATTACAATTAACGTACTTTTGCATAATAAAATAGCTTTTAATATTGCCAAGTGGTGCCGCGAGCGGTTTTTGTTGATCGAGCGGATTTGCTTGCGAGGCTCTTTTTATTTCGCGCGATGCCCTTCGATGACTGTGTCTGAGAACCGATTTTCAGGCCGCGTCCCTAATCCAGTCGAGCCATCCGCTATGCGAGCGCGCGCGGGCCCTCACTAACCCCTTGTCCCTGTGACTTACTAGCGAAAAGTGGGACTGGGCCGGCCACGTCTATCATATGCATCCGGATAGATGGGCCGGTATAGCCACCAAGTGGATGCCACAAGGGCGACACAAACGGGGCAACTTGTTCTAAGCTCACCGCAACGCTCACCCACAAATATATCTTGACACCGCGATGCGTAGTAACTAAGCGTAGGTCTAGGTCTAGGTTTTGTGACGGGTGACCGGCGGGGTGAGCCGCATTAGCGCGTAGCGAATAACAGCCCAAGCATAAAGGGAAAGGGCGTGATGAGATGACAGACACATTTCTCGCCAATCTGCTGGAAGAAGAGAACAGAAGAAAAAAGCGAAAAGAAGAACGGGAGTCATGACGTCTCATATTCATACTCGTTTATTAATAATATAAAAAAAATATGGTCAGAGATCACCAGTGGGACACCGAAATAGACTAATAAAACAAAATCTGGAAACAATCTTATATCGACTTTTAATTAAACCAGGGACTATAGAACCGGTGTTATTCAATACCTGTGTATTACCAAACTTCGAATTAGAGGTATTGTTGTTTCCGCTTTTGTCTCCATCGCTATTATGTTTTTGCTATTAACATCTGATTCAATACCTGTATTTGATACTGGTATTCCTTGTCTTACCTTTTTTCTGTATGTTGTCCCTTTCTCGCTCTTTCAGTTATATTTTATTTCCTTATCATGTATTTTTAAGTTCGTGTTACCCTTACTCCTGTTGCGACGAGGTTATGCTAGTTATTCCGAAGAGTCTATTTGTCCGAAAGCATCATTACATTCCGAGATTTCAACATTCCGAACGCCATTTACAGCTGGACGAAAATTTGGACGCAGATTATTGAATTAAATAGGTTAGGTAAGTATTATATCCTCACAATTAAATAAAATGTCAGCGGAACATGGTTTTCGGAATTAAGTAAATTCGGAAAAAACATGCTTACGGACATGACTCTTTGGAATTATGTAGTGTACCCCTGGTGGCTATACATATACATACAATAAAGTTTTATGCAAATTAATTTTGACCTCTTCGTTTGAGTAATTAATTCCGCTTTTGTCTAATATACTTAGATAGTGGTAAACACAGACACAAAATCCATACAGTATTTTATTTAAAACAGCAGACAATATTGTATAAGTACCTATATTATTTTCTGTACCAATATCAAAGAGGTTTTATGTCTGTGAAATGAAAGTTTGTAAGTTTGCATAATCTGCGGAACTCATCCTATCCGTTGATAAATAGCCCTGACGTTTTATAATATGTACCTATAAATGCCATAAAAAAAATATAAGACATATTTTATCCCGCAGTTCCATCTCTATCTGCATTCTTTGTAATTCACATGCGGAACGGGCAAGGAAATAAATAGAAAATCCGCGTTAAAATTAGAATAGACTCACCGTTCGATTCATCATGTCAGCCACTTCACTATAACAACGTTTGTTTACATCACTTGTTTATGTTTACGTTGAGTTTATGTTTATCTTGTTAATGTTTACGTTTGCCACACGTCCGTACGTTTTGGTACTCGCGTGCGGAGTGAGATGGTTGGAACCACGTGCGCCGCCAGTGAGATTTTGATAACATTGCTATATTGAATTCGTCAAACGTGAGATTTTAAATTGAGCGTCTGGATTGCGAGCTTGTTATAATATTGGCGTTTGTTAAACGCGTATGCCGTGCCAAATTTTAAAATAGAAACGGATACGTTTTTTTGACGTTTGACAATGCTAATAACTCTAGATTTTTAACAACAACGCCGCAACGCAAAAATGGAAAACTTATAATTTCATCATGTCCGTTTACTAAAAATGGTTCTGAACACGATAGGTACAAATATTAGGTTTAGAACTGCCTTGCCTAAACAAGAAGAGTATCCAATGAACTTACAAGATTTTGTTACGGAACCCTTTATATTGCTGCCTTGCCTGTGTACTTCTTGTAATTCACGGTAAGATACAAATGAAGTCTACAGCTTTCACTGATATAGTATTTTATGCAACTGTTGTATAAGTAGGGTCTTAAAACGCGAGTGTCGTGAGTTGCGATGCGAGCCTTGGCGAGCATCGCAATTAAAGACGGCACGAGCGTTTTAAGACCAAGTTATACACCATTGCATACCTACAATACTTTTTCTACGACTAATTTTAAATAAATAGCATTTGACTTTTCAGCAGTAAGTTTTCCGTTAGTTCTATTACTACTCACGCAATTTCTTCAGCGGTGCAGTTATTTTCTTTTTCGTCCTTTTTAAAAGGAACGTACACATTTTTCTTCACTTCACAAACACGAATCAAATCTTAAGAAGTTATTAATAACGAATAGTAATCATATTTAGTCTTTTAATTTTGTACTGGAACTTTGGTTTGGTGGGAAATTAGAAATATGACACATTGACACCTCTTGTTTATGGTCTGTTTTGTTTTTAATTTCCTTGCACTTGCCATCCGAACCAAACTGAATCCGGATCCGAACCGAATCGGATCGGTTTATATTTATAAATAATACCAATAATTGGTAAAATATGTATATTAACACACAATACATGATAATTTATTTTTATTTTAGTAAATAATTTATGTTTTACAAATATTTGATAGTAAATAAAAACTCTTTATTTCGAAAAATTTGCTTATGTAGTTGGTACCACTGCAATATAGTGGATGATTAAAAAAAAGTTAGATGATTTGACATCCTGGTAAACAGTGCTTTTATGGAAAATGTATGAACCATAAAAGTACACTTAAGAGTGCGTTTATGGGCCATAGAGCATAGAGTTTTTCGACGACTTATTATCGGTGTCATTGTATTTGAGCTAAAGCCTATATAAATGACAGATAACGGTACATGAGTAGAATAAGTTCTTAAATGTCTCTAATAGAAATGAGAATCGACTGACAAATGTAGTTATCCTAAAACCATTCAGAATACTCGGTTTTTACTTTGTCTTTTCATAAAAGTAATTTCATACTTTTATTCCGTTTTAATAACGTGATTATACTTACATTCATATAATATAGGTACATATGATGTCATTTAAAACCAAAGCAAAACCTATGACTAACTTTTGTTATTACGGTGATGTACTCGTAGTAGAAGGAAAACGTACATTTTTCGATACCTTTCGGGATTTCCAAAACGAAATTGTATTCATAAATTTTATTTAATCGTATGGCGTGTAATTAATAAACGGTTCACGGTTCACGGTTCATTGTGCCACGAGGTTGGTATGTCGTTTTTTACGAACGAGAGTGTATTAGAAGTCCGACGCCGGACGTAGAGGGCTTTGATGGCTCGAATTTGTAAAAAACTTAGGATGCCTACAAAGTTTTTCATCACATTTGCGAGGAAATAAATGCATTTGTAACAAAAGGAACATCGACGATTGACATTTTGTACTTTTGATTGCTATTAGTACTGAGGTACCAATTTCGTTTAATACCTATGTAAATATATATTTCCTGACAAATAAAATGAAAATAATTGTATTCGATGTGACACGTACTTACAGTAAGAATGTTACAAATTCGACTCACCTCTCCGCCTTCGGCGTCGGGCTTCTAATTTACTCTCGTCCGTAATTCGTAAAACATATCTTACCGTACTAGTGGCTTAATCAATTTATCAAATATAATTATAATCCTTACTTTACTGCAACGTGGCTTGACTGAGTCACGCGCGTGAGAGGACCAGATGACCCCATTTCTTATTTTACCATTTGACCCCACATACATGTGCCCTACTCATACATTAATTAAATTGTTAATTGAGAGAGGTCACAGCGAGTGTAATGTATTTTTTTTAGCTTTTATTTAGCTGGACCTGTTTGTTTTTTAGTTTGCCAGTTTGTTAGTGAGAGACAAATCCTTCAAATTAAATTTAATCCGCTTCCCGGTGACCGATTGAGCGGAAATTTTGGGTTTAAATATAGTTGGGATGATCATTCAATACTATGGTACCATCGAGCTGATCTGATGATGGAGACAGAAGGTGGTCATACAATAAAATTGTTCTAATTACAATTTTGCAGATGCAGATCTTAGTGCGTCTACTATATAAGAAGCCTGGACACTAGAA
Organism: Epinotia demarniana; assembly: GCA_945867215.1. Lineage (NCBI taxonomy): Eukaryota > Metazoa > Arthropoda > Insecta > Lepidoptera > Tortricidae > Epinotia > Epinotia demarniana. The sequence continues at coordinate 13,386,316 of OX244270.1, read as the reverse complement.
CTTTATGCAAGGTGGCGCTACAACGTAAGGCGTTTTGTATGAGTTAGAAAGAAAGAAAGAAAGATATATTTATTCACAAACACACAGGACACACATATTAAATAATAAAATAAGCAAGAATAGCACATAAAACATGAAAGTGTGTCTCTGCGGCAGTGAACCGGACACTGGGTCAGCATTATGCTTAGGTGTCAGACACCTGCAGCGCTGATTTTCAGCCAGCACCGTCGGTGACTCACGGAAACGACATACAATTTAATACATATATAAACTACTATACATATATACTATTGGGATAGACGAGAGAGAAATAAATATAAATACCAGGTGAGATGTCTACCTACATGCAGCATCGCAATACAGTAAAAATAACATTAGACATTAAAAATTCTAAACTAAAACAACTAAATAAAATAAAAATAACATTAAAACAAAGCAATTGGTTTATTTTTGCTGTCACAGTGCTGGATGGTTATATCGATTTCTGGAGTGTCAACAAATAACCCTTAAGCATACGCTTAAGGCGCCGTAGGTTCATGGTCTTCTCTCCCTCTCACTGAGCATAAGCGTGAGCGAGATGGAAGTGCGTGCTCGGAAGCGCGGAAATCATGTTTTTTAATTTTAATTTTTTGGCCGTTGAAATAAATAAAAAAGTAAACACTGATTTCCCTCAAACATGATTTTGCCGATTTTTAGAAGCCATTTTAATATTTTTAGCTTTTGTTCGTAATTTGTAACAAATATTTTAAGTGTATTTTAGACCCTTTTAGACCTATGTTCGTGATTTTTTTCTATCGAGCGAAAAATGCTTAATCATGTTTCTAAACACTGATTTCCCTGCAGAAAAGCCTTAAGATTACTATTCGTATTTTTTTTAAACCATATTATTATAAACATACGCATTATATTGTTTCAAAAACACTGTTCGCTTAACTTCGCTGAACCTACGGCGCCTTAAAGGTGTATTTGCTAAGCGCTCCTTGGATAGGGGGAGGGATATCATTCCAGCACTTAGACGCCGCAAACTTGAAACTATCTCGGAAAGCAGCCGTTCGGTGCATAGGTATCATGGCCATTGCCTTGAATCTGCGCGCACTTTTGGACCATACGAGTTTTTTAAATAGGTAACATGGGGTCTCGTGTTTTAATACTCCGAACATCAGAGTGGCCAGGTGCAGGCGCCGGCGTGCAGGCATGTTCAACAAGTTAGCGGCGTTCAAGTACGTAGTGATGTGGGACCGGGGAGGGACTCGGAAACAAAAACGAGCACATGCGTTCTGCACTCGTTGTATGAGCCTCTTCGAACGACCAGCAATGCACCCGTCATACACGACATCGCAATAGTTTAATCTAGATAATATAAGTGATTCACATAGGTCGACACGCAAATCGACACTAAGGTAATCACGTATATTATATAGAACTTTAAGGCGATAGAAACAGTTACTCACAACATTTAGTATGTGGTTCTCAAAGCGCAAGTTCCCGTCCACAAGCCTTACTGAGCTTACTATGGGACTAGGTCGATTTGTGTAAGATTGTCCCCTTATATTTATTTATTTATTTATTTATAAGAAGGCCGAGGTTGGTTGCTTCTACCACCTGTTCTATTGGTTCGCCCATGACGGCAACATTCCCGGAAGTCAGAGCATCAAGGGTATTACAGATTTGATGTTTTGACCCGAAAACCACATATTTCGACTTGCTAGGATTAAGAACCAAGCAGTTCTTCTCCGACCAAGAGGAAATACGATCAAGGTCCGCATTTATTGTGTTTATGGCAGCAGAAGTGTCTGACGGCGCGCTAGAAAAATAAAGTTGCACATCGTCCTCGTACAGGTGATACTTACAGCTCTTTATACTGTTAGTGATGTCAGCGCTATACAGTATAAAGAGCAGGGGGCCAAGTATCGAACCCTGCGGTACTCCTCTTGTCACAGGACAAACAGAGGACCGCAGAGCACCACCATTCACCCTACGCAACGCAACTGCCTGAGCACGGCCAGACAAATAGCTACTGAACCATTTGGTTGCAGTGACATCAAACACGTAATAAGACATCTTGGATAAAAGAAGAGGTACGCTAATGCAGTCGAAAGCCCTGGAGAAGTCTTAAAGAACTAAAAACGTACTTTTACCAGCATCGCGAGCCTGTAAGATGTTGTCGACTACATCGAGTAACGCAGTAGCTGTCGAGCGACCCTTGCGAAAACCCGACTGCAGTTCAGGAAGTATGCTGTTTTTTTCAGGTAATCGGACAGCTGTTCGCAAACTACCCGTTCTATTATTATTATCTTCGATGCACAAGGAAGAATACTTATAGGGCGAAGTTGAGACACGTCAGTGGGGTTTGGTTTTTTAGGTAACGGGGTCACCTGAGCGATTTTCCAGTCAGCTGGGAAAGTCATAGTTAGAATACTCTTATTAATAATGTCAGTCAGTACATCTGTAGTTCTCGGTAATGTCAGAAGTAACATGTCGACATCAATTGAGTCCAGTCCTTTTGCCGTAGTTTTTATTGACTTCATTATTTTTGTGACGGCAGTAGCGGTGGTAGCAGAAAGCGTGAAAGTTAATAGTAATAATCCCCCTCTAATTTAAACTTTCGTGAAGCATGTCTAAAATACTACTAATAAACCCACGTTTAAACTCACGACATGTTTCGAACTCTTCGGGAGAGAGAACGCTTCGAGCGACATTGCCGCGAAAACACTCATCCTGAAGAACTCCCGAAGAGTTCGAAATATGAAAGAAAGAAAGAAAGAAAATTGTTTATTAATACAACATACGTCGTCTGTCGTGACATTTAATACGTGACTACAAGATTTATTAGTATAATAATCCTCCTCAATCGGTCCCTCGTTGCTGAGAATCGGGTGTCCGCCGATGTAGCATATAGCCTTATGCATGATCTGATTTATTTGATAACTGGTTCTGTTATGAACTAGAGCTGCAAGTAAAACGCTAAAACACATACTTTACCATTGCCTACATACAGCAAATGTAGAAGAAGTTTAAAAAACTAATCATATTGACTCTTCGTTAATCTACTTATGTTAGAAAATTGATTAACATAGGTAGTATCTACAGACGATGAAAATAGGGGACAACGACGGGTCAAAATGCAAGTTTTTGTATGGGGCGCGCGCGAGCCCGCATTTCCCTTTAATTAAGCGTTTCGACAGAGATACTTATTTAACAAATTGAAAAGTTAAAATGATGTCTCAGATTGACCCCGTATTGTTAAACGAGATAAAATCATGTAGGTATGGTGTCGGGTTAGAATAGCACTGTCCCCTTTCTTCCTGTGGGTGTCGTAAGAGCCGACTAAGGGAACAGGGTTGAAGTGTGTTGTGGGCGATGGGCTGCAACCTGTCACTGCGATATCACATTTTGTCGATATTTTATACCCTATGCCCTTTTATGCTGCTAAAAGTGGCTCTGTAACACAAGTTTCATGTTCTCTGTGCCTACCCCTTTTAGGGATAAAAGCGTGAATATTTGTATGTAGGTATGTATGTAAAATCATGTATTTTGTCAATCAACTATTTCTTGTTGTTATTCTGACCCGTTGACCAAGAGACAAAATTACAGAGTTTCTTAGAATAAATGTTACAATACAGACTTCTAACGTGCCGGGAAGATGTCCCATACAAAAAGGGGTCGAACTTGACAAGTAAACCCCACATTTGGTAATTTAAAACCCATAAATCGCAATTTTGTGACTCAGGAGACGTACTAACCATAGCCACTAGTGATAGAAAATAGTTGATCCACCTATACTTTTGTAGTTTTGTAGGTGCCTGCCACGTGCACATCCAAGTACCCATTTATCTAATCAATATGCAATGTGAACTTTAACTTATTGATACGTGGAGAGAACCGGCGTCCATTTATATCTCGGTTTCTTTTTTACTATCTAACTCATGCAAAAAGAGACGATCTATGGACGCGGATTATCGGGCCGTACATTAACCGGCACCGAGAGTTCCTATGTGGTTCCTAATGCTCCTATGTACGTCAAAAATCGACAAAACACGATGACGTAGTAATATATGGAGAAGCCCCTATGGCCTCCAAAAATGGCCCTTAAAAAAGTCCTTAAAATATCGAATATATACATCTCTATCGCACTTGCCTTATTCGAGTGGAGATATACTCTATCTGTATTTTTCGGTCACTAACGTCACGATTCTCACTCAGGAATTTGTACACTATCCCTCTCTCCTACAATTTTTCTCCAAACCATTTCTCACCCTTGGAGATTGATTTCGAATTCAGCGGTGACGAGAAAAACTAAAAGTCTGCCTTTTTAACTGACTTCAAAAAAAAGGAGGAGGTTCTCAATTCGGTTGTATTTTTTTTTTAATTTTTTTTTTCAATGTTTGTTACCTCAGAACTCCGTCATTGATGAACCGATTCGGAATTTTTTTTTTGTTTGTAAGTATATGCTTCCAGGTGGGTCCCATTTTTTCAAAAATTCAGTTGGATGATGGGATCCATGAGGAATTGAGGGAACTCCTCAATTTTATTAGGCACGCGTGTAGTGATTTTGGTATTTTCTGTTATAACTCGTGTATTTACATCCGGAATCATAAATTTGGTGGCGAGAAATTGATGATGAAGACCACAGATGACTTATCGAATTCCTCAATTATGTACTTAAAAGTGCAAAAGTACGTCAAAGGTTCTGATAAGATTCCGTTGAAATAGGAACTAATGAAGTGCCATTGGGTATGATATTGGGGAATCGATGGAAGTCCTCAAATATTATCGGCCCACATACAGCGATTCGGTTTTTTTCTATAGTAATCAACGCATTTGCTATCGGAAATCAGTTCGTCGTAAATTGTAAAAAAAAAAATAGAAAATGTTCTCGTGGCTTGGCGGAGTACTAAATTGAAGTCGGTTAAAACTTTGTTTTTAAAGTAAATTATAGTTTTTCTCGTCCGACCTGGCTTTTCTATACCGACACACATTCGCATTTCTTATAACTTAGTGGCTCTGTGAGCTCTGCTGTAGAAAGCGAGCCTGTATATGCTTAAATAATAATAAGAATTTTAAAAGACTGAATCGACATAAAAATAAATCTGTAATAATTATTGAACCTGCGTTTAAATTAGTTACGGATCTCTCGTCTCGCTGCGCTCGAAACGTGATACTTCGAAGCCGATTATCAAGAACACAACGTCAATATTTCAATGCATGTTTCAGAAAAGTTTATTATTGTTACTGGAAAATGTTTAAATTCCTACGTATTACTAAATAATAGTAGAGACATATTCTCTTTTACAGAAGTGAAGTGCCTAGGAAGCATAACATAAAACGCAGATACCAAGTTTATTTACACCTATGCCTATGTATAAATATTTTTTAATGTAGCGGCAGCAATCATTTTTGTTCATAACGAACCGTTACGTTTTTTAGTTGAATGTATCTCATAAACTAGTTGCTCCGTGAGTTGGAAAGATTGTGAGCATGCCTCATATTCATTTTTTTTAATTCGGAATTTTGAATCGACACACAGAATTACATAGGTAATTATAATTATTGAACATGCTTACAAAATTTCACGAGAATCGGGTGAGAAATGCGACCTGTACAGCCGGAAAAACTTAAGAATTGTGACCCAAGCTGAAGCAGAGAACTTCGTTCGCTATGCTCGCTTGCTAAATAAATTACATGCCAATTAACGGGCGGTAAGTTTGTATAGACAGCGGTCAAAAGATTAGAGAAGATAAGGTCTACTGCGTCAATGGGGTAAATGCGTCGTTAGACGATCTTCGAAACGCAACGTTTTAGAACTATTAGGCTACGGTCGTACTGCACACGCCGCACGCAGCCGACAACGTCCCGTCGCACTGATGGAAGACGCTGGACGCAGCCGACAGCGGGTGTTTGGTCGTTTTGAGACCGTAGCCGCAACGGCCAGTCGCGGCAGTTTCCGAGGGTTTTTGTAGCGAACGGATGTGTGTGTGTGTGTGTGTGTAGTATTACGATGGAAAAAACTCTAGCGTATTTACTGCTTAAGGAGGAAGATGATGAGGACATTTTATTCATAATATCAAGGAAGCAAAAGAAAAAGAAGAACAATATATTTAAAGCTAGACAAACGGAGGGTGCCTACAATATTTTGGTGACTAGGCATTTAATTGATACTATTCGACTTTACTAACTCGATCAAAAACTCGTCTTTTTCTTTCGTAAATTTCTCAATTTTGAGCCAGCGTCCAGCCGCAGCAATGCTCCAAAATGACTAAAGACGCAACGGCCAGCGGGCGGCTGCAGCGGGCGGGGGGGGGGGGGCGCCGCACGCAGCGGGCGAAAACGACCACTCCCGAGCATTCTCGAACACACCATTCAGACGCTGCGTGCGACGGGACGTTGTCGGCTGCGTGCGGCGTGTGCAGTACGACCAAGGCCTTACAGCCCTCGAGGTCCAAATTATGGTCAGCAAACTTTCAAGTTCTAAAGTTGACGCTTTCGGAATTTTGATAAGATAAGAAAAGATAAGATAAGATTCTTTATTGTCAAAGCTGTGTTGGTACATAGGTCTTATAAATATCACAAAAGTTCATCAGCTTGCCCATTTCGGGCGTACAATATTAAACTATACTAATACATGCAGATTACAGATGTTAAACAATAACAATAACATTTAATATCAAAACAATTAATTATCTATGGACATAAAATATTCATTTAGATTATAGAAACTTTTTGTTGACAGCCATTTCTTGAGCTTGTTTTTAAATCTGATCCCATCTTGGGCCTTAATGTGTTCAGGCAAGTGGTTGAATATTTTTATTCCTGAGGCATATGTGCTCTTACTTAGTATAAAACTAGACGGTCTAACCGTACAGACACAGACATCATATTTATATTACAATCTTATATTATTTTTTGAGTCACTTTTCTTAATAAATATGTCATTTTGTTCCTTAACTAATACACAAATTTCCAAAATATAGGTACATGTCAGAGTTAAAATGTCATTTGTCTTTAAAAAAATCCCTAAGAGTTTCCAGATGCCAAAACTTAAATATTATACGTATGCATCTTTTTTGAAGAATGAATGTCGATTCTAAGTTTACCGAATTACCCCAAAATATTATGCCATATGGCAGGTGGGTATAAACATTTCCATAGTATGCCTTCTTTGCGACATCGGTTGAGGTTATATTTGTCAATATTGATAACGCCTAACATGCTCTGTCTAGATTTTTATTTATTTTATCTATGTGATGCTTCCAATTTAGGTTGCTATCAATTGTGACTCCTAAGAAGTTTGTACTATTGACTTGTTCAACTTTTTTGTTGTTCATAACTAGATTAACACTTTTATGTACCTGTTTATAATTTAAGAATTGTACAATTTTCGTCTTGTCTAGGTTCACACTTAGATTTAAAGTCGACAGCCAATTAATAACATGACTTAGGGTATTATGTAATTCGTTGGCTATATTCACCCATTCTCTTCGGAGACAAAAATCGTGGCATCATCGGCAAACATCCTACTAATATTATAAATTTATTTTAGATTTAACTTAGCTTTAATTTAATTTAGTTAATGTTGTAGTTATCATCTTGTATATACCTAATTTAGAAAATAAATATTATAAATGCGAAAGTTTGGATGTTTGGATGTTTAGATGTTTAGATGTTTGGAAGTTTGTTACTCAATCACGCTTCAACGGCTCAACCGATTTGGATGAAATTTTGCACGAAGATAGTTTATAGCCTGGATTAAAATATAGGATAGTTTTTATCCCTTGTCCACGCAGACGAAGTCGCGGGCGGAAGCTAGTAACACATAAATGGTGAGCTATCAAGGGGAACTCATTTACATATACCAGAAACAGTAGCAGTCCCAGCACACTGCTTTGAGGTACCCCTTGACGATTTATTTCACAGTTTGACTGCACTCTTATTACTGTCTTGTTCGTTCTGTCATATGAATCTTATACAGTGACTTGAGTTATTTTATCAAGATAGGTCTCTATTAATTTTAATGCAATTCCCCGTATCCCGATGTGATCCAGCTGTTTCAGTAAGATTTTTTTGAGTCACGCAGTCAAAGGCCTTTGCCAGGTCTATAAATAATCCGAAAGATGTTTTTTTCTGGTCCATATCTAGATCATATTTGATACAGAATTTTGAATATGGCTAGGGTTGTGTGTAATATATTCCTGTTTGTCGTATCCGACGAGGCCACCCTTACAATTTTCTCATTACATACACGAAACTAGTGAATCCGGTTATCAAATTTGTATATACTGGTAAGTAACCTATCAAAAGTATTTATAATGTATGTAAATATGGATGGTAAAATCGTTACAATAAGCACACCCGGAAACGCATATTTCGGAGGTACAACTGTTAACATGTTACTTATATCCTAATCTTCTGCCAGAAGGGTTTTCGATATTATATTATGTGTACGTATGTATATATGTAGATTGCGATAAAATTGTAGACAGTCTGTGTTTGCGCATCACGAAAAATAGATACCTACTTATCGACGTGACTTTTTGCATAGATAACGTAGATAGTATTTATATGGAGTACCTACAACTCGGACCAAACAAAATTAAATAGACGGTGGATGACGAAAAACCTAGTGCAGCCGGTTTTCAACCATGGCTAATGAGTTTAGCACATGCTCTTGCTTCATGGTCTGACGGAGTACCTATCATCATCATCATCATCATATCAGCCAAAAGACGTCCACTGCTGGACATATGCCTCCCCGAAAGAGTGCCAAAGTGACCGGTCTTGCGCCACCAGCATCCAGCGGTTCCCGGAAGGCGCGGCGAGGGTAGGCCACAAGGTGTACTGATGACCTGGTGGTCTAACATACGTTTTATGCTATATGTCCTTGCCGCCGGATGCTTACTTATCTGGAGGTCCATAAGTAATGAACCTAGAAGTTAATCACGAAGATGGTGTGAAATCATATTATCCTGAGTCACTGTTTTACTCAATATATTGGCAATACTATAATTTTAATAATATTTTATAAGCAAGTAATTGTTTGTCTTAAAACGGGCAGTAGGCTTGTGTCCCACCATCGTTGTAAAATAAAACCTACACTTACGAAGAACTGTTAAGATATTCATACATACATTACATACCGGTTTGCCAATGCGACCACAACCTCGTACGTGCAAATATGTTTAGGATCTTCGTGCTAATGAAACGCCAGTGGATGTCAGTCCAGTCCGAGAAACGACAGGTATAAAATATGTTCGTTCTCGACGTAAAAATGAGGTAAACTTCCCAATATTTGACGCTTAATTCTATCAAGTTCCCAGTTGTTCACTTTGGCAGAATGTCTTGGGCCTACGGTCCAGACAGGTATCCAACAGGGGCGTCCATTTGGCAATACGTAAATTATTATTACTCGAAAAGAGGGAAGGCAGAAACATATTTCTAGTGACGAAAATCCCATTCAGATATCTCAAAGAATAACGAAGCTACAACCGTTTGAATATTGCTTATTAGAGAGAGAAAACGCTCGCACATAGTGACGTCACAATCTGCGAGCGTAATAGTAAATGACAATCGTTTCATATGAAGGTGCGTTTAGCGTAAAAGGGACAAAACATACCTCCTCCTAAAACTTTGGACACTTACAACTTTGTGATTATTTAACCTCTTGCGTTGGTTTCTCCATTTGACTATATTTTTAATCCTTTTTCGAGAAAATACAACATTACTGATTATTTTATACAGTGTTTACACCCCTATTGTCTTTGGCGGCTGTAGCGTCACAAAAAAATCAAAGAGGGCCTTTTTCAGGTTTGCCAACCCGGGGACTCTGATGGGTTCACCAGAATCACCAGTGCCTGACAGGTTCTGAAAAGGTACCATGTCTGTCAGTCACCAGTGTGTGGCCCAACGTGATATATAATAGTATAAAATAGCTGGTATATCAAACCGCAAATATAATGTGATTGTAGGTGACAAGTTCTGCCATATAAATACGCCGAAGTTTATATGAACATATGAACTGACAGCTATTCCATTTCTCATCGCTGTTGAATCACACTCTGCCACGAACCAGACACTATTTTGGTCCACCTGCCATCACCCTGCCTGGCAAGGTGTCCTACCCAACTCCACTTAACTTTGGTAATGCATCCCCAACGTCTCGCGCGCCTTAGTGTCACCTCGGATATCAACATTCCTTAATAATCTTAGCAATTTCTAAAATACCGTTGATAATGATGGACATTAAAACAACTAGAAAACAGCGCAAAAGTATTCACAGAGATTATTAGAAACTTAATTGATATCCGCTATAACGGGTAGCAATTAAGTAAGTTTATATATAACGTTAATTGCTTAATAATGCATTAAAAAGGTAAATCAACTAACTGCATTATTAAACGCTTACTGTTCTATTCATAGCTTTTACTGATTATCCATGGTTATGCTTGCTAAATTTAGTGGTAGTGGGTGGAGGACATTGCGCGTAGAACCGATGGCCGATAGGGTGGAAAGGTTTTCGACGCGCAGGCACAAGGTGGACTGATGACCTGGTAAAGGTTGCAGGGGTCCGGTAGATGCGGATGGCGCAGGACCGGTCATTGTGGCACTCTTTGGGGGAGGCCAACGTCCAGAAGTGGACGTGTTTCGGTTGATATGATGATGATGGCAGTAATTATCGTTTATTGACACATTTCTGTAAAGTATAAGGATACCCAAAACAACGTAGGTATCCTTGGTGTCGGATTAGAGTCAGTCTACTATGCCGATAGGGTCGAAATCGAGCTAAGCAGGAGTCATGTAAATGTTATTAGGTACTATTTTAACAAAGCAAAGTTACGTGTATTATCTAGAGCAGGTGTACTTACTTGTCATCAAAAAACTTGCATTACAGCATTGGTGGTAAAGCAATATCTTGAACTAGAATTGTGCGTTTTATTGCACCTTTGATCTCTATTGTTAGGTTTACTGGTATGGGAATCTTGTCGGGTCTGAGTTTTCCCAACATTTTTATAATACTAAATCCAGTATACGCCTACTTTGTATCCAATGCAATGCATTGATCAAGTTTCTATAATTAGCTGGATTATATAGACCATCTTACTCTGGGTTTTTGTTAGGATGTCAAAGTCTGTGAAGTGTTTATACACTAGGTTTTGCCCGTGGCTTCATCCGCGTGGAACTCGTTTATATCGTACGTACAAACTTCCGCCCCCATGTCACCCCCTTAGGGATGAGTTCCGGGATAATAAGTAATGCATTAATAAGGACAAAAGGATTACTTTTCTTTTTCAGGGAAGGCTCCGGGATTCAAACAATGTCCATACCAAATTTACACACATAAAGGTCATATGACATAATATTTGTTGATCTACACGTAAATATATGTATAGATACATATGTATTTTTTTTATGAATTCTATGTGGAAGCGTTTTTGATGGGGGGGTGGGATGTTATTCCAGCATTTCGTGGCAAAATAGGTGAAGCTGCCACGAAAAGTCGCATTTTCGTGTCGAGGACAGCAAGTTGAGGGATCCGTCAGGGCGAGGGTTCATAAATCGAAGTTTCTGGAAAAAGTACGAAGGTTCCTTAGTTGTAATAATACCGAAAAGTGGTGTGGCAGGGTAGGTACGGATATATGGATTGCATTTTATTTTGTAATCACTTACAAAATAAAATGCAATCCATATATCCGTACCTACCCCAATGACTGCTAATGTTGTAGTAAGACCCAGACAAGTGCCTAAAGCAAAAATATGGCGGATTTAAGAATATTCACGCCCATAAGTCGATTGCGTATCGTTACGTACAGTTGTACGTGATAGTTGATTTGTTCTTACGTTTGTTCGAAAAGTTACGTAATTGGCCAGCTGGTTATTTAAATTATTATCAAAAGCAAATGGTTTAAAATCCTCAAAATGTGTTCCGCCTCTCCACGAGGCCACATCGGGAGAATTTGTTAGAGATGTTTCGTAACGTTCCCCGGACAAGTTCTCTTGGGCAGACTTCTCCGTTCCATAATTTAATATACCCACTCATATATAGAGGATTCTGGATTACATATATGGAGTCCTAGCGAATCCCCGAGAGGGACGGAGGAAAATGAACCTGACTAAATTGAAAATTATTAGAAGACTAACTAAATCCTTGACATAATTTAGTCGTATTATGTCTGTGACGTCAGCAGGTCGATCACGTAACGCATTGTACGTACAGTCACCGGCATCAATATCTGCCGTAACAAACCCGGCAAAAATATCTGACACGTCCTTATGGCATTAGGCATAGAGTCGTGTCAGATATTGATGCGTGCTATGTTGTGGCAGATCTTATTGCTGGTGACTGTACATGTACATACGTTAGGTAGATCTAAATGTCTCTTATACGGAAAAATTACAGGGAAATAGTCCTAACGCGCGTTAGAAACGTCAGCCTCAGTTGAATTTTTGACAGCATAAAAGCCTACACGCGTTCTTAGACATGATATATGGACATTGTATCTAGTTCCCACACTCGGGGTATGTGCGTCCCTTTTTTCTATCATTGCTCTACGACTGTACTAGTAGTAATATTGTAAAACGCCTAGTAAGTTAGACTAGGACGTGCTCTTGATATTTACGTTAGTCGCTAGGTTGTTGAACCTCCGGTAATTAGGAGGACGGGTTTTCATTTTTGCGCAGACTTGCGTGGACGGCGGTTATTGCTAGTATTTGTCTGTTATTTCTATAATGAAACAAGTATATTCAAGTTCCTTGTACTTAGACCGCTTTAGGTTAACGGTTGTGGTTTGTAAATTGTGGTTAGAGTAATTGACGAGGCTTATTTGCACCTAATCGGTTTGTTGATGATATTAAGTATCCTCGTTTTGTGTGTGATGTTAATACTAGCTTACTTATAGTATTTCAACACAAAAGAACATAGCTAAGGTACAAGTTAGGTAAAAGAAACTACAAAGTACTCAATCATTAAGGTCAGTTTAAAATTTCTAGGAGTAGTAAAATTAAGTTAATTTATTTTAGTTTCAAGATATCTGCGAAAAGAAAAATCATATGACAGTTCAACAAGTTGCAACCTAAATATAGAGTCGCGGTTGTAATATGATGTAAGACGACCGGTTTGCCCAGAGGGTAGTGACGCTGCCTACGAAGCTGAAGGTTCTGGGTTCGAATTCCAGTAAGTAAGTAAGTATTTGTGTGATGAGCAGGATTATTTGTTTCTAAGTCTAGGATGTTTTCTATGTATTTAAGTATTTATATCGTCGTCTAGTACCCGTAACACAAGCCTTATTGAGCTTACTATGGGGCTGGCTCAATTTGTGTAAGATTGTCTCCTAATATATATATATTTATAAATATATATTTAATTGTGATCTAAACTTTTTAACGGGTAGATATGTCACAAGCTACAATAAGTATGCAGCACGTCTGTCATGCGACGGCCGCGACATACTCTCGATTTTTCTCGCACTAAATATTTCTTGTTCTAAGTGTTCTAATAAGAAAGAGACGGATAGTGCGAGAAAAATCGAGAGAGTGGAGGTCTGGTAAAAAAAGAGTTGCCACACGTCAGGATTTGTCCTGACATGTCAAGATTTTTGACCCTTTGCCAGGATTGCGGCCGGACTCGGCAAGTGTCAAGCTCAGGATTTATAGAAACGATCTTGTTAAATTTTATGAATGAAATGATACAACTCAAGACTTGTCATGACTTTTAGGGTGATGTCATGATTTTTATCAGGACAATTACACTGACAACATCGCAAAATCTATTCGCAACCGCGTTTAGGTATAGGTAAAACACGTTAGTCTAAAATAAAAAAGATGGTTTGGCAAACGCTGGATATTACATCTTATAAAAAAAGAACAGGATAAGTATGGTTATCCATGTTTATTGCTTTTGGAACGTGTCGATCATTTAACGTGTCATCATTTAGATTGGATTTTTGTTAATTTGTCAATGTCTAGTGTTTATTGTGAACGCAGTTTAAATCCCTTTGACAATTGACATGTAACTTTGACATGAAATTGACTGACCCATTTCAAACTTGTTTGATACAATATTTATTTGATACGATAAATTAAAAGTGCAAAATGTTTCATGCTTTATACCTTCTAATTCTCTGCATATTCCACGCTTCCCCCGGCCAGAGATGTACGCTAAACACACGAACTCACTTTGGAGAGCCTTTGCCTATTATATTAAGGAATGGAAGGCTTTTAGAGCCCGATGACCGATATGGGAACGTTGAACTGAATAATGGCGACACTCTTACTCTGAGCTGCGGAAGCTCTGGTCCTCTATCCCATCCTTCCGCCATTCGCCAAGTCAGATCCGCTACAATATCATGCGAGTCGGGCGAAAACTTCAAGAACGACGAATGGCTTAACTCCCCTGCGGGCTTCAGTCAATTTCGCTGCCAGGAATCACCCGACTACATCAGCCAACGGACTAATCAAACGTGCTTCGACGGACACAGAATCCATGAGGTTGGATATCGGACTTTAGATGAATGGTACCCAGTATACGAGTCGTGTTTTGACGAGGACACACTTAGACCTATCTACTCGAAATACACACAGAAGCCGTACAACGCTATGTTCCAACAGAGAGTAGTTCGGCCTTATTTCAAAGCCGATGGAAATTATCGTATGGTTCCAGTAGAAACGTTGTTCTCGCCTTGGGGTCAAAGGGCGGCCATCGCGAACCTCGTAGGACCTGCTGTAGACCAATACGTTACTGCTGCCGAGGAAATGTCTAGAGGTCATTTGGCCGCAAAAACAGACTTCGTCTATGCTTTTAGTGAACGAGCTACGTTCCACTACGTTAACTGCGCCCCGCAGTGGAAGAACTTCAATGGAGGCAATTGGAATACGTTGGAAGTCGATTTAAGGAACCATGTTCACGCTGTAGGTTACAATACCGTCATCTATACGGGTACTTATGGAGTAACCAGCCTCTTTAATCAATACGGCGAACGTGTCAACTTGTACCTTTCTTCTGACCAGAATAACAATCCAGTGATTCCCGTGCCTCAATATTATTACAAGGTGGTATATGATACGAATTCTCGTAAAGGCGTCGCGTTTGTGGGTATAAATAATCCGTATTACACCTCAAACGAGGCGAGGGAATTGTTCTTCTGCGAGGATTTGTGTAGAGGCAACCAGGAGTTCCGCTGGTTGACGTGGCACCCTGATAACCCTTCAGAGGGTTATACGTTCTGCTGCACAGTTCAGGATTTTCGGCGTGTGGTGAATCATTTGCCAGAATTTGAGGTTACGGGATTGCTGACTTGACCTTGAAAAGTTCTACTAACTGGTTTTAGCATAAAAGTTTTTTGTAATACATTTATACTTTCTTAATTTTTCTCTGGTCTTTTGATTTTGATCCATCACAATCTGAATCAAGATAGTAGTGGTTCAAGTTAGCGAAATACTAAAAAAAAACGATGAAAACAATTTGTCTTTAATCTCAGAAACCAAGTCAAATAAATGTTGAGCTACATTTATTCAAAGTTAGGTATAAGCTTGGTTTAAATAATTCCACTGTTTAGGATTATCTTCTGAACTTGGCACCCAGTTAGAGCTCATTTTTTTCAGCCATGTCGAAGCATATTATTTTATTGGATGGTCATTTTCACATTTATATTTTGAATGGGAATGACTCATATTTCTTATCATCATCATCATCATATCAACCGAAAGATGTCCACTGCCGGACATAGACCTCCCCCAAAGAGTGCCACAGTGACCGGTCCTGCGCCACCCGCATCCAGCGTACTCCCGCGACCTTTACCAGGATCCTTGTTAACAAATAATTCGACAGCGAATTCCGCACTTGGGAGGTTTCCAGGCACCTACACTTGGCATTCTATTTTGATATCAACATGATTCGCGTGTTGCTTCTTATACTAGCTCTCGGCGTGCGTCGAAACGAATCCGTGAAACACGTTGAAATTGAATTGGAATGCCAAATGTCAGCGTTAAGTTGACCCCCAGTGCGATGCCCTCGTGCTAAGATAGTGACCGTTATGAATATAGTTAAAGTGTTATCGACACGGACATATAGTATTATTTAGTAAATAAACCCGTTCACTGTTCACATCTCCCTGAATGTATATTGCTGTCTTTACAATACAATACAAATATTCTTTATTGCTCACCAGACATAGTAAAAAATAAAAAAAGAGGTAAGGGGTCGGGGGGTAGGGGGTCTTTGTTTGTTTTATGTCACTCAATGTTTAATGTCTTGTCTCGACTTAGTTTTAGCTTTAGTTTTAGTTTTATGGTTTTAATTTTAGCAACTTATTGCTTCTTCCGCTTATAAAAAGCAACCTATTTCAATATTTGTTATCCCCTTAGCACCTCATCTGTTCTTAATGTTTGAAATCTTTCTGTGCACACTTTATTAAGAGTTATAGGCCAGATCTGTTTATTATGCCTTATTTATATGTCTCATAATGTCTGTAACTTGTTTTTGTGTGCCTCATAATAAATAAATAAATAAATTCAAATATCCTACATTTAGATACAGGGACCGGAACCAGTTACCATTAAAGGGTTTTGGATCGGGTATTTGATAGAATTGTTTTTCAAAACCCTATCAATTCGGTAAGCATATCGATCGACTTACCGAAACGATAGTGTAACCAAATTGATAGAGTTAATTCAGGTAAGCGCTTACCAACATTAAGACCCTATGATAATGTGACCCTATCGAGGGTTTTTAGAAAACAGTCAGGCAATTTTAATCTCTGCACGCTTCATATAAAGCTTATTCTTACATCTTAGATTAGGTAATTCACGCGCAAACGAATCATCACGAAATGCCCTATAATTACTTAAATATAACCGGTAAATATTCACCCTATTCGACTTGGTAACCACTTTGGAAACGGTTACCCTGTTCAAAACGGTATCCATAACGATAGGCTAACACATTGATAGGGAAACCATATCGTTTGGGTAATCATTTGATAGGGTTACCCTATCGAAAGGCTTAATCAAATGAAAGGGTTTTCCGGTCCCTGTTTAGATATCTCTAGGTGCCAATACAATAAATCATCAAATAAATAAAGAGTATTTCTCTCTGAACTCTGACTGAAAACGCAAGCGTCTATATGCTTCGGTATTTGCTTACCAGGCCGTATGATTGTTGCCACGATCGTCGTAAAATATAATTGTACAGTCAAGTGTAAAAATATGGATGCATACAATTTACTCATAAATATGTCCCATTCGGCGGGTTAAGGTTTCGGTATAGTAGCTTAGTGGAATGAGAATTCTTTCTGAGAAGGAGCGTATAACTTAAATGGTAATAACACCATTAACACCTATATTAAAGCGGTTGGTCTGAGACGGTCCTGAACGCAATTTGCCTAGTTGGAGTTTTGCCCACATTGCAGTTTGACCACCGAGCATTATGCCTAAAACGCAAAATGCCTACATCACAATTTAGGTTAGGTTCGTTAGGTTTCTTCAGATGCCCGAAGGGCAAACAGACCAGAAATAGGAGCCCCGCTCCGCGGGGCTCCGTCAATATCGCTAACGTAACCTCAAAACGACGAAAATGTGATGTAGGCATTTTGCGTTTTAGGCATAATGCTCGGTGGTCAAACTGCAATGTGGGCAAAACTCCAACTAGGCAAATTGCGTTCAGGACCGTCTCAGACCAACCCTAAGTATAACGTGAATACTGACGCAATATTGAGATTCCCGATCATGTTGACACGCTGTAGAAGACGCGTAGACAGAGTTTTTAGGATTCAGAAGAAAAGGTGTGTCAGGGTCATAAGCAATGCGTGGCCCCATTATTTAGGAAGTTGCGCATTCTTTTTTTTTACTACCTCAGGGAACTATGCGTATTTGTAAAAGACTATCAATACTACTGAACGTGGGGAAAATTCGCAAAGGAAGACTAGACTTTAAGGGCAAAAGCTGTTACTTAAGCGATGCCACAATGTTACAAGGATATTTTCAAGCGGAATGCATTTAATATGTGTATTGCCATCCACAACCGTCTGCCCGAGGAATTAAGGACGTTTGATGGTAACTTATTCAAATCTAATATAGTGTTACATGTTTTCTGGAGCAACATAAGTAATATTGTTTAGTTAACCTAGAAAATAACCTAGATATCGAAGTAATTGTGATTAGGTATATTATTATCATTTTTCATTTGACATGTAACATTAATCTAAACAATATATGTAATGTAAATAATTATGGGAATTGAATTGATTTAATGTTTTTTTTTGTCTAATGGTTCAAGCATGCGGCTGTCAACCGGCGATTGAAGGTTCGAATCCCAGGTGTACGAAATGAGTTTTTCGAAAATGGTGTACGGAATGTCATTTCATATTAATCGTTACCTAGCTTTTCGGTGAAGGAAAAACAAATCTGCGAATAAATTCAACGGTGTATGTGAAGTCCCCAACCCAGTGTGGCGACTACTGCCCGTTCCCTCTCATCCATGAGAGGAGGCCTGTGCCCAGCAGGGGGATGTATGTATACTTGTAGGCTAATTGATTTATTATTATTATCTCTTTATTTAATATTTATCTTAAGTTAGGTTTTTACAATAATGATATAAAAAGTAAAATATAAAACAATACATATAAAACATTATAAAAACCTAACCTAGGGTACCGCCGGCAGCGAGGCGGGGCCTAAGCTGCCGGTGGTCAGGGCGACAGAGACAGGAACCTCCTGACTATTCGCGCAGTGTCCAGGAGTACCGCCTTCTGTATCTGACCCTTGATCCAGCCATCTAGCGAGAGTCTCTTGAGGTGACGGTCGAGACTCTTCGCTATCAAACCGTTCGCCGAAACGACTATCGGGACGATGTTCGTCGAATCAACATCCCACATGGCGGTTACCTCGTGAGCCAGGTCTAGGTACTTGCTGGCTTTGTCCTTTTCGGCCTTCACGAGGTTCTCGTCATGGGGGATGGTGATGTCGACGAGCACTGCCTGGCGTTTTGATCGATCTATCAGCACGATATCAGGCCTATTGGCAAGAATAGTTCTGTCCGTGATGACAGATCGATCCCAATAGAGCGTGGCACGACCATTTTCGAGAACTGGCGCAGGTGTGTACTTATAGTAAGGCACTTCGGAGACCACAAGACCGTATAGCAGAGCAAGTTGCTGGTGAATAATTCTGGCTACAAGGTTATGTCTGTGCAAGTACTCGCCGTTAGCAAGATGACCACAACCGGAGATGATATGCCTGAGTGACTCCCCGGGACGGCGGCATGCCCGACAAATGTCGACCGTACCGTCCTTCAGGATATACCTCCGGTAGTTGTTCGTCATGATAACTTCGTCCGCAATTGCACAGACAAAACCTTCGGTTTCCCCGAAGAGATCCCCGAAACGTAGCCAGTTCACCGACGCGAGCAGATCTACATCGGGCCCTGTGAGGGCCTTGTAGAACCGCCCGTGTAGCTCCTTGCTCCTCCATACCGCCTTGCGGTCCTCGGCGCTCATTACTTTAAATCTGCGCCAGTTCTCGTTTGCCAAGGAGAGCGGGGTGAAGTTTCCGTCTACTGCTACTACGTCGCGATGCATCCCACACTCGTTGTTTAGGAAATAATCCCTGAGACTGTACACCTCGCGGTTGTGGAGGTCTTTGGCATTTAAAAAACCGCGACCTCCACACTTCCGCGAGATGTACAGTCTCATAACAGACGAGCGTGGGTGTAGCATGCGATGCGCAGTAAGCAGTACTCGGACTCTTCGATTCAGGGCATCCAGCTCAGTCTGAGCCCACCTTAGTACGCCAAAAGGAGTAAGTAAGCAAGGGCATCACCCAGGCGTTGAAGGCGCGCACCTTGTTGCCGCCCGACAAAAGACTATTAAGTACTTTGGTCAGGCGACAAAAGAAGCGCTCCTTCACCGCCCGCTTAACGCCCTCACCCTCAATACCCAATGACTGTGACATACCAAGATACTTATAAGTTTCTGCTTCGGAGATAGATTTGAGGGACATTGTCTCAGAAAGTTGCAAATTTGTAGAATTTACAACTTTCCCCCGCTGTACATGCATGACCGCACATTTATCGACACCAAATTCCATTTTGATGGCACTACTGAAGACTTCTGTTGTTTTCAGTAGTTCCAACAGGTCATGTTCATTTGGTGTAAATAGCTTGAGGTCATCCATATAGAGCAGATGAGAAATAACCTCACCCTCTCTCCGAAGCCGGCAACCTAGTCCTGAATCCTTCAGCAGGGTGCTAAGCGGATTCAGCGCTAGGCAGAACCACAAAGGACTCAGACTGTCGCCCTGGAAGATCCCACGTTCAATCCTTATAGAGTACTGCGGACCAGAAGAGCAATCTCCTCCCCCCGGTTGACGAAGGACTGTGGTCCACTGCCCCATGCAAGCGCCTAAGAAGGATCTCAGAGCTGCATCAACTTTATACAACTCTAAGATCCTCCTCAGTCATGAATGAGGCACCGAATCATAGGCCTTCTTGTAATCAATCCAGGCGGCCCCTTTGTTCCGCCGGACTCGTTGGCAAATGGTTATTATTATTATTATTATAAAAGGATATTTGCTCGACTAGAAACCATATATGATATTGTGACATGATGACATCCTTTTGTATTGTGTTCTATGCAAATAAATGAATTTGATTAATTTGATTATAAATAAATAAAATAAATAAATAAATATAAGGGGACAATCTTACACAAATCGACCTAGTCCCATAGTAAGCTCAGTAAGGCTTAATTTAATTAATTTGATTGATTAATATTGAAGTAGTATTACGTGAATACTGATGCATTTTTGAAATCCACGATACTATTGACATCCCAGTATAGCTGGATTGAAATATAACTCAAGATAACTGTGTAAACGGTGCCAATGCGGTGTGGGGCACTTCCTCGTAGATAGAACAATATTTGGTCCAATAAGTTTCTTGACCTCCAACTTATCGCGAAAAATGTTGATAAACTTTTATGTTAATTAATGTTGATAGTGCCGCGAGTGCGCGGCACGGGCCCGTGCTCTATGTTGCTAGCAACGGTCAGGACCGCAACTGGGGGCCAATTTGGTTCGCAACTTTTCATCGCAGAGTGATTTCAATGTGCATATATGCGGGTTGAGCTAACTGATGACAAGTTATTTATTTCATCTTACAATTGTTTAGTGTTTTTGTTTCTTGTTTTTTTTTTATAAAATATAAAACACTATAGCTTCTGGCCGCGGCTCCATCCGCGTGGAACTTGTTTATATCGCAGCTCCATACAAACTTTTACCCCCCATTTCACGTCCTTAAGGGATGATTTCGGGAATGAAAACTATCCTATGTCACTCTCCATCCCTTCAACTATCTCCACTTAAAAAATCGCCAATTCAATTCGTCACTTCGTTTTGCCGTGGAAGACGGACAAACAAACATACACTTTCCCATTTATTAGATTAGTATGGATTTACTATCTAAAGTATATGCAAGAGGGCTATTAACATTAACTAAATGAAATTAAAACTAAGTTCAATCTAAAAAAAGCGGCCAAGTGCGTGTCGGACAACGCACAACAAGGGTTCCGTGCCTATTAAAAAGGTCGTATCCTTACTGAAATCATATGGCACTTACATCCTTTTCTTTAAGTAAGGCGGTTTTTTAGAAATATCTCGAAAACCTTTGAACCGCTCTTGTTCAAAACAATTTGCATGATTTTTTTCATATTTTTGAAATACACGGTTCAAAAGTTAGAGGGGAGGGGGACACAATTTTAGTGACTTTCGGGGCGATTATCTCCGACTCTATTCACTTAATCAAAAAATTTGCTTAGAAACCTTATATTTATTTTGGAAGGCCTATCGATTGATGTGCCACACGTGGGCATGCATTTTTTTTTTGAGTTTAAATTTTATATGGAGTGCACGCCTAAAAAAAAACTTTTTTTATAATTTCATTACATAACTATGTAGCAGTTAACAAAATACACCTATCTTCAAAATTGTATTCAAATACACCCTATAGTTTTCGAGTAAAATGCCTGTGACATACGGACGGACAGACAGACAGACAGACAGACATGACCTTGCAAAAGGTAATTAATAGCATTAATGAACTATAATAAAATTCTATAATACAATCCCAACACATCATTTGGAAATGCGCTAATTGTTGCCAATTTTCATCATCATTCATTTTTGACCTTATATCTCGTAATACTCGTTTTATAGATGTCGGGTGATCATGAGAGTGACGTTCAAAACCCAGGACCGTTTTAATAAAATCGACAGCTGATCGCTACTTGACTGTACGCTTACATTACATCGCAAAAAAGAAAGTATTTAAAGTAAAGGCAGGTCGAAAATACAATTATTTAACAAACTGAATCTATTTCAAGGAAACTAAAATGATTTCTTTTTATGGACTCTGTCAGCTGTCTTGAGATTTCCGTAAGTACATATAGATGTACTTACGGAAATCTCAACAATTGTTTTGTATATAATATTTGTACAAATATTTGAAACTGTTTATTCCCCACTTTTAAAATAAAGAAACCAGATGTATTTGTGCTTTCTGTTGAAATAAATAAAATTTATAACGCGACCATTCATTCGCTAAACGTTAAACGCTAAAGTTTTGACGTGAGAAGTCAAGTCACATTATATGTCACAATAAACTAAAAAATATTTAATCTTTTGATGTTGGTTTGCTAATATGGTGCTTAAGGTCTAAAACACTGAGTTCTTTTTTTATGAAACATATATCTTGATGCAGGTTATAAGTTAACGCTATTAACAACTACTGAAATGTAGCTAGAGCTGTCATTCTGGGGCCATGAACCTAGAATACTATGGACGGGCTGTACGTGTTGCCACGGTGAGGGACGGAAAAGCTCTTATGCAGCTAAATTAAGAACCGGTCCTAAAATGGCTGATGACTTGTCATAAATAACTTACTACGGGACGGGTAATGGTTTGTGTGGCACAACTTCATACTAAATCAGTTGTGGCAAATAAAAGAAAAGTGGAACTATGACAAGGACAATGAGTGATATTCCCCTTTCTGTCACACTTATAGAGATTTGTATGCTACCAGCTCGCTTGCACGTGGTATTATTATTACCATAGCCTGTCCAGAGTATTCTTCGTTCATGTTCTGGGGCACATTTCTTGGCATATTTGTTTGACATTGCGCATCTAGTTCTATATACTAAATCAAAGGTTACTTACTCGTACAGATAACGGTAGTCTAACTTTTTCAACTACACTGCGTGATACTGATAACGGTAATAGGACTTTTGGGTTAGATATTATAAAGCGTAATATAGTGCACAGCACTACGGTGGTATGGTTCAGTCCCACCCTACACCCAGGGGTAATGCTAGGGGTATTATGGGTCTGACATGAAAAAGGTCATATCGTTTCTGAAAACTTATGGCACTTACGTCCTTTTCTTTAAGCAACGCAGTTTTTTATAAATATCTCGAAAACCTTTGAACCGATCTTGTTGAAAACAAATTTCGCTGGTAGAATTTTATAATCCCTATGAGCATGATTTTTTTCATATTTTTAAAATACACGGTTCAAAAATTAGAGGGGGGGACACAATTTTAGTCACTTTCGGGGCGATTATCTCCGACTCTATTCACTTAATCCAAAAAATTGCTTAGAAACCTTATATTTATTTTGAGAGGCCTGTCGATTGATGTACCACAAGCGGGCTATTCAAATACACCTTATGGTTTTAGAGTAAAATGCCTGTGACATACTGACGGACAGACAGACAGACATGACGAATCTATAAGGGTTCCGTTTTTTGCCATTTGGCTAAGGAACCCTAAAAAGGCCCTCGAGGCATTGTACCTAGGATGCTGGTAGCAATTTCCTCTCTGAATTACAATGCTGATGAATTGCGCGTGAAAGCCGCCAGCTCTTCAGTCACCATTTACGTCAGCAACCAGACGTTTCGCGATTTCCGTGAATAACTTTTGCCCACTGGGACGCTAAGGACCGAGGGTCGCGACGCCAAAGGGTACAAAATTGTTTGATTAGTATTTGATTGATTGTAAAAAATATAAATTATTGAAAAACAATTACAAGATGAGTGTGTAAATCCTCCTAAGTACTACGGAACATATTCACTGGTTAAGAGTCCGCACTAAGCTCGGCCGAATTTCACCTTTGCATACAAACGTAGTTACGCTCTCATTTTAAAACTACGAGTTGGATTGTGACGAAACTTTGCATATACAATGACATTAGGTATATCTATATCTATTATTAGTTTATAAACTAATTATCATCATCATTTATTCAAGAGCTTGGCTCTTGTCGGTGGAGTAATCCATTACTCCTTTTTTGAGGAAGCATAGTGTGGTGGTTTCCCCCTTCCCTTCCACACCGCAGTACACGAACCGAGGTTCACCCGCTCCGTGATGTTAACAAGAGCCCTTCCAGATTCCTATCTTCGTTCTCCAGTCGGTACTAGTGCTACTGCTGCCTGACACTAGAGGATTGCTTATTGGCGGCAACTACTCGCCATGTCATAGAATTGTCGTCGGATATTGTAGCTTTTTATAGAGTAGCCTCTCCTACAAGCCTACCCACTACATCTTGATAACCCTGCCGCTGTGTGGTCGGGGACTGCTTATTCAGTATATTCGCAGCTAACCATCATATCTGATGGCCATTCCACTATCCGCCGTCTGTGGACCCCGGTAGTAGCCTACAGCTCAGCCCTACCCTAAACTAATTATAGACATACATAAATATAGTTCCAGTATATAAAACAAACGAAATACAGCAAATATAAGCTTTGTATGAAAAACTTAAATTCGCAGTATTTTTTTTACTATAGTATCTGAAGCTACATAACAATCAAACTCGTAGTTTTAAAATGAGAGCGTAACTACGTTTGTATGAAGAATCGAGCTTCGAGAACAAAAACTCCGTTTGTATGGGAAGGTGAGGCCGAGCTTACTGTGGACTCTTAAACTGTGTAATCAATTATATGACAGCCTCATAATAATATTCACTGTCGATTTTTCCAGAACTATTAATCATGACTTGACCTAAATATACAGCTAGTTAAGAATAGGGAAAATATACATTTGTAAGGTTGTAATTGATGCTTGACAAATATGTATGAGAAATGTATTGTTTGAATAATCTGCTTCATTAGCCATATAGTTTAATAATTAGGAATCTAATCGAGTTCAATCTCAACTCATAGGAAATGTCTAAATGGTTATTAATAGCGAAATTGATTATGATTCATAACTATCGTTTGTTCATTAATTAAGACACTAATGTGTTGTAGAAGGCAATGCTATAATTAGGATCGCAGTCAACTCGGGGTTCATTTGTTTATTGTGATTGGGTCAGGGAGTGCGAAAATTGTGTTGTTTCAAAATGAGGATAGTATTGGTGAGTTTGGTTCTAATATTTACTATTAAAGGATACATTAATTGATTAATTAACCCGTGTGGTGCCGGGTTAGAATAGCACCACCCCCTTTCTTCCCGTGGGTGTTGTTAGAGTCGTACAGTCACCGGCATCATTATCTGCCGAAACAAAGACGGCAAAAATATCTGACACGTCCTTATGGCATTAGACATAGAGTCGTGTCAGATATTTATGCGTGCTATGTTGTGGCAGATCTTATTGCTGGTGACTGAACTAAGGGAACATCAGGGTTGAAGTGTTGTGGGCGATGCGCCAGCAACCTATTTCATGTGCTCTGCCTACGTACAGGTCGACTCGACACACGTAAAAAGAGCTCTGCGCGCCATATTAAATGTATGGCCGCCAGAGCTCTTTTTACGTGTGCCGACCAGAATATCATTATTGTATGTAATTAAATTAACCAGTGGGTGCGACAGCCACGTTATATCAAAGTACTCTACATAGCTGTGTGTGTAATCATAAACCTCAACTCTACTGCCGATATCAATATAGGTCTGTTAAATCACCCAAAGTGTTCCGATCCTGCGACCCGAGTTAGCCGTGTTACTAACTCCCTCATAATCATAATCAACAGACTACTGTGATATTACGTCTTAGATTAAAAAGCTCATTCCTGTTAGGTTTGGTGCCTTAATCAAAATTAGTCGTAAGTTAAGTTAGGTTAAGCTGTGTCTTATTATCCCACACGCAAAATAGGCGCAAATATGACGTCGAGTTGCGGAAACCCAGCCCGCGTATACCTATAACCTATAACCTTATTATACCTATGTCACTCCCAAGATGAAAGGAATCCAACCATAATATGGCTAAATCCATCAAGAAAGCCGTTTGGACTGTACTGAGTATAGCCAGTCGTGAAATAGAATCTACTAGTCCACATACAGATACGAGTATATACAGGATGTTCAGGATAACGATGTAGGAACTTAACGAGGTGATAAGACTGGACTATTGGGAACAGTTCGAACTTTACATGTCTTAGTCCAATCTGTGATAGTTTTTCTATAAATCAGGTATTTCAAAACTTTTATGTACCAAAAATTTACATAAAAAAATAAATTTAAAACCAAGTATGAAGTATTATTCATTTATGTTTAATTAACATCGCAATTAATTGATTAACTCAACGACTTTTTCATGACATATGTTGTACGAATAAAAAAATCGATCACAGATTGGACTAAGACTTAAGGGTTCAAACTCTTACCAATATTCCAGTCTATCAGGTCCTTAAGTTTTTTCCTTCGTTATTCCGAACATCCTGTATATATACCTACCTACAAAGGTACATCTACACATTCTGAGACAGTCGGGTAATCAAATAGGTAAAATAGGTCGTTAGGATTCGGATTTAGTAAATACGACTCCTATATTAAAATCTATATACATAGTTTATTTGAGTTTGCCGAGTAGCCAACAAACCGATTAATCAGCGCTGAGGTGGCTGACTGGCCGTAGTCGCCGACTATTCGCCGACCATTAAATGTGGCCGGATAGTCGGCCACATCGACTACCAGTAGGTGACTATGACGATGACAATTTTTCATTTAACTAAAACACTTCAAGATGTGTTCAGGGCGGGCAATTTGGTTTGTAATACATTTTGTTTGTTTTAAGTACCGAGTAACTACTTATAATGTACTCATAAAATCATGAAATAAAATATGTTTAACACCGACACAGACTATTATACCGCCGGATAGTCAGCTTTCCCGACTTGGTACATCTCTAATAGTTTCCTCTTATTTCATCTTTATGTGTGGAACCCTAAAGCAATCGTTCTATCTTAGAATAAAGCAATTGTCATTAAGTAAAACTCAGTAAGAGTGTTCCGTATTTTCGTAATAACAATTGGATTGGGGTTAGCGTCGCAAGCATTAGTTTGAAGAATGACTTTATAAGAAAAAAATCTAATTTGCATCAGGTCACGGTGGTAAAATCCCCAAGACAGAATAGGCAGATTTAGAACGTCTTAGTTACAAAAAGCCCAGCACACGAAAAAACCATAGAATCATAAGTAGCGTCGTAAAATGGCCCTACAGAATGGTCGCCATTGCCTTATGCGGGGATGGGGGCGGGGTGTCAAAACGATGCCAGACAGCAGTATCTCCCCCTGGGCGGCCCATAAGGCCCCCAGAGAGGTTATCCATTAACAAATCTGTAGCAGGCCGCTCAGCAGGCCTAACAAGGGGGAAAAAAAAAATGCCAGACAGCCGTTTAGTTACCAGGTTTTGGGCACGTGTTTGGGTAGAAAATTGTAAGGAGGTCGCATTCTATGGTTTTTTCGTTCGCTGAAACGCCTACATTATCGAATGACAAGGAAACCACAGAGAGGTTCTTTAATAATTGCTTCCTTCATGTCATAATCACCGCTTTTGTATAGATATTAAATTTATCATCAGTTTTAAGGTTATAACTAGGTCGTTATGCGACCACGACGTTTTGCTACCTAGACATTTTTAAACGACGAAAAAAGAGGGGTGTTATAAGTTTAACGTGTCTGTCGTGGATATACATCTTTAGTGTATCTGTGTATCTGTCTGTGGCTTCGTAGCTGCCAAACGGATGAACCGATTTGAATGCGGTTTTTTTTGTATCATAGATAATTTTACCCCGAGTGCCATGTTTCATCAAAATGTGTTTGGTCGTTTTTGAGGTATTGGACTTTGAAATGAAAATGTCGGGAGTTTTTCAACTTTTCTAAGTTGTAGTTATAAAACCAAGACGTTGTAACACGAAATGACATTTGTGTCATTTTACAACCAAGGCAAATTAGATTATGACCCCAAAGCTATCTAGTCAATGTGCAACTATGCTGTTCTGCCATAATTCACGATCGTGCAACCAAACATACTGCTTACCAAATTACTGGGTATAAAGTGTTTACTGAGGTTTTATACAGTTACGACGTTTTGCGGTCATAGTCATTATACAACCTAGTCCTTACAACCCTAACTAACTTGACGTATAGAACGAGGGTTAAACTGAAATTTAAAACATACATACGTTTGGCTTTTGCAATATTTTACTGCACAGAATTGATTATGTATTCGATATACAAATACAAAATTGTTTTCTTTCAGATATTATTTTCCGCAGTCTTATTAATTGCATTTGCCGATGCCCAACGAAAATCAAACATTACAAAACCAGTTGTGAACCTCGAGAAGCGACCGCGACCACCAGTATGGAAGCGGCCACCTGAGGAGCGGCGGAAACTGTCCATATTCCCGAGGAACAATATGAAGTTTGTGGTCACTCCCAAAACTGTAGTGAAAAATGATGATACAGTCAACGAAGGGTTACCTACCACAAGACCGTTCGTGAGAAGATTTACCATGCAAGACAGAAACGACAAAGGAACGTGGTCTTTCCCTCTAAGAAAACCTCTAATGAAAACCAACAGATTCACTGTCACATTGGCGCCACCAAAGTCTAACCGAAAAAGAGTTGATGAAATGGAATCCGAAGAATCAAAAAAAGTGAACACTGTGATAAGGCACGCGAAAATAGAGCAGCCGTCAGTTAAGAAACATAATGTTAATAGAGGTAACTTAATTGATACCATGCAAATCCAAAAGATGGAACCTCAACCGTCAAAAAACATAACAAAGGTTGAAAATAAGTTAATTGGAGACGAAATTTCAGAAATAACCAAACTAAATGACTCACAAAACGTTGATAATATTCAAAGTAATGATAATTTTAGATCAAAATCCGACAATGTATCTAAAGATTACGCAATAGATATACGAAGTTTAGATGATGAGGTTATTATTTTGAATGCAAATGAAACAAAAAATGAGAACAAAAAAGATCACGGCTCTATCAAATTCAAGCAAGATAGTAAATTATCGAAAAACTTGTTGGAAAGCAGAGCAGTAGATTTAAATGAACTTAAATATGCAATAGAACAAAATGAAAATAATGCACTGACCGTGGATAACGAAGAAAGTAACAACTATAACACAGCACAAATATTGAACTTTAATGATCTTGAAATCTTATTAGAAAAAATTGTGAATCAAACGGAATCTTCAGCAGCAGAATATAATGATAATAGTCTTTTCAATTCAGTAAGAAGCGAAACCCAGGGTACTTTAGAAGATATACCTAAGTTTGATGTTGTAAAACCAAATCAATTTTATGATATTATATCTTTAAGTAGTGAAGAAGAGAAACATACAAATTTCGAGCAAGATTTTCTTGCTGGATCTATTCTACATGGTGCTCAAATAATAGAAAATAATGAAAAACCGTCTGAAAGCGAGACTATATTAAACGGCGAGGAAGATTTCGCTGAAAATGTATCAGATTCTCTAGTAGTGGGCAACCTAGAAGGTCTCATAAATTCATCGGGAAAAGAAACTGCTGGCGTTGAAAAAAACCATCAGAGAAACATTGCACTTGAGGCGAAAGCAATGAAAACATATGAGAAATATACAATTACTGAAAAGCCGCTCACAAATACTGCCACAAATGATGAAATAATTAGCAATATTATGAAGGATCCGGTATATGACACTCACACCGAATTTCCTAAAGAGTTAAATTCTAATGACACTGACAGTTTTAATTCGAAAGAAATCTTACTTGAAATATATGAATCTAACATGTCTTTGAGCAGCGAAGAACTTACAGCTGATGTCGTAGATGAAATCCCTAATGAGAATGTTGACTTATCAGGTTTGGAAATCCTTAACGAACCATTTATTGATAGTGTGTCTGTAGATGAAATTTCAAACGAATCGATTAGCAATACTCCGAATAATTACACTAAAGAGCGTTCTAAAGAGTATTTTGTTGATACTTTGACTGCCGAAGAAATCTCTAACGAATCATCTTCAATTATGGCTGGTGAAGAATTATCAAATGAATCTAGCAGTTTGATTGAGGAGATCTCAAATGAAGCCTCTAACAATTACACTGGAGAAGAAAATTCTAATGAATCATCCTCGAATATGGCTGGAGAGGAGATATCAAATGAGTCTTATCCAGATAAATCCAACAATTTGACTGAAGAAATTTCAAATGAATACACGATGGAAACATCTGACAATTTTACTGGAGAAGTAATTTCTAATGAATCATCATCGAATATGGCTGGAGAAGAGATATCAAATGAGTCTTATCCAGATAAATCCAACAATTTGACTGAAGAAATTTCAAATGAATACACGATGGAAACATCTGACAATTTTACTGGAGAAGTAATTTCTAATGAATCATCATTGAATATGGCTGGAGAAGAGATATCATATGAGTCTTATCCAAATAAATCCAACAATTTGACTGAAGAAATTTCAAACGAATACACGATGGAAACATCTGATAATTTTACTGGAGAAGTAATTTCTAATGAATCATCATCGAATATGGCTGGAGAAGAGATATCAAATGAGTCTTATCCAGATAAATCCCACAATTTGACTGAAGAAATTTCAAATCAAGCCGCAGTGGAAACATCAGATAGTTTTACTGAAGAAGTAATTTCAAATGAATCGTCTTCAAATGTAGCCGGAGAAGTGATACCAAATGAGTCAGATAAATCTAACAATTTGACTGAGGAGATATCTTGCGAACCCACATTTGAAGCTTCTCACAGTTTCAGTGATGGTGAAATATCTGACAAGTCTGTTGAAAGATCACAGGAGCTTGAAATTTCAGAGGGGGTATTGACAAATAGATTTAAAAGGTAATTTTTATCACTTAGTTAAACATGATTTTACAAAATGAATTGCTTCATTTGCTAGACATAGATTGGTTAGAGGTAGTACGAGTAGAAATGTAAGGATGTTCGTTTAAGATTGTACTACAGACTACTAAACCTGTGCTTTATTTTTATGCAATGCTGCATAATTTATTTATGAATATATTTAAAGCAGTAGGTACTTAATAAAATAACACCTAAACCCTGCCTAAATTTATTTATTTTTACAGGAGTCATAACATAATAGAGGAAGAAAATTTACCAACAACTGTGAGTGGATTCAAATACACGGGCAACGAAATCACACTGAATCATTAATTGAGCTACAAGAATATCAACGCCTGAAAAAAAGTTCCGAGCAATGTGTCCCATACTGCTAATATCCGACATCTCCAGTTAGGGGCTTCTTAATCAGTATTCAGTAAAGAATTTTAGTAGTAGTAGGGTAGTTTCAGGTGAGAATGTGGACAGGCTGGACAAAAGCACCAATTTTTTTTCAGGTACTTGCTATTGACCTAAGAAGTACCTGAAAAAAATTTGGTGCTTTTGTCCAGCGTGTCCACATTTTCGACAATTTGTTCGAGCACTCTGCCCCACTATAGTCAATGTTTGTATTGTTGAACAATTTGAATATTATGATTATTATGAATGCTTCTATACAGCGTTTATTTTTAATATTACCTCAAATTGTAACCTGGGGCCGTAGACAAGGTTGCAATCGACAAACGCTAACGCCAATAGAAACTAATAAAGTGTATGGGGATGACAGATGCCGACGAAACACTTTTCGTTGACATCTGTCATTCCCATACATTTATTTGTTTACTATTGGCGTTAGCGCTTGTCGATTGTAACCTTGTCTACGGCCCCAGAGGTTGATGTTAAGGCTAAGAACCGATATTGCATTTTTTTTTCTTAACCACCATCTTTATTTTTTCCATATAAAATAATTCAGCACGCAATGGATCACTAATTTGTCTTACTGACGTATCGTCACAATAAATTGTCACATGTGACCCGATTCTTCCATGTGCCATCATGTCACAGCCATACATTGCCGCTCGATAAATTTTCATAAATTAATTACGCTTTGGTAGTTAAGACTAACTTAAAATTTTCTTGCAATATCGGTTCATAGCCCTAACACGTACCTCTGGTTACAATTTGAGGTAATATTTAAAATACACGCAGTATAATTAGATCGAATGAACTCACAATTTGTTTTCTTTGCCTTAAGGTTGACTGGTAGAGAATGCTTTATAGCATTAAATCCGCCATAAGTTATTCATTTTTGCAATGTACAGGTTAAATACATAATTAAATGAGTGATAGAAAATGAGGCGCGTCGATATCGTGAGAGTAGTTTTCGAGATATGTTGCTCGTTTATTTAATAAATAGGAGACATTATATGTCACCATAAATCGCTATATTTAATTATTATTTATTTAATAAGCACTATATGTAATCAAACTTTACGTCACACCTGGCCATAATGCTAGTTTTACTGCACGCTGCGCGTACGGGAAAATTCGCATTGTGGCCATAAGAAGACGTAAAATTGTGTACTCACCACGGGCGGTAATTTGTAAAGCCCCAGAGCGCATATTTATGGCCCGAACCGAAGCGATCTGGGGCATTCACGAATTCACCGCCCTAGGAACGTAATGTACTACTACCATTACTGAATTAAACGTTAACGAGAATTTTAGAATTTTACATAGTTAATATTATATTTCCTAGTGACTGCTTACTTAAATTACGTGTCTAGATACTTACCATTATTGTTAGCGTTATGTGTATTGTTTGTTTAAATAAAATAAACTCGTTACATGTATAATTATTTATTATATTCTTTACAAAAAAACTTACATTTACAGGTACCTAAAATGTACATCCTTACCCTAATTCGACGCAATGGCAAAAACGATTCCTCACATTTGTTACACAAATTATGTTTTGATCACACTGAAACGAAATATAAATAAATGTAAACTAAGGCAAGAGAATCTAATACCGGTACCGGTACCGGTCGGTAACTACAGACACCAATTTATAACAAGACGTCTAAGAACTATGGTAGTCGAGGTGATCGATCGGAGAAGGGCACAAAGATCGGAGAAGGGTTTTTTTTTAATGTTTTCATACATAATAAATAACTTCTTGTATGAAAACATAAAAAAAAAACCATATTTTGACCTATGTTCATATAACATTTTTTACTCCATACGACCTTAGGAATACGCTGGCCAAATTATTCGGGTTCCTCACGAGGCACCCTGTATATACCTGGCATGCTGTGTGGTATTTTATCTCGTAATTAATTTGAAATCGATTAAAAAAGATTAAAGAGTTCAACGAACATTATACGCGGCGGTAACAATTTTTTTTGGAAAATTTTGCGCGCGCTTGCAACAAACAATAACGGCCATTCATGAGCTCAGTTAAAAAAATACTAGATAGGTACACTTTTTACTTTTTCTCTCGAACTCAAACCGATCGTGAAAAATCTCTTACTGACCTCGTTGTTTTCCTAAGATCGTAATAACTATTTACGAATATGTGGTTTCATACGAGGCAGAATGGATTTTACTTAATCCGTATTAGGTATAAAAATTATCATCTTGTCGTTTATGACCAATCGACTACTTACAGTCGGCATCGTAAATTTAGTAGCAGCCAAATTAGCCAAATATATCGTAACCCACAGGGCTCTTATGTAATAAAGACATGTACTGAAATATTAGGCACCTTTGGCTACTGCTAACTATATGATGCTGACTGTACTATCAACTACTGTAAGAAGCCGAATGCTTGTTTTGTCATTCTAAACATGACGTATATTTTCACAGCGACAAACGACATAAGTGCGACCAACATACAGTACAGGGAAGACAGGGCTAGCCACTGGGCTCATTTACAACAGGGTTTACCACAAAGTAAAGGAATAAGGTTCAGGGTTAAATATTATAACATATAGTTTTGACATCTGTTTCAATTATAACTTTTAAATATACAAGAACTCACTGGTATCAGGGACTAATGAAAATATAGACTGCCAATTGCCGTAATTAATAGTTTTCTTCCATGATAGTAAAAGAAGGTGATAGGCCACATAAAATGGTATTAGACCTTGCTTACTTATGCAACATTATTGTGAAATAACCAGGGGTCCATTTGTCTCCTCTTTTCTACTCCTTATTTTACAAATAGATTCCCGCTTGTAAGTATTACTTACAGCTTATGTGGAATGGGACTATGTAGAGCCCATATAAATGTGTAAAATAGTAACTTCTAGCTTCATGAAGCCGGTATATCTACCACTGGTACCAACATTTTTTGAATGAACCCCTAACTAGTTTTTACGAAGAAGGAAACTCGCCTTTATATTATATAATTTACACACAAAATTCCTCATGAGCTATCTAAAATGAACCTTATCCCAATACCGCAACGCTCCAAATCCACACCAGTATATTACATTCTTATTTATGATCCACACGACGGTAATTTAATTGTACTCGCAAACTTGACTTCAGTTCCGTCGCGCTAGATGGCGCTACTTCTTGAGCCGGAAGACGTCGTTGAGCGGCGCGTACGGCGTCCGCGTCGGGATCGCGTTGTAGGCGTACGCTGGCTGCGCGTCGGCGCGGAGGATCACGACACCTGCACGGATACGACACGATTAAAATGAGAACAGCCAACAATTTACCGAAAACAGCATAATTTTTCCGACATTTCAGAAATCCGAACGACAATTTCCGCTAAAAGAACCAAACGGAGATGATTTTACAAAACGTTAAGAATGAGGGTAGCACTTGCACTACCAGGAATCCGCCTAGTGGGCGGTCAGTTCGCACGCGCTTTCCGCCACTTAGCGGGAAAACCACGGTATCGGCTACGAGCGCAGCGTAGGCCTTCGAGGTAAATGTGTTAATTTAGGTCCGTATTTTATGGCGTAAAATCAAAAACTCCTTCAAAGGAACATCGTTTTCGGAATTATGAAATTCGGAAATGTTTTGCTTTTGAATAAATAAATAGGTTAGATTCGATTTAAAAGTAGTAGATTTGAAAGTGTACCCGATTAAAACACTGGTATAAGTATTGGTGCGATAGATGTAGCACAATTGCCAGGAAGATTCGTTATGCGACAAATATCCACGTTATCCACGTTAATTACCTGACCCACATCACCCAGGGGAACCTAACGGCAATTATTTTATATTAAACTACGAAAAAATTATAATGGACGGTTATAGCGCTTCACCGGACGCTATCGTGTCACGCTCGCTTCGCTCGCTCGGCTCGCGCGCTGTAGGGTCACAGTTCACCTAACAACCTAACCGTTTTTTCCCCTGGGGGATCAGGCTAAGGGATTCTAGTGGACGACCGCCAAATACCACACTTCTCTCAAAGGCGTAGTCAGAAAATGGTAAGTAAGTATAGACAAAGATTAATGCTCGTCACTGCGAGGACGACACTCTCTGTTTTTAGTCTTCTCTGAGTTCTGATTGAGTTATTGCTAAAGACTGTGAGAGCGGTATACAGCTGTCACCTCTGCGTGTATCTGGCTACATTCGTGTACAGTCGAGTTCGAAAACATGTGCACGGAAAAAGTGTTTAAAAAGATGTGAACGACTTGATCGCTAAGGGTTTCTAACTTTGCTCAGAGATTGAACGTTTGGAAAAGTACACATATTTGTGAACTTCCCTGTGCACTCGTAGCAAGAGAAAGAACTGTCAGTTGGGAGTTCGTCTGCTAGTTTTTTTTCCTCCTAATTTTCCTCAAAACCATTACGACTTTTTACAAAACATATTCTTCTAAAAAGTATGTATGTAGTAGACTTTTTTTTGAATACCTACTGCAGCGTTAACTTATCTGCAGAACAACACTGTGGTTAAACCGCTGAATTTTTAAATTTTCATCTAACGCATATTACTTGAACTTTTTTCCTTCAGGGTTCATGGTCACTTGTGTTTTCTGTTATCGTTGTCAGGTGTCTCTAGGACTTTTACGTCTTCCCGGTAGGTGGCGTCCACAACTTAAGATTTCTGGTACGGCCTCGGTACATGCAGTACTCTTAGCGTATTTGTACTGGTGGAATTTAAAAAGGACAAGTTGAATTTTAAAAAGGCAATTCGATTTTTCAAATATGATTGGTGCTAGGTTCTTTTCGTAGGTCAGTTTGAAAGATAGGAAAGTGGGGTGCGTCAGAAGCAGTTGACATTGGTCAAGTAAACAACTATTGTCCGGGTTTCGAGACTTGTTTTTATCCCAGCTTATAGAAGAACTAAGTGATAGTATTCTTCCTTTTAAAACCTCAGTGGCGTTGGAGTGAATCTCAAGCAACGAAGATTCTGGCCGCCAGCACCAAGTGCTATTGTGTGAAGGAAAAGGAGGTTCCGAATTCACAAACGTCGTCTTACATCGAGTTTGATTGTATTCAAAGGCCAGCCGTCGAGAACGTGCTGGGTAAGCATTGGTTGTATAAGTCTCTAGTCTGTTCATAGTCGCATCAAGTAATATCGTAGATCTTACCTTTATTTTTGTCGTAGCTTTCTGGTGCGGGTACTCAACCCAGCGCTTGCCCTATCGGCGTACGAGGACCCACTCCGTCAGGTCGTTACCCTGTTAAAGCCTGTGCCCACGATTCCTGCGTGCTATCACTGCGGGTTTTTATACTCCCGGAATGCGGTGTTCATTCAAAGGAGCCTACCGGAAGTGGATAGCGGTTCGTCGCAGCGGCTCAACTAGCTAAGGAGCTCAGGAAGTCTCAGGGAAGTCAAGTGTCAGGGAAGTCTCCGGAAACCTAATAAACCTCTACGTTCTGTTAGTTCTAATTAGTTACCTATGTAACCGCGATTTAGATTTAGTGACGCTATTGTGTACACCCACGCTTGCTGATCCTTGCACGAACTGAGCGCAGGGCGCTATCCTTAGTTCGGGATATCAACCATCCGGTTGCACATTCTCAAAATTCTTAAAGGCATCAGCACGCCCACGCGGTTCATTCTTTTCGTTTCTTCTTCTTTCGGCCATCGTTATCACGATCACCCATACACCCATCTCATAACATATCATATCATCTGCAATCCGGTGTTGCATTACCCACCTTCGTATTTGAAGGTTTTTACCATCAGATGCGTTTCTTTGACGTATCTTGCCCTGTGCCAGGGATCTGTACGGTTCGCGAAGCCGTTTGTGCTACTTGTACCTAATTGTAATAACCCATTTGGGATCGACTTGGTTGCCGCGAGCACGTCGTCGGGATATTATAACTTTATGTTTAAAATGTATAAATGTTTCGGTTAGAACTATTAAAATTACGATCGTGATCTTGCTAGTGATTTTTTATTTTATTTTTCACTACACTACTCGACATCAGAAGTAGCTACACGACTGAAATACTGAAGTGATTACAACTATATGGTCAAAGAACGAGTTGTCAGATAAATTTGTGCACTTTGCTTTGATAGCTACTTCTGTTGCCAACTGTATAATGACAAGTAACATAAGATTTTTATATTAGGGCCTTTCGAAAATGTCTTGAAGAAGCAAGAAGTGTTAGGTCTTTATGCCAGCAATTAATTGACTAGGGGGGGGGGGGGGGGATTCCCATAGTCAATTAAATACTGGCTAATAAAAATCTTATAATATGTTATTCTTTGAGCATTTTATACGCGATGCTTACTTTTGTATCGAAGACCGCTTAACGAATGTTTGTTAGTACCAAAAATAAACCAATTAACACCAATTGTGCGTAAGAAAATGACCGTTAGCTATTGCCCTATCTACGTGAAAAATATATAAATATGATGTGCATTATTCGTGTTCACCTGGGACCCAATTTCCCGTTTTAATATTGCTTGGTAGCGTAAGAAAATGACCGTTAGCTATTGCCCTATCTACATGAAAAATATATAAATATGATGTGCATTAT
Source organism: Epinotia demarniana (assembly GCA_945867215.1). Lineage (NCBI taxonomy): Eukaryota > Metazoa > Arthropoda > Insecta > Lepidoptera > Tortricidae > Epinotia > Epinotia demarniana. The sequence goes on along the minus strand of OX244270.1, from coordinate 13,348,239 downwards.
TCGTGTTCACCTGGGAACCAATTTCCCGTTTTAATATTGCTTGGTAGAGAGAGAAATCGGTCGCTGATCGTCTCGTCACGACTGCGTCTGCGAGCACCATAATAAATGTCGATCTTTTCATATGCAGGTACGTTTTGCGGAAAAGGGGCAGAATATAACCCCTCTTAAAACTTTGGACACATTGTAACTTTGTGATTATTAATCCCAATTTGACAATATTGTTTATCCTTTTTCGGGATAATTCAACATTATTGGTTATTTTATTTGGTGTCTACACCATTTATAAGCGAGGTCTCAGTAGGTACAGTCAGTAGCAGAAGTAACTACGCAAAATAACCCGCTCAAAATGATCTAGACAGTCCCTATCCTCTTGACATTAGAGTCGTGTGTAGGTCATTTTGAGCACTTGACCCGCTTAGCTACTTTTGCTGCTTACTGTACTATACACACTGTATGTATACACATGTAGATGGCGCTGAGATCTCGCATATTGTATACAGTGACATCTAGCGAAAACCCTTCCGGACAACGTAGTATACATAGCATGAAGAATGGGTAGTCTTTATTATTTCCTCATCTCTATCATACTTTTTACGTTGGCCCTTGAGCCTGTGTCATAAGGACTTTTTTGGACCGTTCTTATGCACTTCTTCTGTCTCGATCCAAAAAAGACAAGATATCTATCTCCCTCATTAAATTGGGTCCCAGTACCGTACCTTCACCTCCATGGCGATGAAGCTCTGCGACCTTACACCGGTAATACAATAAATATAAAGCCTTCTCAGCTGATGTCGCTTTATGGCAGTATTCTTAAGGAAGTTCAAGAGTCATATATACCGATATACATATATCCGTCTATCTATTCAGTCAGTACCCACAGGGATGAGTCTCCAGTGGTTTAAGGTCGATTCTAAAGTCATTATTATCTTACGATTATCGCCCTAAAGGTGTGCCAAATAAAACTCAACGCCGATATACCTTTTTTAACTAAAGTGAATTCTAATCATCATTCACTTGATAATTCTGAGACAATAATGACAAAAAACGCCGTTAAAACGCTGAATATTCACACACCCTTTGTTGAGTGTATAGTAGTATACGCTGCTTCTCTAATACGCCACTCTTGTATAGTGGTATAATAATGATAATAAACTAGCTTTTGCCCCCCCGTAATGTGTATCGTACTTCCATTCAAAATTACGGGCCCCATTTCACCGCTTTAGGGGTTGATTTCCGGGATCAAGACTATGCTATCACTGAAATATATTCCCACTACAGGAGCTATACTCTCGTATGTAATAAGATATGGAAGACGGTACGTCAACTAAAGCAATTTTGATGAAAGGATTATGCATTCTATTTATGGTCCTGAGGCTACTGATTATAGTTATCCTAAGACCTAATAGCCCTTTTACAAATTGCTTTAGTTGACACAACGCCGTCCTCCATCATCTCATTACATGCAAGCTGTATAATACTCTACAAATTATTTATAAAACTCAACCAACCTTTGTTAACTGAAATATGTTTTAACCCTCAAACACACATGTAAAAGGGACAGATAAAGACCAGCTAATTTTAACAGCGATCTAGCTCAAATAGGTTTTATGTTTATGATTAAGGCAATACTGTAATTAATGACTCGTCAACTTCCTTAGACACAACCGCACAAAGCACCATCAGCCGGATGATAGAGCTTCCATTCCGGGATCGTACACTAGAATCCCGGGATTGGAAGCTCTAGTGATGTTAGACCGCGCCCGGGATACTGAACAAGCGCAACACGTTCTACCTGAGGGGTTCACTTTGACTTTGATCTTCGTTTGCGGCGATAGCACTCCGTAATCCACGTCTTCGTACAGGTCCTAGAAACAAAAGAAATACGTCACAATAACATTAATAACAAAAAGAGTAAGTGAAGAAAGACCTGATGGGGCAGTTAATAAGAAAATACCTAAACATAAGTATCGGTAAAGAAAGGTCACGTCAACTAAACCGGCAAGAGAAGCGAAAGAAGTTTGTCAGGATTGTGGCCCATGGAAGTCCGTGATCTCTGCCTACTTCTCCGAGAGAAAAGCGTGATGATATATGTATGCCCGGCCGGATTTTCATCCCACAGTTCCTCCAATGTGACAGTCGTGTTTATTCACGAACGAATGGATGGACCTGACTTCTTTGCATCGATTTCTTTATTACTGAAGGCCGTGGTCATGTCTCTGTAACATTTCTTCCTCGGATGATGTCTCGGAGTCGCCGTCACGAACTGTCATACCAAGGGCTGCGCAAATAGTCTGTCCAGTGTATCGGGCTTCTGCTCCTTATTCGCTAAACCTAACCGAAATCATCGCAATCGCTAACCAAAAAACTCCAGATCAGAACAGTATAACTGTAGAAGGATTGTTGAGGCTCAGTGCTGTAAGACACAGAACAGTCTCCAGCCTCCGTCTCAGGCAAACACTCTTGTCATAGTCATGATCATCTGCACGGTGTACTCGGTGGATCTCTATCATTGTTATGCCCCTTGCTTTAGCTCTCTCCAGCCTAAGGTTATACTCACCTCTACTCTGTACCCAGCAGGGTTGTTTAGCCCCAGCTCTCACAGAGTGACGGTTAACCTTCAGCAACGAAGAAGAAGCCACGAAGAAGAAGAAATCTTAAGGATCAAAAGTTCATTATTCACACATCACCTCTCTACTCAGGAGGGTTGTTGTATCTCAGGCTGTTGCAGGGTGACAGTCATGTTTGTTCAGGAACGTTCCAGATGGGCAAGACAGTATGTCCAGCCCAAGGCTTCACAACTCACCTCAACTCTGTACCCAGCAGGGTTGTTCAGCCCCAGCTCCCGCAGGGTCACGGCGACGTCGGACGGCGTGCCGTCTGTCCGCCGGTTCACGAACGCCACGGCGTACGAGTAGTGTTGGCCTTGGATGGGCAGGATCGGACGCGACCAGATTTCGATGCCTCGGTGCTGAAACATGGAAGCAAATTGCTGATATGCTTTGGTGTTTCCCACTATTAGGGTAAGTATTCACTAGTGTTGTGCGAGGTAGCAGAGCATTGTGAGGGTTTTCCTCGCACACCGCTCCGTTATCATGTTATGACGCACAGCTCTGACGATTGGCGGAGTCCCCTTTAATGTTCTCGTGGTTATTCCTCAAAGTACTCGTTTTATATGGGCAAAATTGGCAAATATACCGGAAACGGTACACTATTTTTCATGACCTATGTATTTATAATTATTCATCATTAGATCAATCATCGTTAGATCGAACCTCTAGCACTTAGTGTTGTGAATATGAAATGAAATGTGCGCACGGCCGAGCCTTGAAGACCGACCATCAGGGCTACCATGAGTCTTCTCTGCATAACGCTAGTCTAAGCCTTAACGGCTCAAGTCTTCAAGCTAAATCACTACACTATTTGCACTCGTTTCCATCAATACACACAACGCTAAAGTGCGGACAAGAGACAGCGAGTGGGAGAGAGAGATCAGGGCCCCATAAGCCCTTACTATACTAGACATGCAAATCAGACAATCATGCTTTCCCTCATACAGTCAGACTTCTATGGGGTTGGTCTCAGACGGTCCTGAACGCAATTTGCCTAGTTGGAGTTTTGCCCACATTGCAGTTTGACCACCGAGCATTATCCCTAAAATGCTAAATGCCTACATCACATTTTCGTCGTTTTGAGGTTACGTAAGCGATATAGACGGAGCCCCGCGGAGCGGGGCTCCTATCTCTGTTCTGTTTGCCCTTCGGGCATCTGAAGAAACCTAACGAACCTAACCTACCTATAAGTGGTCACTTTGCGTTTTAGGCATAATGCTCGGTGGTCAAACTGCAATGTGGGCAAAACTCCAACTAGGCAAATTGCGTTCAGGATCGTCTGAGACCAACGCCTTCTATGTACCTACAGTAGGTGTACCTATGTAAAAAAGTATATGTTTTTATTCGACAAGCAATACTTGCTAAGTAGGGTTTACAAGAGCTATTAAAGAGATTACAATCTTTTGTACACATCGTAAGTAGTTATTACCTGGAAATCGTGTCTATAAAAAATATGACACGTCACCATGCTAGTCAGCGATTTGCAGACGAGATGTAAATGACTGCATGTGTTTATCTAAATTAGACGAGCTTTTTATAGTGTCTTGGTTTCTGTTAAATAAAGATGCTTGTTGTACGGAATGTTCGGATTGAATTTGGAAAACCACAAGAAGTATTACAGATTTTCCGGTTTTCGTAGGTAAGTAAATACGATCGTTACAAAGAAAAAGAAAACCATTTCCTCTTTTACTCCTAATAAGGGGGAGTCTCAGTAGCTTACACTTTTAAATATAGGGAGCCCAAACTGAACCAAACATGACTTGTACAAAACTTAGTTTGCAAATGTTTATTCGTTCGAGATGTGATAAGTATTGTCAAATGTTGTACGTTTCTTGTACTAGTTTTACGTTGGCTTCGTCAAGCGGACCACAGACTTCAGACATAAGTCTGAAGCAATAGTCAGAGGCGTCTTTACCTATGGTGCAGGGTGTGCGTTGCACACGGGCGCAGCGGTCCTAGGGGGCGCCGAGCGCCACTCGCTACGATTCCATTTTGACCGCGCGCTTACTAGGGGGCGCTAGACTAATGTTTGCACACGGGCGCTATATGGGCTAGAGACGCCTCTGGCAATAGTTGAGGATACGGAATTAACGCTAAGATGATACGAGTAAATTCCTCTTTGGGGTCCTACCTTGTATATCCTCCTGCCCTGAATCCCCAGCGGGTCCTGGTCGACCTCAATGATCTTCCTGTTTTGCAGTATGGCCTTGTACTCTGGTCGGATGGTGCGAAGGTCCACACTCATCAGTAGAGGAGCGGCTAGGATGGCCCATATCGCGAACTGGGTCTTACTCTGCTCGTACGACAGACCAAAGTTGCCGATGATCAGCTGGAAATTTATGCAAAATATATTAGGTATAACACTTTAAACTCTTTACACGGGACTTTGCCGCAGGACTGACCATTATGTCAATCTTTGGGGAGGTCTATGTCGAACAGTTGACGATCGTATTAAAGCCACGTGAAGCAATCTTTAAAAAAAGATCTGGGCAACGTCGTGGCAACGCTGCGGTCTGACCAAGTTAAAGGAAGCCATCACCAATCATAATTACTCCTCAATCCCAAGGTAAAGAGGGCTATTCATTTAAATGAAAGGGGGAATGTATGTTAGACGACCTCTCTAGCCTAGTTGGTAGTGACCCTGACTACGGAGCTAGTCCGGGTTCGAATCCCGGTAAGGCCATTTATTTGTGTGATGAGAAGGAATTATACTCTCTGAAACTCTTAACACGCATGTGAAAGCATTTTTGAAATCAGATATGCGGTTGCGGTTCCAGAGATTACCCAATATTACCCTACCCATACTACCTCTTTATATTATTAGTATAAAGATAAGGATAATGAATGAGATGCAGGAATCGCATTCACTAATTATTAGAACGTGAAATCTTTCATCAAGTCGTTTAGAAATAATCCATACAGATTACGCTGCTACACTGATCGCCAAAGAAGATAATACTGAGTAATAGGGTATTTGACAACAGTGAAAATAAATTAATTTTTCATTAGCAACAGAATAACATTACGAAAATACTCCGATAGTATCAATCTTACATTTATGTTAGCAATTTTAAGATTTTTAACTTCATATAAACTAACAATAGGGACGTTGTTTTATGGTGACGTCACAAGCAAGTAATCCCTTCAAATGCCATAGTAACGGAGCGTTGTTGACGCTTCATAAAAAGAAGATGATTTGACTTTTATCAAACACCGTATTATATCAGATTTATCTTTATCTCTGTCACGTTAGGTGAAAAATTGATTGGAATCCATGGGGACGGTCAATATTAACTCCCTGGTTTAGTACTTCCCAGGACTCTCCATTGAAACGTAGTTTCCCTATTGTTTTAAAACAACAGGCAAACTACGTTTCAATGGAGAGCTGGAATAACATTAATCCTTTATGGTGGATACTAAGTCGGCAACTATTTTCTGTTGCTTGAAATTATGATATTATAAAATAGAGGTCAAAGAAGTCTCCAAAAACTTCCTTTGTCTCTATTTTTTCTATTACGTTTTCTACCAACAGCTAGTCTTTGATGGGGAGACGACTCGTATCGAGCGTCCTGGAGACTGTTACGACCGATCCTCACCATGTCAGGGTCGTTCCAATGGCCAGGTCCGGCGTTGGGCACGATCACGTCCTGGTGGTTTCCGTAGTAGTCTATTATAGACTCGACGGAGGCCCAGGAGTCTTGGATGTCGTCGAAGTTACGCCACAGGTTGCAGTGCTCGATGATTGAGGAGAAGTTGGGCTGGAACATGAAACAAGATGTTATGAAAAAATCTGATGACAACGACTTCGAACAAATAGAGGAAAAAATTAAAGCTACTGACAGTGGCCAGAAAGTGAAGGAAATGGCAGAAGACGGATATCCAATTTGGCTCAAAATCTCTTCAGAAGAGATACCTAGGGAATTTCATTCTTGACTACTGTGGTATTTTAGGTCAAGTTTGACTGCGATTTTTATGCTTTATCCAAAGGTTGACTGGGAAAGAATGCTTACGCCTTTTGAATATTAAATAATTCCTATTATACATTTCCTTAATTATAATTAAGGTGCCGTTTTATGATTTGTAAAGAAACGGTCAGTGTAGTAATACAATATTTCTTGGTCAGGGTTTATACTAAAGTGTAACACAGCACCTGCATGCCAGCGTAGATCTGGTACACGGGCCAACTGCACGAGTACACCATCTGGCGCCCGGTCAGGTTCAGTTGGCGCCCAAACTCTGGGTACCCGTGGTCCATGTCTGCCGGGAGGGCGTAGCAACCGTCCAGTTTCACATAGTCGACACCCCATGACGCGAATGTGGAGGCATCTGGGAAAGGCAGTTGTATGAAAACTTTTATATTGTCAAGGATATTGCGACAAAAACCTTTTGCATCTTGTTGCGAGAGAATATGGTACAGAGAAACCCTACGTTCCCTACTAAAACCCTACAGGAGACCGAGTTATAGATAAATATAGTTTTGTTAATAAAATCAAGCCTGGGATAATGGGATTGCGTTGGATTTAACTGCAATAACTAGATATCGCTAAAGATTTAGATTATCAAACGAAACGATAACCAAAGGTAAAACTTAAACATTTTCAGGCACAGTAATTTAAATATTCAGTGCTAAAACCATATTGCAATGATTACCTTTTTACTTTTATTATGAGAAAATTAAACATAAAAAACTACAGGAAGAAAACAAACACTTCATTCTGTTTTTCGAAACAACTCGCAAGCTCGCAAGCAAGTGGGTACAAGGCTTAGTAAATAACACCAATGATATGTTATGGGTGCAGAATAAGCACAAATTCACCAAAAACATCATTACAGGCTGATTGGCCTGTGAAGATAATCACAATATGACACGATTGGCCATGGTTTATTCATTAATGTAGGGCATAAAACCGCAACAATTTTTATTGCGCAAACATCTAGAAATAAAGGGGTTTGGGTAAAAATGTTGTAGATGAGAATCCATTCGTAAAAGTGGTAGATTATACTCAAACCAAACATATCTTGTTACGAAATGTAATACACTAAAATGCATCGGAGCCGAGATATTTGCAATATATATTTTCACAGGTCATATTGAAAAGTAATAAACAAAAATTAAAACTTGAATATCTCAGCAGTCTCAGCTCCGATATTGTTTAACGCGTTTAATTTTATATATCTATGCATATGAAGAGGCTCAAAACGATTATTAAAAAAACATCCTTGGCCGCTGCAAAAAATAAAAACGACATTTTTTCTCATACAAGGTTACCCAATCCCCTTTTAGCTTTGGATGTAAACATTCGTTTAGTCTATTCAATAGTACAACACCAATCCAAACGCCATTCGAATATAGGAGTCCCACAAGGTTCGCTATTACAAGTATCACAAACCGATACTTAATTATTTATCTAAATTGATGCAGAAATTTCAAAACTAAAAAAATCAACATAAGAGTGGGAGAGCTACAAACTTTTGAATGGAAATCGTAAAACAAGCCCATCATCACAATAACATGATAAAATGAACTAATTAGCATTAGACGGCAATTAATCGTGTCAAGGCTATGTAATTGAGGAAGGCAGTCGCCAATTGTCGCGATCGATCGCTGCCCGACAAATAGTACCATGAAGTTACTGTCCATTATTCATTTTTATCGTACGAATTAATAATAGAGTAATTTCAACCTGTATGTCGTAAAATATACGCGTCAAAGACAATACGGAAAGCGTTTTTTTGCGTTCAGTTTGAGATTGTGATCTATTGCTGTTTTAATTTGATGCGGGGATGGATAGCTTGGTGTGATATGCAAATGTGTACACGCAAGCTATCAGCAATATAATTGACACATAATTCTGCATACGCAATGCATTTTTTGCTTGATGCTGCTGCAGCGTGATGTATTTGGTGTGATGTGAATAAGCTGATAATAGGAATTGTGATCTATCTTGTATTGCTGTCTTGTATATTTTTGTCATGAATATCATATGACCGATGGAATCATCATCATATCAGCCGAAAGACGTCCACTGCTGAACATAGGCCCCCCCCAAAGAGTGCCAAAGTGACGGGTCCTGCGCCACCCGCATCCAGCGATACGGACCGATGAAATCAAGTACTTGAATTCAAATTATTAAGGCGTTCATAAATTTGATGACTATTTGTTATGAATAACCATTTTGGCATTGGAAATAGCCCCTAGGATATTTTATTACTCGATGATACCTCGAAAAAAGTTACTCGAAACGTCAGTTATTTAATAAGTTAACTACTACACTTTATCTAAGACTTAAAAGCTGACGTAAGAGTGGACGCTGTATTTTGAGTACCGGTTTCAAAATAGCTATATACTAATATAGCTATAGTCAGTTGACTATAATCTTTAACTGTTATTTTATTGCAAAAATAATAATTGGAAGCTTATTTCTACCGGTATTATTTAATTTCAAAATGAATAACAAAGAAAAATATTGCACATAAAACACTAAAACCGAGTAAACCTAAACATCTTCAGCCATTAGGTACTAATCAGATTCCGACCAACCGTTATAGCAAGGCTCCATAAAACCAAAAGGAAATTGCATGCAAAGTCCGTCCACCTAATGGACTTGTCCAGGAAACCGAGTGACACGAGTTTTGCAACACGCGCCTTGGACTCTCCTTACGTAATCCCATTTCAATTCTATTTTAACACTTACACCGACCATTGTAGTCCCATTGACGGTGTAAGTTGAATTTAAAAGAAGTATTATAGTCTTTATGTACTTATAGGTGAATACATTTGTATCATATATTATAGCTGCTTTTCGATAGGCATGTGATGTAAGTCCGAAGTAGGGTAATAGTTTTCTACTTGGACGTTGATTTGTTAACTCTGTCCATTGTTGGAAATGCAAATATAATTGAATTGATGATGACAAATGTTTCTTGTGGAGGTAATGATTATGACGAAAATACCATTTTCTATTGTCTTATGCAAACTTACGATAGCAAAAAGGGGTTAAATGGGTGATGTATTAATATAGATTATTGGAGCTTTTGTAGGTATTGGCAATTTACACAGTTGAATCATTAATGGACAAACATATCATATCTAGTTGACAGACGATAAATAATTTCAACTGAGTTTACATCGCAAGTATCGCAACTGCTATTTACTTATTTCGTGCTAGCAATGCAGCCATATTCTTTACATATCGATATTAATTTCCACGTATGCCAGGCGCAGCGTAGGTAGACCCCCAACGGTGGATTGATGACTATAAAGGTCGCAAGAGTCCGTTGGATGCTTTGGACCTTTCGGCTGATATAATGAATGATGATGATTAACTTCACTGATGAAATTTACGTAACATTTGTGCAAATCAACTGTCAATTTAGGCCGAATTATGGCGTTGAGATTACGAATGCCGTGGCTAGGCTAAATTAAGTGTAGGTACGTTATAGATGCTGTTGGTGTAACTGCAAGGCTGAAATGGGACTGAGCTGACCACGTCGGGCGTATGCAAACATTGGAGTGTGCTAAATTAGTAACAGAGGGGGTGCCTCAAGGAGGTGTATGGGATACGTCGCTAGCAACGTCGACATGGCGTGAGGCAGGGCTCGAAAAAAATATATCGAATTACTAAAGTACCTCCAGCAATATGGCCGACGACGCCCGGATATCCGGCGCACGTGAAGTTACCGTAGTCCTCGTAGATTCCGAACTTTAGCCCCTTGCTGTGTACCTGCAACCAAACGGTGTCGTTAATATAATTCACAGAATGAATAATAACAAAATGGTAATAGATGTTAATTAGTTTTATAGCTGCTGGATCTGAAAATCAAGAAATAAAAACAAAAGGCTGAAAGGACTTTATCGTGCCGCGACGGGGAATGTTCGATATGAAAAGCATGGTATGGAGGACCAAGTGCCTTTTTCAAATAAGTATATCGCTCCCACGTCAGTCAATTGAAACCTACCTCAGTCAAATTACTACGAAGACTCAAATTCTAAAAGGCGAGAACACCCAAAAGGTTGAAGAAAACCGCAAGGAGTCTCGCAAGAAACAATAATATCATCATCAAATTAAGTATACTTTAAGAACCTCTTCTTTATAGCTTCCTGGTTCCACAGTAATCCACAGTGATCCTATAACATTATACATACGAAAGTTTGGATGTTTGGATGTTAAGATGTTTGTTACCCAGCGGCTCAACCGATTAGGATGACATTGCACGAAGATAGTATATATTAGCGTGGTTTAAAATATAAGATTCTCTTATTCCGGGTCCACGCACAAGAAGTCGCGGGCGGAAGCCAGTTGATAATACGATAATCTAACCAGAGCAATTACTACAGTTACACGAACTGGTAGAAACCACAAAACTAATCATCATATGTAAAACGATGGTGTTTTATCTGCACATCTAAATAGGCTACATGTTTATGAAATCGTCGGAATGAGGATGATTAAGATTTAATTACTTAATTTATTATTACTTAATATTTTTCGTAAGAAGTAACTCGTGTAGTATAAGATGAAACTTCAGATGAGTCAACTGATTTCTGCACTAATTTGACATGCCTACCCAATTATGTACACTTATAAATGGGATTTGCCCAGTTATCGTGTCTCACTCGCGCGAGCTGTGTCGCGGCGAGATAGACTATCCCTCTCTTTCTAAGGGTTCTAATCAGCGCGTGCCGTCTTGTGATAACTGATAACCGTACTGTTTGAGCTCACAACTGAGATAAAGTTGTAAAACATATAAATATAACTATTCACGGAAAGAGAGCAGTGGTGATATTATAGCTGCGGGCTTCTGTAAGGTTCCAATTTTGTAATATTCTGCTGTATACCTCTCTCCAAATAATGAGGTATTGCGTCAATATAGATACCTATTTCAAGCATTGGACCCAAAGCCCGCAACCATCTTTTACGTTCGCTCGAAATATAACTTGACACCGTATAAAGGTTCCAAAATGATAACCTTAAAATTGCCATTCAAATGAACAAATAACCGACACTGACAAATTTACACTCTTCCAAATGATGGGGGTAGCTAAAAATTGGCTACGTCCATCATTTGGAAGAATGCCATTCTAAATGCACAAGGACTGTACTTATTGATCCATTAAAACAAATGCATGTTTTGCATGGACCGCGCGCCAATCCCTATTTCCTCTTAACTCCATTGCCGTCGACTAGGTACATGAAAAAAATCGTGTTTAATTGAAAAAACTAAACACGTGTATTTTTCATTCAATTCATCGTCATCACCTCATCCTAACCTTTTTGTCTAAAAAACAACAGCAAAATTATGACCGAACAATCTGCCCATTGTCGGTTATTACGAAACCAAACGCAAAAAACGTTGTCTACGATCGGAACGATAATCTGAAGTCATTCACTTCTGAATAAGTTAAAAGTCAAGGGCGTAGCCAACAAAGGCATAGATCGAATATTTCTTAATGTCCGTTTATAATTTAGTTACTCGTATGCTAATATTATACTGAGGTTAAAGTTTGTGAGGTACCATGTTTAGGGAAAACTCGGGAGTTATTCATCTCATTTCAAAAAATCACCAGTATGACCCCCCGTATCATGGTCGGCCTTATCACACGATAAGTGACAGAATAGAGCGTCCGTCACTGGCTGTCAACGTTCAATAGAACGAGACGCCGCTCCTACCTTGTCACTTATAAAGACACTTCGGGATGGATATTCTCGTACTTAGTTAAATAATACTAGTGCCTATGCCATATCTTGGGATTAGGTGTCAAAGCGGACACCGGGCTCCTTTAGGGGCACAACCGGGAATAACGCTAGGAGGATGATGATGAATACTAGTGCCAGCGCGGCTTCACCCGCGTAATGCTAAAAACGCAGGCCAACCCAAAGGATAAAACATATCACCCAGAAAGTCCATTCTACGCGCTGGTGAATTAATTTTTAGAATCGGATAAGCGGTTCCCGATGATTAGGGGCTGTCCATATATTACGTCATTTCAAAATGGGGGGATCTGACCATGGGGTGACGGTGGTCATTATATAGGCGAGGAGGGTCCATCCAAGGAATTAACAGGATGATGACAATGTCAAAAATTTACAAAAAAACTATGACGTAATATATGGAGAAGCCCTTACCCATTACGTACAAAATTACAAAGTTACAATCTCACACACTTTTTATCTTCACAATATTAGTATAGATATAGATTATCCCGCCATTCCTGTTTTTGTAATATGCAGACTGACCCCCGAGGACAATTACTTGCTAATAACATTATTGTGTAAATAAAAAGTAATGCCTAAATGCAATAACAGTCACGAATACATAAATGTCTATAAAATATTATTTCTATCATCGTGATTGTTACGAAGATATATTACCGTTAAAAATTGTTACGACCGGTGGTGGTTTCAAAAGTTTGCGAAATAGTATATGATGGCATATTTGTAACAAGGCCGCACTGGATGGTCGTTGCCAAAATCAAGGTTAGTGGATCTCAAAGAGTTCGTATTAGGTCTCACCTATGTATTAAAAGAAACTCGGAGGCAATGACTCAAAAATAATATGTTTTTTCTTCGATGTTGCAAAAATTATCGAAAGTTTCTATTAGTTTCATATTCTAGTTACACGATAACACGAATAGAACCGCGTTGTCACTGTTATTTATAAGTCTTCTCGTTTTTGCTTAGTGAGTAACTTAGGTGATGCATAATGCAATATGTAGTTATATAGTAATATATGGCGAATGATTATTTCGTTAATTAGTAGCTTTTTTTTAATACTACGGTGGTGACTAGCACCTAGGGTCTCCAGACACACTATGGGACGCAGTCAGCAACACGAAGGCGCTCACCAACTTTCTAGCGGAGCTGGGGTGGATAGAGTACAGTTATACCTCACCGTTTTTCACGCAAATTAGGCCCACTGTATATCGATTTGCGGAAAATGCCCAGTACAGTCAGCATCAAAAGTAACTGCGCAATTGACGTCTTCAAAAGCTCTTATTCCCTTTTAATAAAGACTTTTGACTTCTTCTCCAGTTACTTGTGATGCTGACTGTACAAGTAAGTATAATTTAAGCTTGCGTGATGATAGACAGACACTGATAAGCTACGGTGTCTGTCGTACGATTGCGACTCCATAAGAATCACAAGCGCGGTACCTACCGACCCTTAAACAATATCAGGATTATGGCTGTTGACAGCCAGACGCAAATGCATGTCACCTCTCAAAACAACGCTGCCTCGGGAGCTCTAACATGACATAGTATCGTCATTTTAATACAAATAAAGTGTATTCATGACATGACAAAGAAAAATGATTGACCAGTGACCACGAACTACCTGCATCTAAATACTAGTTTCACGAACCGCCAGATTAGGAAACTGCATCAACATTGCATTAAGAATGGAGTCGAAGTTGTGCAATAGCCATTTGATACATATTCTGCGTCGAATCGAACGTTTCGATTCCGATGCGACCAATGATGTAAACTATATTGTTTTTGTCCCTTTCTCACAAACACAAATGTCAAATGAAATATATATACAAAAATAAGAAAGAGCGTTTGCAATTGTTCATATAATTCTGAAATAATTACCTATATATCGCAATCACTAAGGTATATTTAAACTGTATCCTATTCGTTGTCCAAATTATTCAGTTCGGCAAAAAGTCCTGTCCGTCCGTCTGTCTGTCCCTCTGTCACCAGGCTGTATCGCATGAACCGTGATAGTTAGACAGTTGAAATTTTCACAGATGATGTATTCCTATTGCCGCTATAACAACAAATACTAAAAAAACTGAATAAAATAATTGTGTAAGGGGGCTACCGTACAACAAACTTTGCCTTTGTATAGCGGCTGACAGTGATAGGGTCCCGTCTTTTAACCTTTGAAAAATATTGAGTATTGGGTAAACGATCTAACAAACCGTCGAGCCACCCCTCTTTAAGGGCTTGGATACACTTCCGCTTCAAATCGTGACCGAGCTGTAAATCTGCATCGACATTGCAACATGAAAGGAACCGGCATTGTGCAATGGCCACTGATACGTATTCTGCGCGGAATCGAACGTTCCGATTCCGACGCGGTGAGCCATGCTCATTTAAATGCCTATCAGTAGTCTGTAGCCGAAAGGGTAGCACCGCATACAAAGCTGGGTGCACATATTCGGGCATATACAAATCGACATAGATAAAGCGAGAAGTTTTCGCTGTTGAAGTCTTTTCGACACTAGCTTACGATTGATTTCATCTGATCTGAACGGAAAATATTTTTCAGTAGGTATGAATGTATGAATTTTTCTGCATAAATGCGTATTCTCATTAAGTTTATACTTAATTGAAAAAAAAAACTTTTGTGAAACACAACCTGTCATCAGAAATACGTTTCATAATAAAATTAAAAAAAAAACTGTGTGTTCATCTTTATTCCCAATTTTCTGAGGAAAAACCGACTGGTGTGTACTGTCGGACATAAAGCATTTGTACCTCCATGTGTCCCTTACTAGCAAGAGCAGACAACTGGCTCGGAAGAAAATGTACACATTTAATTTGTATGTTTGTCTCGATCGGTTAGTGCCCACGGTGTGCACCCGGCCGACAGTAGGCGGCGCGGATCGTGCGCGTGCGACGGTTGCGCCAGCGCGTGGGAACGCGCGTTTCGAAACCGCACAAGCTAATGACGGCTGAGACAGCTCTAATAGCTTCCTGGATCATCCCTGCGCATGCGCCAAACTAATGCAAAAAAATAGGTCAGCTTTCTTCCGTTTCTAGATAGGTCCTTGTCGAGTTAAACAAATGAAAATCAACATAGTCGCTTATCTACATTAGGTCAACAGGTGCAATCGCATATGCATCAGAATTCAGAAGTCAGTAAAACCATGGCGTTGTCGATCGGTGAATTCCAATACCTACCCAATGTTAAGTATTACTAACAATAAAAGCGGTCGGATAGATCTACCATACAAATTAATCGATTTATCAACGTCGATCAACGCGAAAGCACCGAAGGTTACAAAAGTAGGTACTAGCTGTAGAGAAAATCCACTGTTAATAATTAATTTAGGTGCTGTTTTTCTTTTGGTGTAGTTTTTTTGGTGAACAATAAAAATATTTGTATTGCATAAGTGTTGAATATTTTACTGTATTCATGAATGCGAAAAATACACAGTCTGTCTCACCTTTTACGCCGAAACGACTCAACTTAATCTTAACCATAATTAATACATCTACTTTACTTTTGAATTGCGATCTGAGAGTTAAAGTAGGAGAGTTGACATAGATCCACAGATCTAGTATTTAATAACGTTTATCATCGATACTTAAGGCGAAAGTGTGTCTGTTTGATTTGTACCTCACCTCTTCACGATTAAACCGCTACACCGAATTGGATGAAATTTGGTAAAGAGATAATTTGAGCCCCGGGGAAGAGCATAGGATAGTTTTTATCCTGGAAATCGTACCTCAAGGGAATGAAATGGGGGGTGAAAGTTTGTATGCGGCTAGGGACGGAGTCTCGGGGAAAAGGTAGTTCAAAATAAGATCAAAATACATGCGTAAACCCACATTGTCCATACTTTGCTTTCAAGACATGTCGTGAGAACGGTTCCCCAAGGTCCGCTGCTATATCACGACTTGTTTTATTTATTGTTGGCCATTGTAAACGGTTCACAGCGGTGTAATACTAAGGGCTGTTTCGACACTGATTGTAATCTAATGAATTGGCTGAAAAAATGGTCATTGTAAAAGATTGGGTTAGATCGGTGTTGATTAGAATAGAATTGGGTCTTTTTGTGCCGTGGTGTTACACGGGTAAGACTTGTAAGTTATGAGGTAAATTATTGATAGACCGAGCGAGCGAAGCGAACGAAGTTTTATGTTTCAGCTTGGGCAAAAATTCATTCAGGTTGCCGGATGCGCCGCTGTCCGGTTGTACTCCTCTAGGTACCTACATGTCGCATTTCTCAACCGATTCTTGTGAAATTTCGATAATCAGATAAGTATATAGATAATTTCGATGATCAGATAAGTATATAGATTGCTGTGTCGATTCAGTTTTTGGAAATTTGATAAAAAATATTTTGTATTTGAATTGAGCGAAGACTCTCGAGTTCTACAGCTAAGGGCCAACACACAATTAGTCGTTACGACGACGTTGTCACGGCACGTCGTCGTAACGTCTAATTGTGTGTTGGCCCTAACAGGGCCACTAGTATGGAGATGCGATATAAACAAGTACCACGCGGACGGAGTCGCGGGCAGAAGCTAGTACAACATAAATGTCACTGTATGGTGAGATTAGTCAATTTGGTGAAAGGAAAAAAGCTTTGAAGTATTGTTCCAAAATATTCACTTTTACAACAGATATCTGCCGGTTTTAAATTATCTCCAACGTAAGGTAAACACCTTGCTTGACACCGTAATTCCGATTATTGACACTCCCGTGTTCACATCTACTGCTATGAGTTAAAATAGAATCTGCGAAGTAATTACTGGTTAATTAACCAGTACAATCAGCATCAGAAAAATAACACACTCAAAATGACCTACCCAGATCCTCATTCCCTTGACATTAGAGTTCGTGTGTAGTGATGTGCCGGGGAATATTCCCGGTAACGGGAATATTCCCGGGAATTTCCTGAGAATATTCCCTTGTTCCCGGGAATATTCCCTAAACAGGGGAATATTGAAACACAAATTAGGAAAATTTAAGTTGTAATAAAAGTAATTAAAATGAATAGTGCCCCGACAAATGAAGTGCCATTCGCCAAGAACTTCATTATTGAACAAATTCTGCCTTTTTATCTCAATTACCATTAAATATGTGAATAGTTTTGTATTTTGTATTCGTACACATTTTATTGTATTTTTTTTTGGTTTTCGTTACTTACTGAAGTACTTTTGTAAAATTTGTTTTTTAGTCTCGGGGATATTCCCAATAACTGGGAATATTCTCATTGTTCCCGGGAATATTCCCATTGTTCCGGGGAATATTCCCAGGAACATTGGGAATTTACTTTTGCGGATAAATTACACTGGTTAATGTATTGGTAAAAAGATCAAGGGCCCAAGTTATCATAGAATCCCTGATAGCAAGATGTACAAACAAACACAATATCAATATTCCCCTGTATTCCCTTGTATGGGAATATTCCCGGGAATGTTCCCGGGAATATTCCCGCCTGGGGAATATTCCTAGGAACGGCACATCCCTATTCGTGTGTAGATCATTTTGAGCACTAGGACCGCTTAGCAACTTCTCCTGCTGACTGTACCAACCAAGCAATGGTACCTTACGTTCAGATAATGTCGATATAGATACATATCATTTATTGTCAAAGCTGTGTACATAAGATCTCATGAAAGAAAGTCATAGATGATTATTTAAACAAGTACTATCATGTATTACCTACCCAATTACATACTGAAAATCGTATTTTGATGTTAGATTGCAAAAAGCATTCGTAATTGAAATCATTACACGATTGCATGGATAATGAGGTATTTTATAGTCTCATGTATACCTACAGGTCGGTTTAGCAAAAATATAGGTTATTGCAATGGATTAAGAATGTAGTTAAATGGCATAATTTTGAAGTCTTATTCCTCAGTTATAAGACTACAAAATTATGCACTCACGTATAAGTCGACAGGCTCATTATTACTCGCGTTTTAGAAGCTGTTAAATAATTGTAAAGTTTAAAAGGTTAATTACATTACATAAAAGCTTAGCTAACGAGCTTTCAAATTAGTACGTATTTTTAAACTCTAGTTATATTGAAATGGAGCATTAGGAAAATGTAGCTTCTTTTATTATACCTCCTAAAAAGTTTGTGTCAAACAAAAGTTCAATTTTTGGTACAAACATTTATTGCTGACTGTATTTTCTTTCGCGAAGTCATCAAATGACTTGTTGAGAGATTTCTGACTGAAGCGCAATTTGTAAATGCAATATATTGTACGCAAGTTTCGTTACATTGCGGGTTACCGAGGTATTTATACTGCGTTTTATCTATCAAACAGATTACGGGGTTAAACTGATTGCAATTTCTTGCAAGTGTAATTTGCGCTTTATGGCCTTAAATATATTTGAGTGGTTACACATAATGTCTTTTGGTAGCGATACAAGCTCGTGTGTCACGAACGCGCCAATTTATCCCGAACATCGCCATAGATGACCTGTCAATCCTGTCATCATCTGAGGGGCTAGTACGCTAAGTTTTATGTCGGACATCCCATTCTGGCAAATATGCGAGTGCAAGAGGGACAAATGCTTTATGTCGGACATAAAACTTAGTGTGCTAGGGGGGCTGTATCGATACTGTATCTCTGCCAAAAGTCCCCTTGTTTAACCGCTCTTTGCGCAGTTATGTAGTTTAGAAGTCCTATCTTACGATTAAACTACGGAATAACCGGTTTTAAAACGAAACGAGTCTCGCGAATTCACTCGTTAATTAGGTCACAGTCAACTTGATAAGCAACAATTACATATAATTTGTCGTACTTTGATCTTGTTCGGTAAAGGGCAATGCCATTCGTAATTTATTATTTTTAAAACACCTTGAGACTGAAAAGTAACGTAATTTCGGCTGAACTATTTGTGAATTATTTCATATAAGGACAGTCACCAGCATTAATATCTGTCAGAACAAACCGCGCGTATTTATCTGGCACGGCTCTATTTCCGGGGTCGTTAGGATGTCAGACATTTTTGCCCGTTTTCTTATCATCATATCAGCCGAAAGACGTCCACTGCTGGACATAGGTCTCCCCCAAAGAGTGCCACAATGACCGGTCCTGCGCCACCCGCATCCAGTGGACTCCCGCGACCTTTACCAGGTCATCAGTCCACTTTGTGGGGGGCCTACCCACGCTACGCCTTCCGCTACGTGGTCGCCACTCGAGAACCTTTCCCCCTCAACGGCCATCGGTTCTACGAGCAAATGCGTTTGTTATGGAATATATTAATCCTGGTAACAATACAATAAACGTACTCTTTATTGCACACCTCAATAAAAAAACCACTGTACAGAACATAGTAAACTAGTAGAGGCAAACGACAGAAGGTCTTATCGCTAGAGAGCAATCTCTTCCAGACAACCTTACATACTGGGGTCTGGTCAGCCGTGGCTTATAATATTAAGCACTCGTGTGTTTTTCATAAACTCAAACTTTAAATCTAGCATTCATAATATGTTTAAATCACGTATTAGAACAAAACTGTTCCTTTCATTGACGTTAATAGTAAGTTAATAGTACATTACGTAACTAGGGCGGTGAATTCGTGAATGCCCCAGATCGCAGGTGTTTGTGGCCCAAACCGAAGGTGAGGACCATAAATATGCGCTCTGGGGCTTTACGAATTACCGCCCGTGTTGCGTACAAAATTTTACGTCTTCACCTGGCCACAATGCGAGTTTTCCCGTACGCGCAGCGTGCAGTAAAACTCGCATTATGGCCATCAGGTGTGACGTAATAGTATACATTACGAAACTAGGGCGGTGAATTCGTGAATGCCCCAGATCGCAGGTGTTTGTGGCCCAAACCGAAGGTGAGGACCATAAATATGCGCTCTGGGGCTTTACGAATTACCGCCCGTGTTGAGTACAAAATTTTACGTCTTCACCTGGCCACAATGCGAGTTTTCCCGTACGCGCAGCGTGCAGTAAAACTCGCATTATGGCCAGGTGTGACATAAAAATGATGGAAAATATGCAACAGGACCGTTTCAATGCAAGCCAGTCTTTTTGTACCCTTCGGTTTTCTAATGCATACCTAAATACCAAGCTACTTCAAATAAATATATGGACATAATTGTGGATATTTTTATATATGACGTCAGTAGCGTATTTTTGTAATATACAGCACAAAAATGCGTGTTCAATAATTCTGATCAAGGCTGAATGGCCAATGAAACTGAATGTAATGTTGGCTCAATTATTTGTGGATTACGTTATACAAGTACGATTGTGTTTACGAGTAATATTGTATTATTGAAATGGAGAGTATAATCAGAACGTGATCTTGAACTTTTCAAATCGTAATTTTGTTTTTCTTAGTCGCATTCATTGTTGAGTTTACTTCCTTATTGATATTATGTTCTATTCAATTTTGCTTTCATTTATTATTATTATATCAAGCACCCAAGTTTAGGCTTCGCATAGTTTTATGTGTGTAAACGAATGCGAATGCAATTAATGTGATAAAATCAGCATCCTCTACCTATATTAAAATATATGTGTCATCATCATCCTCCTAGCGTTATTCCCGGTTGTGCCCCGAAAGGAGCCCGGGGTCCGCTTTGACACCTATTCCCCAAGATTTAGCTAAAGCACTAGTTTTACGAAAGCGATTGCCATCTGACCTTCCAAACCAGAGTGAAAACTAGACCTTATTGGGATTAGGCCGGTTTTCTTACGATGTTTTCCTTCACCAAAAAGCTAACGGTAAATATTCTGTATACATAAGTTCCGAAAAACTCATCGGTAGGTACAAGCTGGGATTCGAATCCACAACCGCAGCTTGACAGCCCCATGCCTGAACCACTAGTCTACCAAAGCTTAAAATATAAATGTCGTACCTAATTTGTATAATCTTTTTTGAAATGCATGATTAGCATGAACAAAACACAAAAACGCAATGAGTGAGACGCTACTGCGCATATTGAAGTCTATATACATGCTTATAATTGAGATTGAGCTTATTAGAGTTGGCCGAATTGCATCAAAGTAGTCCATTCAAAAAGCGACTCTGCCGTCTTATGTAGAAGATTCGAATTCTAATGACAGTTTTATAAAAATTCTGCCACATTAAATACTCTCAACCACAGTAGACCTATGCGTGGGTACTCGGACTATTTTAAACCCTAGTCACGTACTGAGGGTCACGGGAGCCTGCTAATCGGATTCCGTACACTTTCATCTGAGTTACTAAGTTTCGTGCTATTTTCAGAATCACGTGCAAGGTCAAAGATTCACGAGATGTTTTATAAAATTGTTTACCTGCAAAACCAACCTGTTTAGAAGTGTATACGCCTGCGGCTCGTTTCTTAAAAGACGCTTATTATGGAACAGTTGTTTAAACTTTAACTAAATATTCGTGTATAAATGCCAACAATGGCACATCTTCACAGCTGAATAAAACAAATATCTACACAAAGCCATGCTATCTCGACAAGATCAGAATTATATAAATAATTTTGAGTTTTTCGCCCATATAAGTAACTAAATAGTTTTAAATACAAAAATATGTTATAGGTATACTATGCGTACCTATATGTACTCGTAGGTAAATAATATTAATTCTGGTACCTAGGTAATTTTGTTCGTAATCAATAATCATCGTACGTAGGTATTAACTTTTGGCAAGCTATAAATAGTTTTTTTTCTGTACAATTAGGCTTAATATTTGTAATCAAATGTTGTATGCGTCCCGTGCCATTAATTACATATGGTAATTGACCAGTCATGCCATAATGCATATAAAGCGATCACTTTCTTTATCAACCTCGCATGACCCGTATCTCACTATCAAAACTAGACTTTATTCCTCACAAAATAAAGTACAATGTTACAGTGTCATTGATCAGATACGAGCTCGTGAAATGAACTGTAACTGTAACTCTGATCTTTTCCTTAGCCGTCGTATTGTACAAAATGTATGAAAAGGCGTATCAGCAGTGATTTTTCATTAACTTCTGACTTTTAGTGTAAATCGGGCGGTACACTTGGCCCAGATTCTCGATTTTACACTCTTACTGCGACCTTGATGGATCCATTGATATGGAACCAATTCCCACGAGTTGTTGACATTGGATAAATATTGCGGACTGTACAGAAGTTATTCGTATTGACGCAAAATTAACGCAAGGTTAGAGCGACTAATTAAAAATCGCGTTACTTATATGATTTGTCATCAGTATTGAAAACACATCGTGCACCCAGAAGAAGTACAACATATCACCGCCCAAAGAATCTGGAATTTCCTGGAGGCAACGGGTCTTAACGGTGAACTCTAAAATAGGGCTGCCACAATAGGTCACTTGCTGGTCGAAGCGACGTATTAAGGGCCACAATCAACATATTAATAAATAAATAAATGGAGAGTAAATGCGGTAAAGCAGCAAAGCGGGTTCGGGGTGTACCGGATAGTACTGATTATTATTTTCGTAGTAATAAGTATTAGTAGTAGTAAATACTAACTTGGAAAATTCCAAGTTATAGGTGTATTCTTAATGAATTATAAAGATCAGCGCCGGTTCTCGAGTCAAAATGATGCTGAGATTTCTCATATTTTATGCTTTATTCGTGCATTTATGGCAAAAAAAACGTCTTTTTTTCATTTGTAATGAAAACAAACCTACTCGAATCTATTTTTTGATTTTATTCCAATTATGTGTGAAATCAACGAACAACACCTATGCATCGAATTCCGTCTCCTCTGGCAGAACAACACAAACAGTATTCAAATTTAAATACCAAAAGCAATTTATAATTATAACTTACTAAAGCTCATATTATCTTACATCGTTCATTCAAATTGAAAATGTAACTAACTTGTGACAAGGTTCATTTTCAAACGAATAAAAAAGTCTCATAAGATAAAACAGTCGACACATTGAACTATTTGGACAATACGCACTTATCTGAATATGCTGGGAAGTATACAATGGCCGCAAAATTTCGCGCTCGACCATTCTAGTTCGTCACAGCTAACGCGAGCTGTTGGTGCGAGCATTGTGGATGTGACATGGGATGACATGGCACGTAGGACCTTAACATTGAAATGCTTCAATGGTATGTATGGAAATGGCGGGGCTATTTTTGTTTCTCTTTTGATTTCTAACGTGTTTCAATGTGTTTAAGCCATGAACCAGAATTTCTGCCGATATTATGCCTTCGAATTTTCTAAGCATTACGCTGCAACGATATCTATGTCAATAAAAGTAAGGCAATAAGTAGTTGGCATCAAAAGTGTTATTAGGTCGAAAATTCTAGGTTTTAGAAACCTATGATGGAACAAATGCTATCCAATTGAGGGATGGCTAAAGAAAGCTAACCGCAGAAAACAATTTGCTTTACTTCAACCGTAAAGTCATCTTAGGAAACAATCCTACAAAACACTGTAATGTTCCTTATAACGTCGAGTTAAAGACGATTATGTCTGTGACCCGTATTCCAAAGTAGTATGGTTCAATTTGTAACGGTTAAACTAATGCGGCGTTTAGATATGCTGGTGAATGATTGCTTGAGAAACTTGATCCTCTTCGTCGTGTTGAGAGAGAACAGAGGGGTAGTTGCATAACTTTTCGAACGAGCGTTGTTCAGGACACAACAACTGTCCTTTTCCCTTATTTAAGGAATGCCACCCCAATTGCGGGCGCCACGTCATAACGTTATCTCTGGCGTCAACCTAAAGAATCCAGGCGCACTCATCATAGATAAGCGACAGATCTGCATTCCCAAGTTTGAAAGTCATCAAGATAACAGCAAGCTCAAAGAAACTAAACAAAACACTTTTGGCAACTGATAATGGATGTTTTCCAAAAATCCTGGCGTCACCCCTTATCTAGAGATGACCTCAGGGACAGACAAGTTCCAGAAACACCGATGGCTTACGTGACTCACAAGCACGCACCCCCGACGCATTCCCACGCTATCAGGATGGATATAAGGTCCAACCCCGACAGGAGGAAGGCAGTTCACCACTGGCACTCAAGATAGCTAGTAGTACTCTGATATTACACCTGAGCTCCGGATAGCTTGGTGTAAATCGTTGCACATTATAACTCGCGTCTAATTAAAAATAATTGTAATTAATTGATCTTAATAAACATAATACCTCCTCATTGGCGTATTCAATCAAGACCAGCGGCCTCACGACAACTACTAACTGGTGACAGCGGTGGGATACATCTGTCGCCATTGTTCCGGTATTGGACGCGGTTGACTTGCCCAAATGCCCAATGTGTTTGTTGCTGATTATTGAAGTTATTAAATTGGGGTCTCGGAGTAAACTGTGGTGGTTGTTGAATTTGGTGATTTGGAAACCGGTTAAAGCTGGGTCTACTTATAGGGTTTTGGATAATTTTTGTTAAAATTAGGTATTGTGTTAAATTTTAAAGATTTTTCTTGTTTTCTCGCAAAATAATCAGGGTGTACTTCTAATTCATTTTTCAATTGATTATACGCAAAATCAAATGAATTAGTCTGTCGGTAGCAATGTCCAAATGGTTGCAAATTTGGTCAATGCACACGTTTTCAAGAATAGCCATAGCTTGTGGTGATTTAGGCTTTGTTTTTGGCTTCATTTAGTAATTATTTAATTTTATCTGCGAATACCAAAGCGTTTTCATTGGGGAAACACTTGATGCGCGTGATTTCAGAAATTATTTGTTCTAAGCTTCTATTATCGGCAAATTTTGTTCTTAATGAATTGATTATTTCTTCTACTGCAGTATTTGGCATGTGCGCGATGGCTTTAATAGCTTCACCGCGTAATTTACTTTTTAATATTATAGGGAAGAGGGCCCTAGCATCGGGGTCCGCTGCCCTAGCTAGCACAGTCACTTGACTCAAAAAGAAATCTAATGTGTCCCTACCTACTTCGGGGCAAATATTTTTCAATGGTTGCATAATTTAGTGCCATTTTTAAATGTTTTTACCTACACGTTTCAAAAAGAGACACATACAATAAAATGTTATGAGGAAATTTGGTATATGGGAAACTCACAGGGTAGCCGTCAGTGCGATGATCGTTGTAATCTTCATTTAGGCAGTGGGAGAATTTCTCTGGGGTTAAAACCCTCCAGCTCACGTCGATGATGAATAGCTGCGGTTGCCGGGATACTCGCCGTTCGCTGTCACCAGTTAAGTTGTCGGGAGGCCGCTGGTCTTGATTGAATACGCCGATGAGGAGGTATTTTGTTTATTAAGATCAATTAATTACAATTATTTTTAATTAGACGCGAGTTATAATGTGCGACGATTTACACCAAGCGATCCGGAGCTCAGTTGTAATATCGGAGTACTACTAGCTATCTTGAGTGCCAGTGGTGAACTACAAATGGCAAACTCATATATTAAAGTCATCACCAAAAGCAGCCAGATGTTCAAAGAAGAAATCCAGCAAGATAAAAGGAACTTGGAACAGAAGACAGAAGGGAAACGAGCTACAGAAGAAGACGTACACCCTCACCAGAAACCACTCGGAACAGCAATGAAATCTAACATCCAGCAACATTTATGGATACCCAGCATTTAGACCATCATCTCGATATGCATATTTCTGTGCCTCTTTGGGTGCGCCCTCTATCATTAGTGCACCCAACGCTCTAACAGAAATGAGAACACGGGCATAAACAGTTATACCCTCAGTTCTCTCTTAAGGAGGGAGGAGTTAAGGTATGCCGCCCCAACTGCGGGCGCCACGTCATAACGTTATCTCTGGCGCTAACTTAAAGAATCCAGGCGCACTCATTATAGATAAGCGACAAATCTGCATTCCCAAGTTTGAAAGTCATCAAGATAACAGCCAGCTCAAAGAAACTAAACAAAACACTTTTGGCAACTGATAATGGATGTTTCCCAAAAATTTTGGCGTCACCCCTTGTCTAGAGATGACCTCAGTGACAGACAAGTTCCAGAAACACCGATGGCTTACGTGACTCACAAGCACGCACCCCCGACGCATTCCCACGCTATCAGGATGGATGTAAGGTCCAACCCCGACAGGAGGAAGGCAGTTCACCACTGGCACTCAAGATAGCTTGTAGTACTCCGATATTACACCTGAGCTCCGGATCGCTTGGTGTAAATCATCGCACAATATATATAACTCGCGTCTAATTAAAAATAATTGTAATTAATTGATCTTAATAAACATAATACCTCCTCATCAGCGTATTGAATCAAGACCAGCGGCCTCCCGACAACTTAACTCCTTACACATCTACAGATTATTATGTACGAAGCGTTACCTAATACGCAATTGACCTAACCTGGCGATTAACCAAATCATGAGTAACCTGACGATGACAATTGGCTATACATTTTGACGACAAATAACTATAGTACCTAATCAGCAACCTTCTTTACTTGTCGACACCAAAATATAATTGTCAGATGTCAATTGATAAGTTGGTGTAGCAGTCGACAAAGAGATCATACTCATAACAAAACAGCAACGTGCAACAATTCAGCATGATTCCCGCATGAATATGTCCCGCATCCAAGGAACTCGCTCACAGGCCGGCTGCATCTCATTATCATCATATCAGCCGAAAGACGTCTACTGCTTGACATATGCCTCCCCCAAAGAGTGCCAAAGTGACCGGTTCCGC
The DNA here is from genome assembly GCA_945867215.1 of Epinotia demarniana. NCBI lineage: Eukaryota > Metazoa > Arthropoda > Insecta > Lepidoptera > Tortricidae > Epinotia > Epinotia demarniana. The sequence continues at coordinate 13,321,295 of OX244270.1, read as the reverse complement.
GCCACCCGCATCCAGCAGACGCCCGCAACCTTTACCAGGTCATCAGTCCACCTTGTGGGGCCTACCCACGCTGCGCCTTCCGGTACGCGGCTGCATCTGACGAGACCTACTTCTCAAGCGCCGCAAATATTCGTCCTTATAAAGACTTGTGGCCCTTTTTGTAGAGACATTGGGTCCCTGGTCAGCTGACATCAAGTCATTTACAAGAGCTTTGTCGAGGCGGTACATGAACGCCTCTCTCAAAGAATCGCCCTCGTGACACAGAAAGGTATCGCGGCCAGCGTCATAGGGACCATGCCGGAAGATTATCTCGACGGGGTTTTATACTTACTATGTATTTTTTCTTTCCTACAATTTAGTTTAGTTTTAGGTACCCCCTTTCTTATTATTCAGAAGACAAAAATGTGCAAAAATAAGGTTCATATTTCTTTAAAGATGTAATTTTACGACAACTCTGCCATCATCAACTAAAGAGTTAAAATGAAACGTGCATTCTCCAAAATATAAAATAAGGTGTTCAAGTGTTCAACTCTAAATATAGGCAGCGAAAACAGAATCACCCTTGACTTAATAACCAAAGTCGTTGAGGTCAACCGCACACCGAATACATATATACTGTCTCTTACTTCCATGCCTGCACCAACTTCATTTAAAGAGGTAACATACTGTTTTATGCAGCGATAAACACGCGTTTCATGAACGCGCGACTGTCGCGCGACACTATAGCCATTGATTACCTGTCAAAATAGACTCGCGCTAACGCACGATTGTCGCGGGACTCGCGGGACACTAGCTATAAGTAGATCATCTGTCAAATTCACCTGTATCGATACTGTATCACGTTTATAGCGCAGCAAAAAGACGCCGTAAGTTAATACTCTAAATGTGGTTGGTGTGTATTAAGCTCGGTATTGACGACCGCGCGAACAAGCCAATTGGAGCGGCGCCGTGCCAATATCGGTACATGCATGTGAGAACTGTAGCGCTTAAACATGGTTGAAGCAGCCCGTTTGACATCCAAATGGCTGGGTAGCCATAGCAACGCGGCAACGCACTATCTGAATGGATCGGTCGTGAACGTGCCTGGTCAATGCTCGGCATTTACCAAGGCACCGCGCCACGCCGGTCGTCTCGCCACCTAATAGATGCATTCAAAATATCTCATACTGCATTTCAATCGAAATCTCTCAGTATCTTATAATCAATCACACTCTTATTTGTACATCCGAATGAATAGATAGACGTAAGGATTTGACCACATTAAGTCATATTGCTTCGACATTCACTAGCGCGGCATTTGTTTTTGCGAGAAATGAATGCGTCCAAATGGATGGATGATGAAGTTGCATTTTGACATTCACGACCGCTCGATTCAGATGGCGCGTTGGCGCGTCGCACTCCGTTTGGATATCCAACGAGCCGCGTCATCTATCTAAACGCTACAGTTTTGCCGTACATGGACCGATTTTGGCGCGCCGCTGCTCCATCCGACTTGTTGGATCGGATGTGAATAGCCAGCTTTGCACCAATCGTATATTAATTTGGCCGTAAGTGCGACCTAAGTTGACGTAAAAGTCAGAGGTAAGGGCAGAGCCAAAGTTCAACTCGGATAACGCAATATTCGACCTAAATTTATGAAATTATTTGCACGGGTGCAAATTGATACTGAGTATGTGAAATCACTGAAATTAAATGTTACACATGTCACGAGCCCAATTTTTTATACGACGACTGTGGCAAACAACCATACGGTCTGCCCTATGGTAAGCGACACCGTAGCCTATGGATATTTGCGATTCTTGCAGAACTACACGCGCGGTGGCGACCCTTTATTAATTTGAGGATGCGGATGCGAATAACTGCAACACCCCTGCTACAGAGCAAGTAGTAGCGTCACTAGTGTCATTATGCGCCTGCGGCCTTCTGTGAAGTGGAGTACTTCACCAGTTGGTCTTGACTTGCGAGACTGTTCCACCACTGCGCACTGTACCACACCTCTCTTAGAACTCTCTTACTAACTTTAATAAGAGAGTTTACAATACTCATACACATTAATGTACATACATATGCATGAGTCACAATGTAATTAAATCTGCCGAGTCGAATTTCACCAACTTCCTATATCAAACTTATCAAGTGTTTATAAAATAGATGACATTACAATACCTTGTTCTGATGATGAAGCAAGAAGGTGACACTTTTTAAAGGATGATGATGATGAAGATCTCGTCCTGACCGATTTCGGTCACAGCGACTGTGTATTCTGGCTTTGGTACTAACAATTATTATTACTGGTGTTGTTCTTCTTCCCTCTAGCGCGCTCTCAAGTGATTTACGTACCCTATCTTTCTCGCAAAACTGCAAGCGCATTTGGTACAAGTCAACACCCCACCGACGTAGTTGTTAATGTTGTCATTGATGGCTGCTGGTGGAAGAGCCTCGGTAATAGCTTATAATAAACCCTCATATGCGCACAGATTGGCAACAATGTAAAGATGACAGCTTTAGATTTAAGGCTCGAACAATAACTACAACTTAGATAAAGTTGGAAAACCCCCGACATTTTCATGTCAAAGATAGAGTCAAATCAGAAAAACGGCTAACAGATTTTCATGAAACATGGCTAAGAACACTCGGGATAAAATTGTCTATGACACAAAAAACCGCATTCAAATCGGTCCATCCGTTTGGAAGCTACGATACCACAGACACGTTAAACTTATAACACCCCTCTCTTTGCGTCGGGGGTTAAAAAATACTATGATTGGCGGATAAGAATAGACGTACTTGCCCTGCAGTACACTGAAGGCAATTAAATGAATTACTTAGATAAGATAAGATAAGATAATTATTTATTAACGCCACAGTAAACTTTTACACAGAACATCTAAATATATAAAAGAAGAAGCTGACTGACTGACTGACTGACTGACTGACTGACTGACTGACTGACTGACTGACTGACTGACTGACTGACTGACATATCAACGCACAGCCCAAACCGCTGGGTCTACGGATTCCAAATTTGGCACGTAGGTTCCTTATAAGGTGTAGGGGAGCACTAAGAAAGGATTTTTCAAAACTCACCCCCTAAGGGGGTAAAACGGGGGTCCAAAGTTTGTATGGGGGAAGCATTATTTTTTGAACTACAGACTTAAAACTTTGTAGGAAGATTACTTATTAAGATACAAAAAAAGAACTTTCAGCGTTTTACAAAAATCCACCCCTAAGGGGGTCAAATAGGGGTGCAAAGTTTGTATTCAAAACTACTGGGACTACAAATTTGAAATTTACACCAGACCTTCCTTTTATGACGTAGGCAAGGGATAGGACGGGATTTTTGGAAATTCTATCCCTAAGGGTGTTAAATAGGGGTGCAAAATTTGTATGGGTGAAACATTATTTTTTGTACTAGAGACTTGAAACTTTGTAGGGATATTACTTATTAAGATACAAAAAAGCACTTTCAGCGTTTTAGAAAATTCCACCCCTAAGGGCATTAAATAGGGGTGCAAATTTTGTATTCAAAACTACTGGGACTAGGAACTTGAAATTTACACCAGACCTTCTTTTTTTGACGTAGGCAAGGGATAAGACGGGATTTTTGGAAATTCTATCCCTAAGGGTGTTAAATAGGGGTGCAAAGTTTGTATGGGTGAAACATTATCTTTTGTACTAGAGACATGAAACTTTGTAGGGATATTACTTATAAAGATACGAAAAAAGTTCTTTCAGCGTTTTATAAAATTCTCGTTAGTTAGTTCTAGGGTTAAATAGGGGTGCAAAGTTTGAATTAAAAACTATTGTGTCTAGAAACTTAAAATTTACACCAGATTTTCCTTTTATGACATAGGCAAGGGATAAGACGGGATTTTTGGAAATTCTGTCCCTAAGGGTGTTAAATAGGGGTGCAAAGTTTGTATGGGAGAAACATTATTTTTTGTATTAGAGACTTGAAACTTTGTAGGGATATTACTTATTAGGATACAAAAAAAGTTCTTTCAGCGTTTTAGAAAATTCTACCCCTAAGGAGTTCAAATAGGGGTGCAATATTTGTATGAGGTAAACATTATTTATTGAACTAGAGACTTGAAACTTTGTAGGAAAATTACTTATTAGGATACAAATTAAAATATCTTAAGCGTTTTTAAAATTCCACCCCTAAGGAGATTAAATAAGGGTGCAAAGTTTGTATTCAAAACAACTGGGACTACAAACTTGAAATTTACACCAGAACTTCCTTTTATGACGTAGGCAAGGGATAAGACGGGACTTTTGGAAATCCTATCCCAAAGGGGGTTAAAAAGGGGTGCAAAGTTTGTATGGGAGAAATATGATTTTTTGTACTAGAGACTTGAAACTTTGTAGGGATATTACTTATAAAGATACAAAAAAGTTCTTTCAGCGTTTTAGAAAATTCTATCCTTAAGGGGGTTTATTAGGGGTGCAATGTTTGTATAAGGGAAACATTATTTATTGAACTAGAGACTTGAAACTTGGTAAGTATCTTACTTATTAGGATAAAAAAAAGGCTTTACAGCTTTATATAAAATTCCACCCCTAAGGGGGTAAAATAGGGGTGCAAAGTTCGTATTCAAAGCTACTGGGACTAGAAACTTGAAATTTACACCAGAACTTCATTTTATGACGTAGGCAAGGGATAAGACGGGATTTTTGAAAATTCTATCCCTAAGGGGGTTAAATAGGGGTGCAAAGTTTGTATGGGAGAAACATATTTTTTTGTACTAGAGACTTGAAACTTTGTAGGAATATCATTATTAAGATACAAAAAAGTAATTTCAGCGTTTTATAAAATTCTTCCCCTAAGGGGGTTCAATAGGGATGCAATGTTTGTGGAGGGGAAACTATATTTATTGAACTAGAGAATTGAGACTTTGTAGAAAGATAACTTATTAGGATACAAAAAAAGTAATTTTAGCGTTTTATAAAATTTCACCGCTAAGAGGGTTAAATGAGGGTCCAAATTTTGTATAAGGGAAACTTATTTTTAGCTACTACGTACTTAAAACTTTGTGGACAGATTACTAAACTTATTAATTTACAAATAAAGTACTTTCAGCGTTTTTGAAATAATTACACCGAAAGGGGTTAAAAAGGAGGTCCAAAGTTTGTATGGAGAAAAAAGATTAGTTAGACAATTTTATTCGAGAATTCACAGCATAATTCCTAACGATAAATGAGTAAACAAGTGTTTCCGGTTTTTTGAGAATTCAACCCCTAAAAGGAGACATGTGGTGACAAAATCTGAAAATCAACATCGGCATCTATTGTTTCTATGGTTTATCGGGTCGCTGATTAGGAAAACAACAACGATTTTACATTCCAACGTGGCGTCTAAATATCAATATGGGCGTTGTTATTACGGTTTTTTGGGACGTTAATAACGAAAATCACATAGATTTTCAAATGTAATGTTGTGGACATGAAAATTCATGAAAATATTTGTGCCAAATTGCAATTCATTCGGTCCAGTTTTTTTCGTAGCAAATCGGTTGTAACAGACGGACTGACAGACAGCTACACGTGATCCTATAAATAAGGGTTCTATTTTTGCTTTTGAGGTATGGAACGAGACCCGCGTTATATAGGGTTATAGGTCTCAAAGTTTGTATTTGGTGCCATGTCGATCGTCAGCAATCGGTACCTAGGCGAGTGCGGGCGGCGCGGCGAGACGGGAGGGTAGGAGACATTGGGAAAGTGCCTGCATCCGTAATAAGTACATTCAAGGTGCTGCACGAAGATCTGCTTACTAAGTTATGCATTTTGGCCGCCGTTAAATTAAAACAAATTTTTGGGTATTTATGTTAAATACTGGTTCGAAAAGCATGGAAAAAAATCTTAGGAAACAAGCCTATAGCAATGTCCAGGCCACAAATTTGACTTAACATTCGTGGAGATGTTTTGGTATTTCAACATTAATGTTCATGAACATAAAGTAGCTTTTATTCCAGAGGACAGATTCTCATTAATCATGATTGTAAATTTAATAACAGAAATACGTACATACATACATACATTGACGCCTTTATTCCCAAAAGGGGCAGGCAGAGCACATGAACTTTATGTTCCAGCGCCACTTTTAGCATAAATGTGGGTATAAAAGATCGACAAAAAGTGATATTGCTTAGGTTGTTAGCCCATCACGCCGGTTACTAACCTACTACTACTAACTTCCCCTATGAATAACCCTTCGTCATAACCCATTATGGTAAATTAATTTTTTTACTATTATTTTTATGCCCGTGTGGTGTCGGGTTAGAATTTCACCACCCCCTTTCTTCCCGTGTGTGTCGTAAAAGTCGATTAAGAGAGCAGGGTTGAAGTGTGTTGTGGGCGATGGGCTAACAACCTAAGCAATATCACATTATTTCAAATCAAATCAAAAAAAAATTCGTGACAAACACAACATCGATTATAAAAGAAATAATAAAAGATAAAAAAACTCATTTTTGCCACGAAATGGACCCAGCTCAGCATGTTGCTAGCTTTGCAGCCAGCGCTGGTCTGCCGCAGGGTCCATTTGGTGAGGACACGGAAAGTAACAAACAAAAACAACACAATTTCGATCTTTTATAGCCACATTTATGCTCAAAGTGGCGCTGGAACATAAAGTTCATGTGCTCCGCCTACCCCTTTTGGGAATAAAGGCGTGAATGTATGTATGTATGTACGTATTTTTGTTATTAAATTTACAATAATGATTAATGAGAATCTGTCCTCTGGAATAAAAGCTACTTTATGTTCATGATAATGTTGAAATACCAAAATATCTCCACGAATTTCAAGTCAAATTTGTGGCCGGGACATTGCTATAGGCTTGTTTCCTAAGATTTTCTTTCCATGCTTTTCGAACCAGTATTTAACATAAATACCCGAAAATTTGTTTTAATTTAACGGCGGCCAAAATGCTTAAATTATAAAAAGTAAGCAGATCTTCGTGCAGCACCTTGAATGTACTTATTACGGATGCAGGCACTTTCCCAATGTCTCCTACCCTCCCGTCCCGCCGCGCCGCCCGCACTCGCCTAGGTACCGATTGCTGACGTTCGAGATGGCACCAAATACAAACTTTAAAACCTATAACCCTATATAACGCGGGTCTCGTCGCATACCTCAAAAGCAAAAATAGAACCCTTATTTATAGGATCACGTGTGGTTGTCTGTCAGTCCGTCTGTTACAACCGATTTGCTACGAAAAAAACTGGACCGATTGAATTGCAATTTGGCACAATTTTTTTTATGAATTTTCATGTCCACAACATCACATTTCAAAATCTATGCGATTTTTGTTATTAACGTCCCAAAAAAACCGTAATAACAACGCCCATATTGATATTTAGACGCCACATTGGAATGTCAAATCGTTGTTGTTTTCCTAATCAGCGACCCGATAAACCATAGAAACAATAGATGCCGATGTTGATTTTCAAATTTTGTCACCACATTCCTCCTTTTAGGGTTTGAATTCTCAAAAAACCGGAAACACTTGTTTACACATTTATCGTTAGGAATTATCCTGTGAAGTTTCGAATAAAATTGTCTAACTAATCTTTTTTCTCCATAAAAACGTTGTACCTGTTTTTTAACCCCTTAAGGTGTAATTATTTCCAAAACGCTGAAAGCACTTTATTTGTAAATGAATAAGTAATCTGTCCAAAAACTTTTAAGTACGTAGTAGCTAAAAAGTTTCCCTTATACAAACTTTGGACCCTCATTTAACCTCTGAAATTAACTTTATTTGTATCCTAATAAGTAATCTTCCTACAAAGTTTCAAGTCTCTAGTTCAATAAATAATATTTCCCCCCTACAAACATTGCATCCCTATTTAACCCCCTTGGGGGTTGAATTTTATAAAACGCTGAAAGTACTTTTTATGTATCTTAATTATAATATTCCTACAAAGTTTCAAGTCTCTAGTACAAAAAAATATGTTTCTCCCATACAAATTTTGCACCCCTACTTAACCCATTTAGGGATAGAATTTCCAAAAATCCCGTCTTATCCCTTGCCTACGTCATATGATGAAGTTCTGGTGTGAATTTCAAGTTCCTAGACCCAATAGTTTTGAATACAAATTTTGCACCCCTATTTAACCCCCTTAGGAGTAGAATTTTATAAAACGCTGAAAGTGCTGTTTTTGTATCTTAATAATAATATTCCTAAAAAGTTTCAAGTCTCTGTTCAATAAATAATGTTTCCCCCATACATACTTTAGACCCCCATTTCACCCCCTTAGTGATAGAATTTCCAAAAATCCCGTTTTATCCCCTGCCTACGTCATAAAAGAAAGTTCTGGTGTAAATTTCAAGTTTGTAGTCCCAGTAGTTTTGAATTCAAACTTTGCACCCCTATTTTATCTCCTTAGTGGTGGAATTTTATAAACGCTGAAGATTTTTTTTGTATCTTAATAAGCAATCTTCATCAATGAATAATGTTTACCTCATACAAACATTGCACCCCTATTTGACCCCCTTAGGGGTAGAATTTTGTAAAACGCTGAATGAACCTATTTTGTATCTTAATAAGTAATATCTCTACAAAATTTCAAGTCTCTAGTACAAAAAATAATGTTCCTCCAATACAAACTTTGCACCCCTATTTAACACCCTTAGGCATAGAATTTCGAAAAATCCCGTCTTATCCCTTGCCTGCGTCATAAAAGAAAGGTCTGGTGTAAATTTCAAGTTTGTAGTGTCAGTAGTTATGAATAAAAAATTTGCACCCCTATTTAACCCCCTTAGGGGTGGAATTATGTAAAACGCTGAAAGTGCTTTTTTGTATCTTAATAAGTAATCTTCCTACAAAGTTTCAAGTCTCTATTTCAAAAAACAATGTTTCCCCCATACATACTTTGGAGCCCTATTTAACCCCCTTAGGGATAGAATTTCCAAAAATCCCGTCTTATGCCTTGCCTACGTCATAAAAGGAAAATCTGGTGTAATTTTCAAGTTTGTATAGTCCCAGTAGCTTCTAATTCAAACTTTGCACCCCTATTTAACCCCCTTTAGAGGTAGAATTTTATAAAACGCCGAAAGCACTTTTTTGGTATCAATAAGTAATCTTCCTACAAAGTTTTACGTTCTAGTTCAATAAATAATCTTCCCCCATACAAACTTTAGACCCCCCTTTCACCCCCTTAGGGACAGCATTTCCAAAAATCCCGTCTTGTCCTTTGCCTACGTCATAAAAGGAAAATCTGGTGTAAATTTCAAGTTTCTAGACACAGTAGTTTTGAATTCAAACTTTGCACCCCTATTTAACCCCCTTAGGGGTTGAATTTTATAAAACGCTGAAGATTTTTTTTTTATACTCATAAGTAATCTTCCTACAAAGTTTCAAGTCTCTAGTTTAAAAAATAATGCTTCCCCCATACAAACTTTGGACCCCCGTTTTACCCCCTTAGGGGGTGAGTTTTGAAAAATCCTTTCTTAGTGCTCCCCTACACCTGATAAGGAACCTACGTGCCAAATTTGGAATCTCGAGACCCAGCAGTTTGGGCTGTGCGTTGATATGTCAGTCAGTCAGTCAGTCAGTCAGTCAGTCAGTCAGTCAGTTTCTTCTTTTATATATTTAGATTATACTTCTTTCCACCCATCTTCTTGCCACCCATAAAAACTATAACATAACATAAACAGTACAAAATTTAATCATAACCGTTATTCATCATCAGTTTACTTCCAATATCGATCAGTGATAAAGAAAGCGAAATTAATCATTCCGAATCACGGAATGAAAGTATTTTAATATGCATTTTAAACTGTAATAGCGGAACCCGGCCAGTGGAACGATGATTTCAACGTGAAAGAAACTTTCTTCCGACGTCATAAGGTTTTTATTCCAAAGGCCGAAAGTTTGACATGATTGATAGTGTTTTGTTTAAGGAAGCTCCAATTGATATTTTGTTCCGTCTTTGAAGGTGAAGAGAACAATCAGGGCCATCTGAGGGAAACAAATTAAATCTGAGAAGTGATTTCTCAGTTGTAGGCCTATATGTTATGCTTGATAGCATGGCTTTTCATTGGTTCAAATAGAAAAAATCAAGGCAAGCGGTCCACTCCTACGACAATAAGTATTTGCGGAATGTCATCTCTCTCATATTTAGAGCAGTCCAACACAATCTGGAATCTCCACCTTACAGAAGACCCCAGCCTTAAAGTCAGAGCTATAGTTGCTGTTCGTGTATGCTCCTGTTATTATATATAGTTCCTGTTAGAAAGAGCAAGGTAGCCAGAACAAACAGCGTGATCTCTTGGGCGATAAGACCGCTGTTGTTAATCTCTATTTTTAAGTTTTGTAAGTCTTATTGATTCATGTTTTGAGATGTAAAATAAAGAGTATTTGTATTGTAACACGAAACCAATTTATTCAAATTTAAAATATCAAATTTACATTTCTAACACCTTTCCGAAGACAATAAAAACTAAAGAGAACTGTCATCGACACCTCCCAGGAACTAGCATTGTTGGCTGTCTCTTTGTGTTCCGTGTCTATTGAACCACTGTCAGTAACCCACACTGAGAGGTGCTAAGTACCAATTTACATAAAATCTTGTAGTTAATGTAGTGGACAAAGTTTATTCACCGCATAGTGCAAATATGTTTATGTTTATGCAGATTTGGAGTTCAATAGACTGTTGGTAGAAGTGTAGTTTAACTATAGTTTGTACACTTCGTCCACGTGGACTCCCGTACCAACTTTCAACCCAATTTGTAGAAATTGGGTTGAAAGTTGGTACGAAAACAGGTATTCTAAAGTAAATAACCTAACTCTTTATATAATAGTAAGTATATCTGTGTGCCATCCGTCCTAGCTTGTGTCACCCCTTTTCATCCTATTTAGGGATCATTTCCGGGTTGAAAAGTATTTATCCAATTTTTTTTATCCAAGTTATGAACAATCCGTTGGAATTTGGAATTTATGTACCTATGTAGCTTACGTTTATGTTTATTCGGTCTTGATTCATACCTGGATCATGTGGTTTTTATCATTACGTATGTAATTAAGTACCAAATCCTTTAATCTATCAACAACAAATTTAACCGTCTAGAACATATATAAAAATACAAATAAATCGCAAAACACTAGAATGCCACGCCAATTACGACGTATACGAAACTGCATTTTGACACGAATCTTCGATATCAGTCATCGCTCGAGCGTTTAAATATGCCATTAGGCGAAGATCATGACATCTATAAACGACAGTGTTCTGGTAACGGGCCAGTTGACAGTTTATGTTAACAAATGAGCTATTACACGTGATAATACAGTTGAGATGTGCTCACTAACAATGATTGGCAGTATGAATATAATTATGTCAAGTGATGAAAGCGATGTCTTGTCGATGACACAATTTATGAATGTCAAGTTTTTATCACAGACACAGGTACAATACAGTAGCATTATTAAGCAACAATACAGTACAAATACTCTTTAAACAGAACATATAGGTAGCTACACATAAAAGTAGAGGTACCTACGGACTATAATTATGTTTCTTTAGTGGTGGGGAATTTAGTAAAAGCAAAGTCATGACCAGCAAGGTACCTAATTGCGCAACTTTGCTACCGAGATGTTAGAGCTTGTTTTCAGTTCAACTTGAACTCCGAATTCTCGTTTCAAGTATAAGGGGAAACGTATTCTATAGGGGTTTGGGTAAATGATTTGTATTTATTTTTAGATGAGCGGCCACTCGTTAAACTGGTATTATTATGATAGATATCTATTCTAAACAAAAATATTTTGTTATGCAATGCATACTCTAAAATGCATCGGAGCCGAGATATTTGCAATATATATTTCCGAAGGTCATATTGAAAAGCTATAAACAAAACTTAAAACTTAAATATATATCTCGGCTCTAATATTGTTTTTAACGCGTTTAATTTTATATACCTATGCGTATTAGGAGGTCCACTAAAAGATTATTAAAAAAATATCCTTGGCCGCTGCAAAAAATAAAAACGATTTTTTTTCTCACAAGGTTACCCAATGGTCTTTAAATCCAGGTTATTAACGCGCTGTGTGTATAATCTGCCTGTGTCAAACTCGTCCTAGCTTGTGTCAGTCAGTTTCAAAATCATCCCCAACGAAGAAGAAAGGGGTTTATTATAATTCTATTTATTTTCGGGATACAATGATAGTTCTACAGCACACGTTCAAAATGTACGCCATTAACCTGCCATTTCAATTTCGGAGAAGGTAACAATTAAGAGCAAAAGAATCAACGCTTTTTATACTTACATCAAATAGCTACCGGCTCCCATTTTTTCTTAAATTAAATAACATGAAGCCAAATCTCTCTATACGTAAGTAATACTATTGTTAATCCGAAAGTAAAAGTTAACAAAGATTGGTACACTTACTATTATAAAACTGCTAAATGCTTTTACATCACCAAAAGCGCTTTCACTTAATTCTATAATAACGTGATTATGTGACATAAATCTCGCTAGAAGATCGTCCGTTTGGTATTATGTGAGATAAATCTCGCTGGAAGATCGTCCGTTTGGTATTATGTGACATAAACCTCGCTGGAAGATCGTCCGTTTGGTATTATGTAACATAAATCTCGCTGGAAGATCGTCCGTTTGGTATTTTCTGTGCTAATTGCGTGTATTGTTCCCGATATATTACAAATTCCTGCTACCAGGTCTGTAGTATAGCACTCGAAAGTATTATCTTGTCGCGATTAACATATTTAAGCAGGAACATGACATGACTGACGTTACACTTGGCAATACATTGGCAATTACCGCTCGCTACGCGGAAAATCCCACTTCCTGACCAGAACATACGTAAAATGCTGTATTCAGACGGTAGTAAAAGAATACTCAGATAGCATTTTCGTCACTCTAGCCTTCGGCTCGCTTCGGGGTCGCCAGAACAATCGACCCACCATACAAACATAGTTTGGTTCTCATTTTAAAGCATCATGCTAAGAATAACATAAAACTTTGTATTCAAATGGGACCCGCCATATCTAGTCCGGAAACTAGCTTTTGATGCCGAGAATTAAAATAGGAAAAAAAAAATGAGTGTAACGTTTTTCATACATACGTTTTTTATTACACAAACAGGTAACATAACATATACAATATATAACGAGGGCATTTATATATGAACATTATAAATCATAAAAACAAACTAGGTACTTATAAAAGATAATATATTATCTACTTACGAGCGGCCAAGGTGTTCACAAATATCTGAACACGTCTCTAATGCCTCGACATTACGTGTCGCCCGTGTTGGGGATCCTACTGGGGTGATAGTGAACCTGCCTACGAAGCCGACGGTCCTGGGTTCGAATCCCGGTAAATATTTGTGTGATAATCATGAATATTGGTTCTAAGTCTTGGATGTTTTCTGTGTATGATACATATTTATATGTCTTGAGTGTATCGTCGCCTAGTACCCGTAAGAGTTTACTATGGACTATGGGGCTGGTCCAATATGTGTAAGATTAGGTACCTAAACCCTAATATTTATTTGGCTAGAGCGTCAAACACCATTCTTTTTTACTGCTCTAGGTATGTAATATACTACTGCTTTTAAAAGCGGAAGGATATACAATGACTACCCCAGTAAACGTTAAATGGTACAATTCCGGTTTAGCATTAAACTTGCACGAACATTTGCACACACACTAACTATATTACTATGATATAATGAGACTTCACTTACTACGCGATAAATCAACTGTGAGTGAATTAGGATGAGTGCGAGTTAGTGGAGCGGGTTGCGAGGAAAAAAAACCACTACTTAATAGAAAGAGTTGTGTGAAAATCTCGGGATTATAGGTGTCAAAACGGAACCCGGTTTAGGGCGCAACCGGGAATAACGCTAGGAGGATGATGGAGGTAGAGATGCGTGACAGAGGCTAGCAATGGTGGATTATTTCATGACCGAGGCTAGCAATGGTGGATTATTTCATGACCGAGGCTAGTAATGGTGGATTATTTCGTGACCGAGGCTAGTAATGGTGGATTATTTCGTGACCGAGGCTAGTAATGGTGGATTATTTCATGACCGAGGCTAGTAATGGTGGATTATTTCGTGACCGAGGCTAGCAATGGTGGATTATTTCATGACCGAGGCTAGTAATGGTGGATTATTTCGTGACCGAGGCTAGCAATGGTGGATTATTTCCTCGTTTTATCACTTTTATCACTTATCGTTGTGGATAAGACATCCGTCACTCTCGCACTCGCATACTTGTCAGAACGTGACGGATGATCCACAGCGATAAGTGATAAAATGGCAACCGTGCTATGCCTTGGACAAGCCTTGGAGGACACTCACATTTAGATTTATTGTTATTTTTTTCCAGTTTTCATTCGCTCACCTCGCATGTCTCAAATGTCATTTCTACTTGCCATTACACAAGACTATAATCCATACAGACAAAAAAACAATCGAAAGTAGAAAGAGACGTGTCCACCACATTCACAGATAATTAAAAATGTTCTGGTATCATTCAATGTCAATACTACAATTACTACTCGAACACCCTCTTTTTATCATGCTCCAAGCCACTTCACGATTACAAAATACAATTCTACCGCATTAGATTCAGAATATAGAATCGCTTGGCTGATTTGCAATATATGACATTTCTCAAGTTGTAGTGTGAGAAAAAAGTAGTAATAGATCGTCGCACGATGTTCGCGCACTGCTTGTTAGTTGTTACGTCATTGGCGCTCGCGCCGACCTGGGGGGGCACTTTCTCGAGCGCAAAAGTAGTGACTAACAGTAGGCGATCATTTTTAAAATTATCCATTCAAAAGTAAACGCTATTGCCCTGAAATGCTTCTACGTCTATCTTACTTTTAAGTGCCTAATTTCCGATTTTGATATATGGCATTATAATGACATTAATTTGTCTTTCTCCTTGAATCTATGTATGTAAGTATGCAAAGGGCTTTTGTTGACATTTTTATCTCTTTTCTTACATTGGGCATTACATATTTTTTTGAGAAACACTATCATTTTCCCATGACTAAAGGGATTATAAACAAGGAGTTGATTGACCCAAATACTTGATGTTGGGACAAGTGGCATTCTAAGTCTCCGTCTGCCTGGTTCAGAAGTGGGATTTGACGGCCGCTTTAGCCTAGTTGGTGGTGACCCTGCCTACGAAGCTACAGGTTCTGGGTTCGAATCCCGGTAAGGGCATTTAATTGTGTGATGAGCACGAATATTCGTTCCTGAGTCAAGGATATTTTCTATTTATGTAAGTGTGTATTTATCTATATAAGTATGCATATCGTCGCCTAGTACCCATAGTAGGTACAATAAACTTTGCTTGGTTTGGAAGTAGGTCGATTTGTGTAAGATTGTCCACACATATTTATTTATACGTATAAGTAGCCGGCGGTAATTTCTTCTTTACGGCCAGGTGTGAGAAAAGGGAGTTAAATTTTATTGAAAAGCATTACATAGCTGACCTACTTACTGCTCTAACCACTATAGATCTCGCGGTTAGGCATCAGTGACACTGCGGTCAAAAACTATTAAGAGAAACATCTTTGTTGTGTTTGCGGTCGTCTAACGCGACGTGATTGATGGGTTGGGGACTTCCTTGCGCGTAATTAGAATTACTGGTGTGTATTGTGTAAAGTGCCCGATTTTGTAATAATTTAATTAGTCATTGAATCGCTATGCTGTTATGTAATAATAATAATAAATACTCCTTATTGCACCACGACAAGAGAGAAACATCTTACAAAAAACAATACTTAATAAATAATGATAACATTTGGGAAGCAGGAAGCATTTAAACTAGAACTAGAAATAATGTCAAATCAAATATGATAAACGGTACCCACTATTTGTTAATTTGACGAAACGACATTAGATAATTGTAAGACAATTATAAAATACTAGCCTCCGCCCGCGACTTCGTCTGCGTGGATCTGGGATAAAAACTATCCTACGTTTTAATCCAGGCTATAAAATATCTTCGTGCAAAATTTCATCCAAATCGGTTGAGCCGTTTAAGCGTGATTGAGTAACAAACATCCAAACATCTAAAGATCCAAAACATCTAAACATCCAAACTTTCGCATTTATAATATTATATAGTAGGATTCATTTTCTCAGACATGCTATAAAATATTCACGTTGTGTGTTCTTCATAGGGTGTGACGTATGACGTTTCGGGCGCGGCGAAACGAGAGATCCGTAATGGAATTCCATATATCATTGGAGGTCTAGGCCTGCAAAACGACCTTCTTTTGTTTCAACATCAATTCATGACACGACGTCCAGGCGGTTATTTATTTCATTGCATGTTTGAAAAAAGCACTGTAGTGTATTTCAGTGCTTGGGCGTGAAAAGGATTGCCAGCCTCTTATCCCTATGCGGTCTAAATCTACTTGGCTGACAATATCTATTTTCCCGACCTCTACAGTAATATACGATTATCACGTAGGCACCACAAGACCATCGATTTTTGGGACTTTGAATTTGGAACCTTCGTTGATTCCTTTAGAGTTAGAAACTCGATTTGAATAGGCATGTCTACTTGTACTAGTACACTGGGAGGTTAGCTTTAGTACACGCACCATTTTATGACAAGCTTACGAGTAAGTCATTGTTAATCACACCCATAAATTGAGTAAGTTACAATCACTGAGCGACGTTAAATCTTCGAAACGACCTTATTTCTTTGTACATTTGTGTTCATTATTTATTTACACCCGTGTAATCTCGTATTCTGACAGGTTCACATCATAAACAATAGAAGTCATTAGTGATTTATAAGTATACAAACAAACAGACGAGAAGGCGTGCATATCAATAGGTAGGTTGGAATACGAGTGGGTGCCAAGGATATTCGTCCATCTAGGTTTCCCACGGGGGTATCAGATGAATGGCACTGGAATGATATACATATAATATGAATATGAATGAAATATTCATGATTTCTGTCTTTGTATGATTGATCGATAAAATGAAACAACAAAAATATGCATAAATTTCGTAAACCAGCCCCTACGTATGTAAAAATGTTTCGCAGGATATTACCTCTCTATTATAAGCATATACAGAGTGTATCAAAAATGGGATATTGCGTTGCGATATTTGCGATTTCAAAATGCATACGTTTATTTTTATTTGTTTTTGTTGTTTGCTGACATTGCTTGTGTATAACATCGAAAACGTAAAAGCTGTCACTTGCGTCTCAAAAAAACATTCATACCTACATACATACATTCATGCCTTTATTCCCAAAAGGGATAGGCGGAGCACATTAAATATATGTTCCAGCGCAACTTTTAGAATAAATGCGGGTATAAAAGATCGACAAATGTGATATTGCAGTGATAGATTGCTAGCCCATCGCCCACAACACAATTCAACCCTGGTCCCTTAGTCGACTTTTACGACACCCACGGGAAGAAAGGGGGTGGTGAAAAACAAAAAAACATATACAAAACATTTGTTTTCATAACACAGCTGTGCGCGCAGCGGTTGAAAATCAAATAAACCCTCCCACCCTTCACCCTCGCGGGGGAACGGTATCATACACAAGCCATGTCACCAAAAACAAAAGACTGTAATGTAAACAAAAACAAAAATATCTGTGTAAACAAAAATAAACAAATGCATATTTGGAATCGCAATGCGCTACCAAATATGGCCTTGCTCGGTTCACATCCCATTTTTGATGCACCCTGTATTTCAGTAACAAAGGAATTTCCATCACTTATTAACATATTAACCTAACGTCTGATTTGTTTAGGCTTTGTTATACCTACTCAACTTTGGCATTCGGCTTAAAAACTTTGCTTTGCTTTGCACATCGGCGAGGCGCTATAACACGATATTTTAAGTGACTAAAGCTTAAATTACTTATTATATAGCACATAAAACATGAGCAGTCAATTAGGTCTTGTTCAATAGCCTCACTGCACGAGTGGGTGCCAAGGTTACCAGATATGCCTACACTGATCCCACCTGTTCCTCCTAAAATACACTAACATTGAATACATGCTATAATTAATATCGTCTCGATTTGGATATCAATAACGAAGTTTCGTAAGCGCTGGCTAAATGTAGGTATTTGATGTTGAAGTTTATGCATAAGATCTGCCTGATTAATATCACCATTTTACAAACTCGTAATACAACGAACGCAAGTGAAGTCGCGGCATAGAAATAGCCTATGTCCTGAAGGTCCACTCTACACACTGGGGAAATAATTTATGAAATCGACTGAGTTGTTCCGGAGATTACACCCTACATACAAATTTACAAAGCTAGCTCACAAACTTTGTCTTTTCATAATACTAGTGGCTCTGTGATTACGCTTAAGTCAAGACTCGCTTTAAAAAGTTTTTTTTTTATTTCGAAAAAGTGACGACAAATATAACGCAAAAATCGGTAAAACATGCAACCTGTAGAGAACAGCCGGACAGCGGGACAGACACCGGACAGACACTGCACAGACGAATGATTTTTGACCCTAACTTAAGAGTCCGTGTCGGCCCGGCAAAAGTTCGATTGTAGGTATATTACCCGTCTCCCGAGCGCGCCAGCGCAGGTGTCGTGGTGGGGGTCGAGCGAGGCTGCTAGGTCGGCGTAGAAAAGTTTTGATACTTTAACCGTTTTATCTGACTTTTCGTTTCTTAATATTTTTATGTATATGTATTTAAATAAAATATCAGGTAACTTAGAACAGTATCGTTCATTATAAATGTATGTATGTAATTAGTACCAATACAGAATTTATTTAAGTACTTGTTTGACGACCGCTTTAGCCTAGTTGGTAGTGACCCTGCCTACGAAGCTGGAGGTTCTGGGTTCGAGTCTCGGTATGCGCATTTATTTCTCCCTGAGTCATGGATATTGGTTTTTTATCTATTTGAGTATTTATTTATCTATATAAGTATGTATATAGTCGTTTAGTACCCATAGTAAAAGCTTTAGGTACTCAGTTTGGGATTAGGTCGATTTGTGTAAGATTGTCCCCAATATTTATTATTATTTATCTGTATTCATCTTAAAACTTAGGTTATTTATATTATTTACTAGTGGCTCTGTGAGTTGTAGACTGTATTACATTAATGTTAGAGTTTTCTTTTCAGTTTCCAGGTTATCAAATTCTAGGTGAATAGTTTTTACCTGACTTATTCGTTTCTTGGTTTTAGTGTAGGTGTTCAAAAAAAATACTAGGTAATTAAGAAATGTTTACACAGTTTATTTTGACTTGAGTAAGGTTAATAGCTATTCGTTCAACCCTGCATATTATGTCGGTGGTTTGTAAGTACTTGTGAATGTTACAAATGAAAAAGTGATGGCCGTTGGACCTTGGACCCCCCACAAAGTGGACTGATGTAACTAATAACAATAACTAATTAACAAACAATAAAAGCTTGTTTTATAACAAGTTTTTCTCCTTTAATTAAATTTTTACTTTTTAGATTTTTTAATTTTTCCTATATTTGTTGGAGTTGCATATTCACGCCATATCATATAGATATTTCAAACGAGCCCAAAGTCGATGGGGCTGCGTCTTTTAATTACGGAGTTCCATGGCTACCTTCCAGCTCAATTATCAGACCCTGGTTACCATATAGAACCAAAGTACTCGTCAAGACGAATTACACGACCCCAAACTTGATGGGGTTGCGTCGTTTAATTACGGAGTTCCCATGACCACCTTCCAGCTCCATCGTCAGACCCTGGTTACCAAAGTACCCGTCAAGACGAATTAATCAAGCCTAAACTCGATGGGGCATGGGGTTGCGTCGTTTAATTACGGAGTTCCTATGGCTACCTTCCAGGTCCATCATCAGACCCTGGTTACCAAAGTACTCGTCAAGACGAATTAATCGAGCCCAAACACGATGAGGTTGCGTCGTTTAATTACGGAGTTCCTATGGCTACCTTCCAGGTCCATCATCAGACCCTGGTTACCATATAATACCAAAGTACTCGTCAAGACGAATTAAACGAGCCCAAACTTGATAGGGTTGCGTAGTTTAATTACGGAGTTCCAGGACCCCCTTCCAGCTTCATCATCAGATCAGCTTTATGTCATAATAATATTACATTGGCATCCAATTTATACACGCATGCAAAATTTCAGCTCAATCGGAAACCGGGAAGTGGATCAAATTTAACTTGCAAGATTTAATTACAGACAACGGATAGGTGAACTAAATAAAAGTTTATAAAAATTCAGCAAGTATCACGATCACTCGTAAAATAATTGACATGGGAGCTATACAATTCGTAAGTTGTCTCGATTAGCCTCACGAATGTCTCACTAGTTTAGTTTGACCCCGACGTTGGTAACAACTATG
This sequence comes from Epinotia demarniana, assembly GCA_945867215.1. Lineage (NCBI taxonomy): Eukaryota > Metazoa > Arthropoda > Insecta > Lepidoptera > Tortricidae > Epinotia > Epinotia demarniana. The sequence goes on along the minus strand of OX244270.1, from coordinate 13,300,958 downwards.
TCTAGCCGGAGATCAAAATAATATTTTAGTCGAGGGGTAGCCTTCGTGAATAGCCACAATTACACGACGTACAGGTCCAACCCGGACAACGGCTAAGCCGGTACTGCCGAATCGAGCGCCGTGCACGGTGTTTTATTACGAAATTTAGTGTGATTTCAAATATTTTTTATGCTTAAATTTACTTCTACACATAAATATATTTTTGTTTGTACGAATAGCGCTTAAGCTAGAGTTTCTTATTATGGCTTCATATTTTTGAAATAATGAGCTAAATGGCCAAAAATACTGGCGATTCTTCGTGTGTTTTTACTCAAAAGTTGTTGGATGGAAATACGGTTTTACTCAACTATTTAATATGTAACTTATAAAATGTTTTCCGCTTATTCCTAAGAAGACTATCATTCAAATATGGCTTTATTTGTTTCATGTCGGTTAGAAATCAAATAGTTCTTCAAATCCACGTCGTTTTACACGTCTCCGAGCGAAAATTGAGAAAACAGCGGTTGGACTGAGCCAAAATATGGTAAATTGAGAGCTAAATGTAAACAATTTTTCCGCTTATTCAACTTGAATTGAAATGATCTTTCATATTACACAATAAAATCTTTAGGAAAACGAATATTTAATGAGATATGACCTCAAAAAGTTTAGCGAATTCAGCAAACGGCTATATACGGACTCTTAAGCATAGAACTTCGTTCGCTTTGCTCGCTCTAGAATCTAGAGATGTCAAGTGGATGATGTCAAATGCAGTTAGTCTAGAGTCTAGACTACCTGCATTTGACATCATCCACATGTATTTTGTTGATAAATTCTAGACTAAATTTCACCCACTTAGCGGATGATTTCCGGGATAAAAAGAAAATTTCCATTTCATATTCTGGGTCCGGTCTGTTAGGCACTAATTTCAAAATACACCTTTATTCAATTCGCTCTATTATCAAAAACACCTTATCCCGTAATGAACGAAACCCAAAACAATCTATTCCCAGAAAGCCCCAGTCTCAATATACACTTTTCGCAATAGCACTTAATTTCAAATAACATGAATCTCATAAAACACTTACTTGCAAAATGCACCAATCCCAAAATACCCTAATTTTTAGTATTAAAACACACGAATCTCGTAATGAATGATTTCCAAAATACCCTGGTCCCAAAATATCCTAGTGCCTAAATACCTTATTCCCATAATACCCTAATCCCAAAATACACTTGTTTTTCAATGGCCATCTACCAGGGTCATGGATAATGTAAATAAACTTTTTCTTTGTTTTGTAATATAACAGATTCCTTACAAGCCTTATAATCTTTATAATCGGCGTTAAAATATTGGTACTTCATTTGTTAGCACCATATACCTATATTTTGTGAAGGTGTCGCCTTAATAACTTTCTAAAGACTACAGTAGGAAGAGTTATATTCCTTAATTTTTCTAAGTTTCCGTGGACCGACTTGTTTTTCGTTTGAATGTAGATAGTTTCCGATTGGTCCCATAAACATCTGGTAAACGTCTGATGATGGATTAGTTAGGAGCCGCCGGCACCGGCCCTGTTTTGGTTATCTTGCCCAAATTGTTTTATCACCGATTTTTTCACACCGTACTTATTTTTATTTAGGTATAGGCTACCTACCTCTTACATTACACGTGTTGTCAAAATACTGGCCACTTAAAAATGAAATGTCATTGCAGAGTCTAGGCCGTAGGCCGGGGCAATATTGATATTAAACACTTGTCGTTAAAATAATAAAAATAATGGTACCCATTCAAATATTCCCTGGTAGGTAGACGGCCATTGAAAAACAAGTGTTTTAGGATTAGGGTATTATGGAAATAAGGTATTTAGGCACTAGGGTATTTTGGGACCAGGGTATTTTGGAAATCATTCATTACGAGATTCGTGTGTTTTAATACTAATAATTAGGGTATTTTGGGATTGGTGCATTTTGCAAGTAAGTGTTTTATGAGATTCATGTTATTTGAAATTAAGTGCTATTGCGAAAAGTGTATATTGAGATTGGGGCTTTCTGGGAATAGATTGTTTTGGGTTTCGTTCATTACGGGATAAGGTGTTTTTGATAATAGAGCGAATTGAATAAAGGTGTATTTTGAAATTAGTGCCTAACAGACCGGACCCTGACAAGGGTCTAAAGTAAGCCATATTACCACGAGATGGATATTTTCCCGAACGAAGTGAGGGGAAATAGTTCGAGGGGTAATATGGCTTTTAGACTAGAGTTATACACTCTACTTTTCACTTCGACTGCTAGAAAATAGTAAAAACAAAGATTATCCATCCACAATCAACAATTCTACCAAGGCGAAAAGATTGTTTAATTTGGCGCCATTCTTTTTAATAAACTGTTTTGACACAGATACAAAATACTCACAAGACGAATAAACGCCTCTGACCGTCTAATAGTGGCGTAGTCTCTCCCGCTCAATCTTCATAGTTTATGTCATGTAATTACATCCACCAATCACAACTCTTTAAAATAACATTAGTATTTGCTGTCTACTAACCAGAATACAGTTAGACATAAAAATCGACCAATCAGGAAACAGAATTCAATTCAAACATTAGGAGTTTTTCATTTCCTAATTTACAATAATTATAAAAATAAACGCCTCTGACCGACTATAGCTCCATGCAAACGTTCAAGCGTGGTTAACTGCATACATGACTCATGTATGCATAACCACGCTTGAAAAACACCCAATGTTTGAATTGAATTCTGTTTCCTGATTGGTCGATTTTAATGTCTAGCTGTATTCTGGTTCGTAGATAGCAAATACTAATGTATTTTTAAAGAGTTGTGATTGGTGGTTGTGACATTTATACGATATTTTATACCCACATTTATGCTAAAAGTGGCGCTGGAACATACGTTTCATGTGCTCTGCCTACCCCTTTTGGGAATAAAGGCGTGAATGTATGTATGTATGTATGTGTATGTGATTGGTGGATGTAATATTGAACTGTTGTGAGTGGTCAAATTAAAATGTTTTATCAATCATAAATATGTATACATATTTTCCCTAGGGGCTAAATGTACTACTTTAGCCCCGCTTGCCAAGTCTAATATGATGCACTTTTTGAGCATGAGAAGTGAAAAATATTATATACCTACCTAATAAGTGGGTACTAAAATGCAAAAAGGTTTCAAGTCACTTAGAGACTCCCACATAGTTATACGAACATTATACTTTTATTCACGTCAAAATTCTAGTCATGTTAATAAAACGAGTCTCTTATAAAATCAATAATATATCGAAGCGTGACGTACCTATAATCAACTGCTTCTGAAGTATGGCCGATGACCTGTGGTAGAACATTAATTGCCTATTAACCAGTTTTCTAACGATATTTTAAGGCTGCTAGTATGCTGGTTACAATTTGAAAGCTTAAAGTGGTTCTATTGATAGATAAATTTATTAAAAATATTTTTTAATATATATCAATGCGATTTAGCTGTCTGTTGATTTCTTTTGTGCTTTATTGCGTTATAGAGGCCTAGCTTGGAACAATGACAAAGATTAAACAGTGATATTACCAATCAGTTTCGACGACCTCTGTAGCCTAGTTGGTGACCTTGCCTAAGAAGCCGGAGGTCCCGTGTTCGAATCCCGATAAGGGCATTTATTCGTGTGATGAGCATGAATATTTGTTCCTGAGTCATGGACGTTTTCTATGTATTTAACTAGGTATTTATTTATCTTTATTTAAGTATGTATATCGTCGTCTAGTACCCACAGTACAAGCTTTGTTTAGTTTGGGACTACGTAGATTTTGTCTAAGATTGAAAAAAAAAAGTTCAGTTAAATCAATGTTTTTTTCAAGTGCTTGTGATTGCTATTGCCGCTGTTGGTGATCCTTAATAATAAATAAATACCTACATGTAGAAGGTACAAGATCGTTGTAATAATAAAACAAAAAAGGATAAAATGCGTGCCTGTAAATGATAACCGAGTATAGGAAAAACGTCACTGTAACACCGATCTGCTTACTTTACCAAAGAAAATATTTCTATCTCGGACTCGAACTATCTCGATACCAAATATCATCTAATGGCCGGTTCCAATAATCAATCCACCGATAGTTTTCCTTATCAACAGTTACATTTTGACGCATTTTCTACGAGTAATCTATGAAAATCTAATTGGCGGTAAGGAAAACTATCGGTGAATTGAGGCCATAAATCGGTTCAGCGATGTAAGCGTAAAGAGGTAACAGACATACAGACAGATAGACACACTTTCGCATTTATAACATTGTAAGTAATCTTCAAACATTTATACAGAATCGCATTAACAATATGAAATATGAGCGTCGTTAAATCCATAACTATTTTCGCACAGTCCCATAAATTGTCTCTAACGATATTTACGCAACCGATTTGATCCAAATAACGCAATCGAATCATTCGTCTGCTATGCACACAAGTCTCCACTTGCTTTACTCATTACTGGTTTAATAAGATACAGTAAAAAAAATATTAAGGTACAAGTTTTTATTGCCAACTGTACTTCTCTGTACACCGTCTCAACGAGTAGTTGATTCTAATGAGCCCAAACTCAACGGGGTTACGTCTGTTAAATCCTGAATTTATATAGCCAACTTCTGTCTTCATCATCAGCTCGATGGTACCATAATATTGAAATGTCATCAAAACTATAGTCATCAAAACTATAATTAAACCCAAAGTTTGTAGCTTAATCGGATGAAGATATCTGCTTCAAAATTGAGTAACATGATTCCACCCAAACAAACATAGTTACATAAATACGTAGCAAGTTAAATAAAAGCTTGTAAAATCACTCCTATTTATGTCACCTATGCATCGAATGACAGACAGTTTGTCTGGGACGAATTTTCGGCGAGCGCAAATCCCGGCGTCGTGATATGAGAGACGCTTGAGTAGTGAGACTAGTGAGCTAATGTGAAACCAGTTGTGAATAGCACGTCTTTGATGAGGCGTGGGAACAGAAGGAATCAATGAACGAGCACAAAGCCTATAATTGAGATTATTACAGTTGGCCGAATTGCATCAAACTAGTCCATTCAAAAAGCAACTACCGTCCAAGGTAAAAGATTAAAATTCCAATGACAGTTTTATAAAAACTCGACCACATTAAGCGCAACCCTAACCACAGCCTTTCATTCGCTCATTACATTCGTTCAGCGTTGAATCGTAAAGATGTTATTCAATCTACAATTAATCTGGTCTTTTGTAAAGTCATTCGTGAAAAGGATGTGCGTTGTAATTGTGTTGAAATTAATAATTAAGTCTTTCATAACGTGTCTACCTCCAAAAATAATACTTGAGAGTATTGTAGCCTATATTATTATGTACGCTTCGCTTACAACTCCTGAGAAGTTAGATGCGTGCTCAGACCAAGAAAATATACAGACGGAGCGTTACGAACAGTCTAGTTAAGCCAACCGGTTTTCAACCAAGCCCCATAAGCTTAGCACACGCTAAACAAATTAAATCGCACAAAACTCGAAATAAATGATCTTGACAGCATTGCGACATGTGCTGAAGAGTTTTGTGCAATTTTATTTGTATATGTGTGCGTGAGCGTGTGCTAAACTTGAAGTAGCTTGGTTTTGTTTGTATGTGGTTTGGCTTCACTTGACTGTTCGCAACGCTCCGTCTGTCTTTTTTTCTTGGTCTGAGGATGCGTGTTGTCAATTCGGCATTGATCTGAGGATTTGCTATATTGAAAGGAAGATACAAATGCAGGCCTCTTACTCGCAACACTGACGCTTTGACAACCAGGAACCCAAACTCACATAGGTACCTCCAGAGCTAGCAACAGTGGTCTTATCATGGAGGACGTCTTCTCTAAGCAGGTACTTCTCTGGATGGGTGGCTCTGAATATGAGCGTTATAAGTTATAACATTCCGCTGTACCCGTTCTTATAAAGCATCAAAAAAACCTGCGGTTTTACTCGTAAATCCATCGACTTCACCACTATTCGCAACTTTTTCAGAACATTCACAATTTCCCTTTCAGCTCTGTACTATAAGAATCCCGAGCTATCAGTTCGTTGACTACGACAACCAACTTCAATACAACTGAAGCTCATGTACCGTCCCACACCTCGTCACTTACGTCTTTATTCTATTAAATCAGTAGTAAATCTATGTGCGTGCAGGAATTACGTGTAATAGTACTCCTAATCACTAATTCAGTTAAGTAAGCGATTCATCAAAGCCAGTGTACCGAAGATGAGCTAGAATTATGCCTAAATTTTGTAACTCGGTGATAGTTAATGGCTCTCAGAGCGTGTGTGAATCGAGATACCTCCATTTACGGAGCGAAATTAATGATCAATGAAATGATGGTTGAAATGCTATCATATTGGATGTATAATATGTCCATGAGCATAATTTCGCAATTTGGTGTGATGCTCGTGATTTGAATACAGCGATTACGATTCGATGATTGATGCGGAAAATTGAATATCAAAGTAGCCGGTGTTTCTTTTGAATAAGCTTTGGTTGAATACATACATACATACGCCTCACATCACGCCTCTTTCCCGGAGGGATAGGCAGTAACCACGGATGCCCGTGTTTTGGATACAGCGATTTCGATTGAATAATTGATGTGGAAAATTGAATATCAAAGTAGCAGGCGTTTCTTTTGAATAAGCTTTGGCTGAGTACATACATACATACGCCTCATATCAAGCCTCTTGCCCGGAGGGGTAGGCAGTGATCACATATTACCACTTGCTACGATCTTGACTTGACACACCTTTAGCCGAGTCGATCTACAAAATGAACTTGCTACAAACACAAACGTTGTATTCTATCCTAGTTGTACTCAAAATAGTAATTCAATCGAATTCAATGGAATCGAGTTTCAATTCATTTGTGGTGAGAGTACCAACTGACAAGCTGTCGACCTTCATGAAGGAGGAGATCTGGCCGAAGGGTGTAGTTTTCCGACGTTTTCGAGGCCGGTTATTTGACACCCAGAACTTGCGTCGCGCGTCGCCGTCTTAACGTGTATTTGTGTTATGTTATAAATAAATTTTGTATATTGTTGTTCATATTAGTCTGTAAGGTATTTGTAAATATGGGCCGGGCCTTGTTGCCTGACTCAAATAAATAAATAAATTATTTTTTTATTCTACACGATGATTCTTAATTCGTGATCAGGAGTAAATTCTGCTAATTCTGTAATTGATACCAAACACGATTTCACTCGAAGTTACTTAAGACAAAAGTTCTTTTTTTTCTGAAGTAAACATTCAAAATCATTGTCACCCTAACGGTAGTTTGCCAAAGTTTGACGTATGTGTGTTTGACTTCAAGAAATGTAGGGTGACCAAACATTCAGTGGATATTAGTGTTAACATTTTCATTAAATTTAATTAACTAAACAGTCATTTAATTGCATGAGACCTCATCCATTGAAATCCGTTTTGGCTGTTTATCAATATCTTTCGACTCCTGACCACGGATTAAGAATCATTCTGTATAATCAAATCACCAAAGCATGCTTAGGGTCATAAAAAATATAGGTATTTGTTATTACAATTAGCTTAGTTTTGGCCATTAAAAGATCTATGAAAAAAAGTTTATTTTTTATTTTATGGCATTATTGAGCACCACTGCAGTCAGGTCAAGTAACTAACATTTAACGATTTAGAAACTTCCCAACAGAACTATATATGAACTACAATGAACATCTCCTTTCCTTACACATACACAATAAAAATGCTACATAGATATTTAAAACCAAACTCTCAATGTACTACACATCTTGAACATACGTATATATAAAGATAGGTATCAAATCAGTCGGCGCGTTGCAGACTGTCGTCCACAGCGCCCACTTAGCATAGATATAGTTTAGTCTCATTAACATAAGCATCCCAGGGCTGTTATTCGCTACGCGTTAATGCTGCTCACACCGACGGTCATCCGTCACGAAACTAGACCTCTACCTACGCTTAGTTACTACGCATTGCGGTGTCAAGATATATTTGTAGGTGAGCGTTGAATTGAGCTTAAAACAAGTTACAGAACAGGGGGGCAGATTATTGGAAATACGACACGAGGATGCTTTTTTTTCTTTCATTTAAATATATAATTTCGTTAGCAGCGTTACTGTTTGGTACATAATTAAGATATAAAATACATTTATAGAAAATATCCGAGACGCCGAATCAAAGCTCATCACACAAATACGAGTATTTGCCATCACCGGGATTCGAATAGGATCTAAAATACCACAAACAGGCCTCGGCATACCTCGCCTTAACTTTTTTAATGATGAAACGAGATTTTCGCATTTGATTAGCGATATTTTACGATGTAGATGCCCCCTATTGACCTTTCGTTTTGCTTATAATATTGACTTTCGACGGTGCTTAAAAATGCCACGTTTTTTGTCGAATCTTTAATATTCTCGGAGAAGATAAACGCTCTACAGACCGCAGTTCAATCCGATGATCAGACCAACTCAATACTCAATCATTTAGTACAGTACTCCAGATCACTGAACACCAAAATTCACAAGCACTCCACGCAGTGCCGGATTAGCCCATAAGCAAATTAACAACCGCAACCGGAGTAACAATGGAACAATACACCAGAAACCGACAAAACTCGCTAGGCGTGTAGGTTCATACTCGTACTTCAGCCCGCCCAGCGGGCTGAGCCGGCATCTGAGCAAACATTACAAGTGCCTACCAGGCGGGTGCTTGGTTGCGAACGTGTTAAGCAATTGCTTAGGGCACCAAGACAAAGCAAAAAAAATAATGCTACATTGGATTGCTTAGGGCATCAAGTAGTCTCAATCCGACGGAGCAAAGGGCAAACACAGGAGGCGAACTCTAATCAAAGAAAAGTTGTTCTTTTCATCTGGTTAATTCCAGCAGCTTTTTACTGGCAGTCCTGGCTGCCCCTGGATGAAAACCATTATGGAGCCATCTGAGCGGATAAATAAAAGGAAAGAAGAGGAATCACGGCGTCAGCATTGAGGAATATGACATGAAGAGGGGAGAGATAGTTAAGTTACTTAAAAGTAGGTACTGGTCCATACTGGCTTCCACCTGATAAATCGGCAAAGGAAAGACTACAGAGGCATCACGGGTCTCAGCATTGAGGAATATGACGTGACGAGGTGAAAAATTGTTAAAAGTAGGTATTGATCCTGGCCCCGTAGTGGTTCCAACCGACAGGTCGACAAAGAAAATCAACAGAGGAATCACGAGTCTCAACATTGAGAAATATGTTTTTTTAAATATAGGACTACGTCGATGGCAAACAAGCTTAAGGCCCATCAGGTAGTAAGTGGTTACCGTAGCCTCTTGCAACTCCAGGGGTGTTTGCGCGTTGCCTACCCTTCAAGAATTTATACACTCCTTTTTGAAGAACCCCAAACTTGTAGTCCCTCGGGTAAAACTTCGGCAGGGTGCTCATTCCACAACCGGACCGTCCGAGGGAGGAAACTTCTCGTGAATTTTCTTGTGATTAATATGACGAACTGTAACTTATAAATAGCTACTCACGTAATCGGAAAGGCTCTTCATTCCGTACGGGAACCGCTCTCTGTCCGGCACGAGCCTGCCGCGCGGGTCACGCTCGCGCTCTGGCCAGCAGTCGTCCACGTTGATGTACTCGTAGCCTGCTGCAGCGTAACCCTCCGAGACGAGGATGTCCGTCATCGTTCGGAAGAGGCGGTCGCTGGAAGGAAGGTGTCAGCTCTAGGAGTTGGGACACTTGGGTCTTTGTAGTGTACCCACCAATAATCCGCGTCCACGTAAGTATCTTTCTCTATCTTTATGCGTGAGTGAAATATTTTATATTATATATAATACAGAGATATAGTGTACGCGGATTATTGGGCTGTAGGTACATTATGGAGACTATAGGACTTTAAAGCCGTTAGACACGGCGACTTTACAAAATTACCTGCACGGCTATCACTGGCCGGCCAACGAGCTGTCCGTCGTGTAGATTATCCGTCTCTTTCCTAAGCGTTCTCAATAGAAATAGAAGGATAGTCTATCTTCCATGTGTTACAAATAGTCCCCGTGTATAACCGCTCTTAACGATAGTACTTCAGACCTGACCTTTCAAGTGCTTAGAAAGAACAACTGCCAATAAGCATGCCTTAAAGTCAATAGACATACGGGTAAGGACCAAATTCATGGCAAGCTTAACTCACTGAATTACATTTCCTATGAAAGTTTTCCGTTGCGACATGAAAATTAACCATACAATGCTATGGTTCATTTTTGTGTCACAACGGAACTTTTTACACTTCTTCAGTTTGTATGCCTAACTACTGGTCTAGAATTAGGTTCTTACCCATACGGCATAAAATAGAAATAGCAAAAAGTTACATATAACCGGTTTGAAAATGTCTCGGGCTGAAGCACTTACTCTTTATATATGTACTTCATATCTTCATATAGTAGGTACATTGGGCATTCAGGAAAGTTATTTCCACTGCAAGGCCTATTCTCATTGATGGGAGGGAACAGACAGTAGTCCGTCAGACGCTGACGCTGTTCGGGGACTTAACTTTTTCTTGTTTTAATCATCACGTTGCGTTCTGACGAACACGTCCGTCAGTGCATCGCGCGTACATCGCATGCTAAATTATGCGTAAATATTACTCAACGTATGGTAATCTGAACCTGTTGCGAACTGTAACTTCCGCAACACTAATCATGCAATAAATCATTGCCTAGATCTTAAGCGAAAAATTTCAAAATGTTGAATACAGAAAATGGCAAAAGTGCCGTCAATAGGTGCCCGATTCTATTATTTGACTTCAAGATTATCCTGTGTTTTGTTTTTATCGAATAGACAAGATGAAGAGGAACGTTATATGGACACCAATGCCAGTTTGCCACTAGACTAACCAAGATTGCGTAGTGATGCTGGATTCGAAGCCAAGTTTCAGTAATCTCATTGTCATACTCATGGCACCACACATATCTGTGTGGTGCCATGAGTATGACAATGAGATTACTACAAACTTGTATAGACTGAAGATTAAAACAAATGGAATTATCCTCTTAAATATGTATCCTTTTGTACTTATACCCAGGATCGCTTTGGCAAAAGTACTACATACGAAACTTCTTTAAGGCTATTACTACTAAGTTAGATGTCGTTGTTCAAGAAATGTACATTCCGTGAGCACTTAAAAAAATATTCAGCTGTACTGCTCTCTCACTTAGTTCCCCTACTCTTACACGTTCTTAAACTAAAGTAATCGATTAATCGAATCAGAAGACCGTTCTACCTGTTCTGTTACAGTGTTCGAGATTTGGAACTGGTCTTTTGACACATCGCGACACCCATATAACGTAAATTGGCACTGCTCATAGAAATAATAAAAAAAAATTCAATAGCTTCCGAGTTACAAAACAAAGTTTAATCTCGATGCACGCTCTTTTTAGCACTTATAAAATTATTGTCATATTTTTTACGGCTTATTTGTATAGAAATTAGCATTGAAAACTCGGTATGCAAATCATTACGTCCTACGACTTTTTATTTTTAAATTTAGTGATATACTGCTTTAATCGTTTGGAGTCTGTCAATTTAGAAATAAATCGATATGAATCAAATAATTGTGAATAGGAAAATAACAATGTATTATTTAATTACTGTTACTATAATACGAAATAAAATCACATCGATCGAAACCGACATATTTGATTGTGCAAAATGTTAATTGCCTTTGAAAATATGGCATTGATTTCTGCACGGCGCGCGAGCTCTCTCAATTTTTCTCGCACTATCAGTGTCTCTCTTTACTTACAGGACACTTGTGTTAGCAGACGATAGTGTATAGGCTCTCTATTTGATTTCCTAAAAATAATTATTACACAGTAATCAATCGATTCCTTTTATTAGCCATCACCAATCGTAATCGGATTTTATGACAATCGATTTACTCTAGCCACATCACTCTTTACATCATATTGGAACTGTCCAAAGACCAGTCCCAAATCTCGTACACTGTAGCTCTAGGAGTATAGTAATCGGATGATCATTAGTCATTACTCATAAAACACCTTAACTGCAATTTACACATGCAAGAAAGTTCATGCAAGGTTCATTACATTGCGGGTTACCAAGGTATACGTGGTTCAATTGATCTATCAAACCAAACTACGTTGATAGATACATAGATAATAACTTTATTCAGTCAGAACAAACAAGTATAGTGGTACAAACATTTAGAAAAAAAATATCAACCAGTTTTATAACCTAAGGCATTCAGAAAAGTAAACTTAGTCGCGGGTTGTCTGTTGTGGTGTAGAATAGGTGCTAACACAGCGTTACATTACGGGATTTTATAGATAATATCGCTTATTTATTCGTTTCTTGCTTCCATTGCTTGCAATTTTTGCATGGATAAATAACACTAAGAGAGTAAGAACTAACTTGGATGCTACCGAAAAGATTTCTCAGCAATGCCGACGAATAAATGAATGAATGAATGATGGCGCTGGTTTTGTGAGAAACTAGTGTTGTAAATAAGTAGAACAAGTACTCACCTTATACAATTCTCAGGATCATTTTTACAGTCAGTGTTGCACCTGAACCGCTCCCAAGCCAGCCAACCCATGGGCGGCGTCAGAGCCAGTCCATTATCCAGCGCCCAACTTCTGGCCACCACACACAACACACTCACGGTCCATACGGCCACTGACGCCATTGCAACGAATACTAATGTTATCTAGAGAAAACTATCCTCATAGTTTGGTAGACTGATTGATTTGGATCGGTGTCAGGCATGTGACGTGGCCGTGCGATGATTAGTTATCTGTAACAAAAAGAAAGAGGTTAGATATGTTACAACTTATTACAACAAAAGGTTACAACTTATTGATTTAGGCCCGCAACACGCGTCAGGTTTTACATCTGGTTCGCGGGTTTGGTAACGCTTAGGGAGCTTTAAGGCTTAGGGCCTATGCCAACTGCGTTTTTAAGTGCGCCGTCGACGCGCGTCCGGGTCGATTTACGCGTGATTTGATAAAAAATCATTTCAATAAATTGCACACTTCGATTAAGTTTATACTTAGAGTTTATAATATTGTACCTATTTGTCATACTCCGTCTTTATTACATAGATAGATGATCAGTAATCATTATCTTTATTACATATATTTACGGGACATATACATTCTACTTGGATATTATGTTAATTTCTATATTTCTTCAGATCTTTACACTTTTGTATATCGACTAGGTTAAAGTTATTTGGAATTAATCATACTGCTGAAAGTCCTGCAACCTCGTTTTGTTTAAATTCATCTAAAACTGTACTTTTCTAAATACAATTGGCGGATTTTATGCCATGAAACCTTCGCTATAAGTCAATCATTTGGCTAATCGGAAATATTTGCTCAAGGTATTTATCTTAGTAAGCTAAATTTAACTCAAAATGCAAATAAACATACAGAACCTTGATTTCAATATAATAACAGTTCCTATCTCTTCGTTCAAGGAGAATGATTCAGTTATCAGCCATATAATAACAGTTCCTATCTCTTCGTTCAAGGAGAATGATTCAGTTATCAGCCAATATCGTTACATGTATGATATATGTAATTATGCATTAGATAAAGACTATTATTGTTATGATATTGTAGTTATTTCCTTGATAGCTAATTTGTGTAGCAACCGGTTACGCTGTGACTGCATCGTGTTGCATTGGCTTAGGGTGAATATCCATGTTTTCATATAATTATTTGAAATGGACATTCACACTTATAGGTGACATTAGTTGAATGTTGTATTGAACCTTTTCTATGGACAGGCGACGCAGCACGAGTGCTGTCGATTGACTTGGAAGCTCACACCTGCCTCCCTATTCTGTTACTTGTTTTAAGCTCACCTCAACGCTCACACGCAAATATATCTTGACACCGCGATGCGTAGTAACTAGGCGTAGGTAGAGGTCTAGTTTCGTGACGGATGACTGGCGGGGTGAGCCGCATTAGCGCGTAGCAAATAACAGCCCAGTAAATAAACACTTCTGAGGAACGTGTATGTTTGGGCGACTTTTATGGTCGCACGCGCACGCGTCGCTTAGATGAACGAAGCCAAAGTTCACTCAAGCTTTTCATTTTCAGCACTTGTTTACATTGGGTCCTCAGGAAAGACAGCGGCATATGATCACTATCACGCGATAAACGACAAGATAGATGAGCGGGCCTAAGATGGTTACCATTTTGTCTATCGCGGTAGATAAAGTCGGGGTCCCCACGGCCCACTGCTATGCTATAATGCTACTGTCACAGCGATAACGCGTCTATATGTCCAGTTTAAAGCTTGAGCTTGTCCAAAAGCTAGGTGTAAGTCGATCATGAATTGAATTGATTGTCTTTGACAGATACTCGTACACCTTTACGAATTAAAAATGAGAGTGTCAAGTATTTGGCCAATGGGTGGGTAGCTTACCTTAGCTAAGCATAGCTTAGCATAGGTGACATGCGTCCCTATTTGCAATCTTAATCGTAGTTTATAATATTTCTGCAAGTATAATGATCCAGCATGAAATCTAACAACATAATCACGATTCTAGCCTCAAACAGTAATGACAGAGTTCTAGGCTCATTGTTTTATAATTACCATAACATGATTGATCCTCTAACACCGTGTGGGTCACGGACCGAAGACAAAGAGGCATTACCGAGATAACTCGAGCTACATACACGTATGATGCTAGGCCATGGCACGATAATTATGCCGTATCGTTCATCTAGGGGTCGTGGCGATTGATCAGCATTGATGCGCGGCAGTTAGTATGGGATGCTGGTAATTGTACCGTTGCTTGCGTAGATTATCCACGGTTGAGAAAAATGTGGACATTGAAAGTTAGGCTCACTGATTATCGGTGTAATTATGATTATGGGATTACCTTAGTAATCTCACTGGTAATTATGTAGGTGCAAGGGCAAAACGTATGATTATCATTATTGATTGAAAACGTAGGTATATTATAATTAGTTACCCAAGGCGTCTAATCACCACCTTACCGCGCTAGCAAATTTCAATGAGATGCAAACTTCCATGGGCTATGTAACCGCTTTCCATTTGGCGCGCCGTACGTTTGTTTGTCACCGACATGGTAGTTAAGAATAAAATAGAAGACAACCGGCGATTAATAAATGCCATTTATTACCGATATTAAGGATCCATCACATGTGGGACGCTGTGTGTGTGTTCGCATATATTTGACGACTGCATGCGAGGTGTGTGATGTAAATATTTTCGAAATTGTTTTCTTGGGGTTGGTTATGAGGCTAGGACATATAATTTTAGGTATATTTTACAAATAATGATTCAACCGTATCATATCTGGAAGAGCCCAAACTTGTTATGTTTTGAAAATGATTTTTGTATTAATTTAAAACAAGTGACTGAAATATAATGATGTTATATATTTTTAGAATCGGCTTAATATGCCCTTTCATTAAATACCACACACGATAGGTTTCAGAACAATTTTTTTTTTCCTATGGTAACTCCTCTCCTTTTTTGTTTTTTTTCGTACTACGGGTCAAATTTATTCGTATGGATGGCCTAAAGATCAATCGTTCCGATTCGCATGCTTTTAACACCATTTGCAGCTTTTTACTGAATTCGGGGTGTACGTACCGCTAGGACTACCTACCTACCTAATCAGTCTCTTCGCATGACTTCGCCTCGCTCACGGAAATCAGTCTTATACAATACAAGTCAATCAGTGATATTAATAAGTAGATCAATTGACCCGTGATATCCCGCGCAACAAGGACATCGCACCGCCTCATAATCAAAGACTTACAGTATCGCTATAACATGTAATTTTATAGGTTACAGTTTGGTTACAGTGGTAACCTATAAAATAACATTTCAAAACCTCAATCATACAATACCAAATAGCACACAATTCTCCAAACCTTAAGGAGATAACAAGTAAGCTCGCTTAAAATGACTTAAGTTATTGGGAAATTCTCTTTAGATACAACGTTATGTTCCTCAATGACTGACCTTACCCGTATTTGTATAATAGGAGCTGCGAAAGGGCAGTCTTGAGCAACCCGAGACAAGTGCACGCTTTTATGTTTCGCTTATGGTCGGTCATTATACGTAATAGGTATATCATTATATACTATAGTTTTCTTGTATGCAAAGCGGTAAAGAGTGGCCAGGAAGCCCACTCCATACAGACATAGTTCTCATTTTAAAACGGCGTACTGCAATCAAATTGCTCTTGTTTAAGTCATTATGTGCCCCGATTGCCGGCTACATGGCTGCTACCAGTAGCAGCCATGTTCCCAGGAATGTGAAACAAATTGTGGCAGTAGTACTTACATATAATTAATTTAAAAGGAAAACTATCACAGCTACGTAGGCATATAACTAGTTACAGAGTAATAGTCGACCAACTTAAAATGTACGTAGAAAGGCCAAGTTTCGTACAAATTCGGCCTACGCGACCATTTAGTTGGCGCGTGCGGGTCGATGTAACTAAGAATACAGGCAACTACGGAACTCTACACTGCGCGTGGCCCGACACGCACTTGGCCGATTTTTTCTATTATCACTAGTTTCCGACCTAGATATGGCGAATCCCATGGGTATACAATGTTTTATGTTATTTCTACTGTTTTAAAAAGGAGCCAAACGACGTTTGCATGGGGAGCTGGGAGCTTACTGCGGCCCCATTAGAATGAATAAGTTTCTGTCGGACAGACCAGAGGAGTCAAAAGCGCATTTGCTGACCCTTTATTGATTTGATAATACGGATGTGGAATGGAAAATTATTAACACTTCCAAAATAAAAAAAAGGCAAATAAATATGCCTAGTGACGAAAATTCCATTCAGATATCTCAAAGAATTACGAAGCTACAACCATTTTAACATTGCTTGTTAGAGAGAGAAAACGCAAACAGTGTGTGACGTCACAATGTGCGCGGCGGCCGCAGCGCGCGCGGAGGCCGCGTCGACGGCGGCGCCGAACACGATGGGGCACGGCACCTTGCCGTCTATTAGTGACGTCACAATATACAAGCATCATCGTTTCATATGAAATGAAGTTGCGGTTTGCGAAAAAGGGACAGAACATAACCCGTCTTAAAACTTTGGACACTTATTAACTTCGTGATTAATTAACCTCTTGCGTTGATTTTTTCTCCATTTGACTACATTTTTAATCCTTTTTCAAGAAAATATGACATTATTGATTACTTTATTTTATTTAGTGTCTACACCCCTAGTCGTTGTGTCGATCGCTTGTGACAAATGCAGGTGCCTCGCTCTCAGCACAGGGCACCCTCGGGTGTACTCATACTCATACATACATATACACGGTGTTTTTTTAACCTTCTTAGAGCCAAGCCCCAGTTAATGTATATGTTGCAGGGAAATGGTAAAAACAGAGATTTGATCAAATCTCTAAGGGATATGATCAAATCACGCAGGATGTTAAAATGGCCAATCCATTTTATCATTTACCTAATACAAATCAGTAATTTTATCAAATCTCTGAATCTGTTTAGTGAAATGACGAGATCGGACAAAAAAGGCAACTCGTTTTTTCATTTCACTAGACTTGTTTAGTGATTTGATAAAATCCCTGAAACGCGTCAGTGAGTTGACGAAACTTAAAATAAAACGGACAAGTGAGTGTTATGATGAAAAAAATTATGGAAAGAAATATTAGGGAGAAATTTATGATTATTGTCATTATGCCTTACGATCGTTAGGAATAAGAGTTATTAGGACTAACGATTATTATGGCGTAAAATGTTTATGAAGAACATTTTCGGACTTCCGATAATAGGACTTAAAAAATTAGGTGAACAAAAGCGCCTCCTCACAAAACACACCGAGGTAGTGTTGGCCAGGGTCAGAAAGGTAGTGTTCATCATGAAGTTACTAAGAAATTCGGCAGCGAGGGAGGTGCTAAAGCTTGTGTACATATCGATGTGTGAATCGATACTGTCATACTGCATAGGCGTGTGGGGTGGCTCCACTAGCTCTGCACTTCTGCCTCTAGAAAGGGCCCAACGGTTTGTGCTCAAGGTCATGCTTGGGTGGCCTCGGTTTTTTCCGACTGGTGCCCTTTACAAAGTTGCGGACGTCCTTAGTGTGAGGCAACTAATGGTTTTGCTTGTTACAATTCGGGTGCACCAAAAAACTATTCATTCGGATGAATATCCGGCCCTACTCCGTAAACGAATCTTTAAAATTCCTTCCCTCCGTACGAAAACTGTATTTGCGAGACGCTTTCCCAATTGCCTGCACCCGTTTATTTACAACGCTGTAGAGAAGGCCTGCAATATATCTAAAAACTCCACTCGCGAAGCAAAAACTAAAATTCAAAACCGGTTGAAAGGTCTTAGCTACAGCCAAACCGAGATACTGCTGAAGGTTTTAAATTAATGTTTTGTACGTTTAGTAATCTCGTAGCCTTACTTACACACCACCATACTCATAGAAAAACACAATCACACACACAGTATACACACACACGCATGCAACACACATACTCATAATCCTCTGTGTGCATACTAAGTTAATTAGTTTTTCCTCTCTCTTCTAATAAATGTGTTTGCATCGTTTATAAGTGAACCTTACCTGTATGTAGCCAAAGAATACTGTATCTTTTAGTAATTATTAAGTAGTCTCTTTTTAAACCGAATCAGGCCGCCACGTGACAGCAATAGCCAAGTGTGGCGCCACAGGATATTGATAATTTGTGTTATTAAGGTTTTCTTTCCAATAAACGATTATTACTTTATTTTATTTTTTATTTTTGTGATTGGAAAAATATCATGTGACTGTAAAAAGACCGGAACCTACCAACTCAATTAATTACCAATACCGTGTATTTTTATGTAATTTCTGTCAATGTAATATTATTATATTCAATGAAATTTGTAATTATTCAATAATGTAAATTAAATGTACAAAATATAAATTAGCACGTAAGGTTTCTGTTAGTGTTAATTTTTTTATAAATTAATAAATAAATGTCTAAAATAATAAGAATTATAATAACTACTAATAGTAAATTACAAAATCTACGCAGTTGAATGCCAAGAGTGATCAATCCTATACAAGGAATCCGGAGCTCGTTGGTGGATCTAGACGCAGCTTCGGTAAGTCAGTCATTTTACTCCAACCTAATGCAAGGAGCGCTCAACACCATAAATAAATGGTGCAAAGAAAATGACCTGTCCATCAATGCGAGCAAAACAGTACTATTGCCCTTCACAAAGAAAAGGAAACTAGACAAGCTCGCCAAGCTAAAACTGAATGGACAGAAAATACCATACTCAAATGAGGTCAAGTACCTAGGAGTTACTTTTGACCGAAGGCTAACTTGGAACGCTCATTTGAATAACATAATACAAAAGGCAAAAATGGCCATGTGGACTTGCTGTCGAATGGCAGGAGCAAGATGGGGTATAAGGCCCAAAATTGCTATGTGGCTTTACACAGCGGTAGTGAGGCCTGTAATTACATACGCCTCTGCAGTCTGGTGTAACAAAACCAACCAAAAGACAGCCATCACAAAGTTAAGCAGTCTACAGCGTACAGCCTGCTTAACAGCAACAGGAGCTTTATGCTCAACACCGGGGGCAGCCTTGGATGCACTGCTCGATCTAACGCCACTCCACCTGCAAGTGCAAAAGGAGGCGAAGCAGTGCATCTATAGGATATGCGCACTAACAAGGCCAAAATGGCGCTCGCAAGCGCTTACCAAACTTGAGGCCCTTGTTTTTGATAACAAAAAACTAAACATGCCCACTGACGACACTTACGAGGAATGCAAATTCACCAAACTGTATACAGTGGAAATACCTCCGAGAGACAAATGGATAAACGACCAAATGGACTTCAAGGAGGGCAGCCACATTTGGTATACAGATGGATCAAAAAAGGTGATGATGTTGGATGCGGTATCTACGGTGAGAGGCCAAAGCTCAAAGCTAGCGTCAGCATGGGGAAAGTGGCCTCAATCTATCAGGCTGAACTCTTCGCAATAAATAAATGCGTAGAGATCAATCTGGAAAGAAACCTAAGAAACCAACACATCTATATCAACTCAGACAGCCAAGCTGCTCTGCTGGCACTAGAATCCCTAGAATCCTACTCGAAACTAGTCCAGAACTGTAAAAACAATTTAAATGCCCTGGCCAATACCAACAAAGTCATACTTAGATGGGTACCAGGACACTCCGACATAGTAGGAAATGAAAAAGCTGATGAACTTGCAAGGAAGGGCGCAGACACAACCCTGGTCGCCCCAGAACCGTTCTGTGGTATCACAAAACGGAAAGCATATTCTCTTCTAAACAATACAGAAAAATCAGAGGCAATAAAGCTGTGGAAGTTCACCAAAGGACAAAAACAGGCTAAAGCCTTAATCAAAGGGTTCGATAATAAACTGTCTAAAGAGCTATTACAACTCAAAAGGCACAAAAACTGTAAACTAAACAAACACCTGTTTCAAATGGGTATGAAACAGGATGCAACTTGCAGGTTCTGCCAGGAGACAGAGGAAACAGCAACGCACATTCTCTGCTCCTGCGGAACACTCATGCAAAAAAGAAGTATCTACCTAGGGCGACACGTCGTGCACCCAGAAGAGGTACAACATATCACGGCCCAAAGAATCTGGAATTTCCTAGAGGCAACGGGTCATAACGGTGAAATCTAATAATAAAAGGGCTGCCACAATAGATCACCTGCTGGTCGAAGCGGCAAACAAAGGCCCTAAACCAACAATAATAATAAAAGTCCGTCATACCCGTCCCGCCTCCCCGGACAGCATTTCCCCAATGTTAAAAAACAGGGAAACACCTCGGACGCTCTGGTGACTTTACTCATCACCAGGTACCCAACACATACCTACAGAACAAGTAAGTAGTGATGTGCAGCAGAGTGTACCAAAAATGAAGTGTGAAACTGTGAACCGATCATAGGCATAACAGGTATCGTGTTCTGATAAGAAAAAACTAAAAGAATTTTGTTTTAATGCGTTTTTTTACATTTGTATGGAGCATGTCGCCCCAATCGGCCAACGCTCCATACAAATGTAAAAAAAACGGGTAAAAAAAATCTTTTAGTTTTTCCTTCAGTAAGGTGGAAGTATTTCCCCAGTGACGCTGCATCATATAAGCGTTGGATTTCATTCCATTGCAACTATATACTTAAAGTTTAAGTAACTTCCGTAATCATCTTTTGCAGACATCTTAATAATCTACAGAAATTATAGTCAAAATGGACTCTAAATGTGAAATGGTTTCATAAAATTGGTATGATATATGCACGCGGATGGCGGATAGTTCCCTTGAACTGAATTTTAAAATCGGTGAGGGATTGCGTAGAAAATTGAATTGTAATGCGATGGTTACATAATTAAGAATATGTGTAGAAACAAAGGGTATGGAGATTCATAGGTAATACCCAACTATTTACATAATATTGTGTTACATGTATTTATTTGCATAGTATAAGCAATGAGAATTACATAGGCCGAGTAGGAGGAGAGTGGGGAGGAATGAACTTCTTTCGGTCGATGTGATGATGATAATGATGATTGACATAGTTGTCAAACGTCATCATATCTGCACTCAGTGTTGTTATAATTACGTTATTCAATAGTAAAATCCTTTGCCATCTTGATTTTTTACGAGATTGTATCGAGCATCAGTTAAATCAGGTGGTGCAACATAATTATAGACATCGTATAATTGCTTCCCTACAACAATGACCAAGTCATAAAAAACACAGATTTTATCAACACAATAAGCAGTCGCTTCTAGGATACGCAAGTAATTGTTTTCTTTTAGTATTCTTTAATTCATATGCGTTTCAAGAAGGCAATATTTAATTGACAACGTTTCATTTTTCAAACACCTTAATTTTGTTAAGGCATTTAATAGTATTACGAAAGTTAGAAGACACGTATTTTTTCTTTTCCTTTTATTTTAAGTTGAACCCCCTTCATTTGGGTATTTTAATCTACCACGGGCTTAAGTACCTACGTTTAAAGTATGAATAAGATTAGCACTGTTGTCAATTTATTGAATTAAAAAGTAAAAAGCATGATATTTCTGTGACAGTGAAGTTTGGCATTTTGACGGTTCCTTGCTTAAGGTTTTCGTTGGGTTTTCGTTTAAAATTGAATCTTGCAATTTACATCAACGCAAATAAATTATATCGTACCTAATCATGAGTGAGAAAAAGAAAATGTATCGTCAAGATCCCTTGATTGCGTGTTTTGTGCCAGGTCACTTGACAAGATAGAAAACTGTCAATGTCAAATAACTGTAAATGTCACACCAAAGTTTGTTGTTACAGGATACATAAGTAGAGCCATGGAATATCCGCATTCAGCCTTTAAATGGCGTCTTCAAAGTAATTTCCAGTTTTCTCAAGAACTAGCGATTATAAAATTCCATTATTTTTTATATTAACTCAGCAAGCCCAAATCTCTAAATGGTTTTTAGTTTAAGCCGCTATGAAAAAATTAAATTTTGACGATTATTGCGCAATTACATTATGTATTTACTTGATAGCGAGCATTTTTCGAAAGGAGTCAACCCAGGTAAACTGTTGAAAGAGGTACATGAAATTGTAAAACTGTTGAATCAGCTTTTGATGAGGAAGAAAAATAAGGAAGTTTGATAAAAATAAAAGGACACCGGGAGATTATTTAATACTACGCTTGAGGAAGCGTAGTTTAGTTTAGTACCTGCAGGACGCCACCTGAGATCTATAATAGACTGACTACTTCCCCAATAACGTTCAGTGTTTAGCAGTCATGACAGACCACCCTTTGAACAAGAAAAGTAATACTCGAACTGTCCCTTGAGGTACTCCTACAATATTTTATGTTTTGTGTCTAGTCTTAATATTTTTTGTAACTTTTTGGAGTGTGTCCTTATTGTTTCTACTTTAAAAAATTACAGTTATATGTCATTGTTAACTTTAAGAAATGGAAAACACTGTAACTAGCATCACTCCTGCGAATCACATGGTTAGTGGCTTAATTGTGGGCGTCATTGTGGCAGCACTGCTTATCGCGGGAGTTTCACCGGCCGGCATTGTCATGTTGGCAGATCTTTTGATAGTACTGATAGCGCAAATTAGTTGAGACCTGTATTTCGAAGAACGGGAAGAATTTCAGTGATTTTGAAATATTTATATATTTTTAAGATTTTTAAAGAGGAAGCGAGCTTACAAGACCATCGGAGGTAATAGTTGGTTATAAAAGTTACTATAAAAGTTACCACCCTATCCTAGTTAACTGTATATTTGAAATTGTTATTATTTTAAGAGAAACTCGTTATCGCCTTCGACTGCCATGAAAATGATTCAATAACCTTACGTGGCGCGCCCTCGGACTCACTACGCCTTATTTTTCACGCAGAGGTAATGCGTTTACGCATCCCCCCGGGCTAGGGACGGCCCATTGTGTGGGGGACTCACCCGTCCGTAAGGGAAGGGAATACCCACTAACGGCGGCGTTAACCCTCGCGGCCGTGTCCGGGAGGACCACGGGATCGCATACATTCTGGGACAGCCTCAGCCAGGCGCGTATAGCGGATATACTCAATATCATCATTTAAATAATTATATAGAGACAAAATCCAACAATATATCACACGTAATAAACATTACTCAATTAGTTCCTGAAAATTCGGAAAAAAATTAACCTGTATCTTGGTTAATTTACATCTGCTAATCCATATCCATACTAAATTAGTGTCCGACCGAAGTTTCGGTTTCGGTTTCGGCCAGTGTCGGCCCAAAAATCACGTTTCGGCCAGAGGTTAGTATTAATAATCCATACTAATATTATAAATGCGAAAGTGTGTCTATCTGTCTGTCTGTTACCTCTTCACGCTTCAACCGCTGAACCGATTTAGGTGAAATTTCGTATAGAGATAGTTTGAGTCCCGGGGAAGGACATAGGATAGTTTTTATCCCCGAAATCATGGGACCTAAGGGGGTGAAATGGGGGGGTGAAAGTTTGTATGGAGCTGCGATATCGAGTCGCGCTGATGTCGTGAGTCGCGGGCAAAAGCTAGTTCAAGATAAATCATGCAAGAAATACTATTAATAGTTTCATTCATTTAATTCTATATAATTACTTTTGGGTATAAACTCTAACCTAACCCGAAAAAACACAATAAAAATTATTATATTTTTTAAAACCGTATTTTTTCTGGAGTCCATCATCATCCAGGTAACTTGCGAGTATTCGGACGTGTGCTGCGAACCCTATACAAAAACCTGACCTTTGCTGCGGGCCCCCAAGCAAAATATTTCAACTAGTTATTAATCAATAATACACATAACCATCAGCAAACCAGGACTATCACGACGCTCGCCAACCTATCACTCAAACTCTATTGTATCCCAATGCAGGTAATAATCCAAATTACCGTCAAATTAACCAATAATAGCAGGCAATTTAAACTCCCGTGATTAGTGCAATATGGTACAATACCACTTTAGAGTACAGTTCGCCTCCGTTGGAAGTGAAAATATTGATGTTACTTGCAATTTTTTAATCTTTTTCTTAGTGGTTCTCTCATGACAGGATCGTGAGAGCATGCTATAGCAAATGCTATAGCTATAGTCCTCCATGCAGGGTTCCACGTCAAGTGGACTCTATGAGAAAGTCTGCATTTAGCAGCCCTCTCAATTGCAAAAAAAGGTGTATGTAAACTCCCCAACCCGCACTGTTCTAGCTTGGGAACTATGGCCCGTTCCGTCTTATCCCAGCAGTGGGACGTAGGCTGACGATGATGATAAATTCTTAAACTTTAATTTTGTCTCTTACCTCTGTATCTAATTATGAATCGATACTTAACAAAGCACATTACATCTGTTTCAATTAATAGAATATTCATATCACATTAAGGCGCCGATTGTACATAATACCACGATTTGCTGCCGAGCTTGAAACGCATTACCATCATTACTGAAGTTGGGTAAGGTAGCGCATTAAGTAACACCACGAAATAGATAATTTGAGTACCTACTTAGAATATAGAAGCGTTTATCTGGAGGTAGACACGCAAATATAAATAATTTACGTTAAGTGTCTCCTGGCGCTATTTGGCTTCAATCCTTTATATGCAAGAGAGTTTTTTTTATGATTTATTCTCAGTACAGTGGTGGTTATCAAATGTTTTTCAATTACTCCGTACAAATAGCCCAGAGCTCTTGTCTAAGAAATAATTATAATACACCGACGTGCTATACTTAACTCGCGTCCGTCCACGTAATCTTTATGTAACGGACAGGACCAAATGCAACGTGTCTTACTGACTTCCACACATTTGTCGACCTTATCAGAAAGCCATAAGACACACATTTGAAGGACTAATTGTTGATTAGTACAAGTACCGACAAAGTGGTTAGTGAAAACTGACCAAAAATGGCGCTGAAAGGCGCTAAAGGAGATGACGTTTTAGAATGTCCCTACGTTGAAGCATAAGGCAAGAGCAAAAAAATTAAAAGTTATTAATTCAGAAGGCCGTGTAATGCTGAGCCAGCGTGCGGTTCACGACAGAGTGCGCTCAGAGACACACTTGTTGTTTTATCTGTTTTTCTTGTTTATTTTATTATTTAATAAGTGTGTCCTGTGTGTTTGTGAATAAATGTACTTATCTTTCTTTCTAAGTTCTTTCTAATCGTTGAAATCAGGCGTTACTTTGCGAAATTCCATGATACTACTATACTACGGGAACAATATTCCTTTGTTATTCCGCTAAAAAACGTGCGGGTCTATTAGCGATCATAAGATGCACCCATTTCCGTATTTTTGCATGCGGTGCGTACATGCAAATCACTGCCAATAATGATATATAAAATAATAATGATAAATCATCTTTATTTCGAAGAACAGGCTTCATAGTTGTTAGTAACGTAAAACCTCAACTGCTGGCAGATTTTGCTTGCACCAAGTCATTTGTTTTGCATTTGGTCAGTAACTTAAAAGGCTATGCGACTACCTAGGCATAGTAATTAGTAAAATGTAAACACTACCGTTCCACCATCAAAGAAAATATCAATATGTGGATCGATAAGATACAAGTACAAGGACGTAACCAGAAGAGCCTTCAGATATGCGCAGCCAAAATATATTTTTCCGTACAAGGAAGAAACTTATATTACAGAATATTATTTCATTGCAAAGTTCCTTAAAAAGTACAGCCAAAGTAAGCCTCAACAGAAATTAGGTCCGCCATTTGTAACTAAAGATTTAATTCCACTTTAATGGCTAGCTCACGCTCTGGGAGTTACGTTTTAATACCTGTGTGTACCAATAGTGGCTCTGTCTGTTTCTTTTTTACATTGAAAAAACTGACGTTATAATTATCTAACCTGCTCTCAAAATTTCACGAGAATCGGTTGAGAAATGCGACCTGTACAGGTAACAGCCAGACAGCTGGGCAACGGGACAGATGGACATCCAAACATAAGGCCCAAGCTGCAACGGGGGACTTCGCTCACTTCGCTGTTCGTTCGCTCAGAAAGTGCTTGGATGAAGCCAAGTCAGAGTGCGGCGCTGACTGAGACCGAGTCGCTCGAATAAGCAACTACGATAGAAAGGATACACGGAAGAACTAAATTGGCGGTTAGCGGTAGTGCTTATGATTTCAATATGGTTGGAACGTATTACCTACTGCAATTAAGCTTTAGTACCGTTATACAAACTGAAAAAAAAGGCAGAAACCTGGTGACATCTTATTCTATAGGCATCGCCAAAACCTTTAAAAACTGTTTTGGTAATGTCTTTAATGAGCAATATTGTGACACAGTTCTTTGTGACGCATAGAGTAGTTAAGTGTAAAGTGATGTTGTTTTTCAACAGTTTTATTTTAACACCGTTGTGACCGAATGTACATCGGTACAGTCTACGCGGACTTGTTTCTCAACATTATAATATAGGTCGCTGGACCGGTCTATGTTCCGCTGAAATTAAGTACCTATAAATAGCGTTTTAGTAGAATTCGACATTTATGATTACTAGATTAGTAAACACTTACTAGATTCCTGCGAGAAGAACGCAAGCAAACCATCGGAATGAAAGCATACGTCCATCCAGAAATTCTATTCTAGACACAAGTATTTTTTTGCAATCGGATTAGTGGGTATATATAAATAAATATTAAATATTAGGGGATAATTTTACGCAAATCGAACTAGCCCCATAATAAGCTCAATAAGGTTAGTATTATGGACTAGACCATAATATATGAATTATCTTTGTCGGCTTTTTGTCAGTCAAAGAATGACTTAGTTGACCGCCAAATACCTTAGTCGACTTTATAAATAAAACATTTACTTACTGACACAGAAATGCACTCATTAACACGAAAGCGGATTTGCCACTCCCAGCCGTTCCAAAGGCTATTGAAACCATTAATTTTCTAAGGGAAGGGAGCTTTTAAACCAAGTTCGTGATCTGTTACGGCAGCCACTAAATGAGTTTCTTTTATATTTTATTATAACATGTTGTTTAGCGCGGTTTGACGCGGCCTACGGTGGCGGTTAACAGTGTCAACTATTTACAGTCAGTGTGATTCAGGAATTAGTCTTAAAAAAAACAAGAACTGGTTCGAGAAAAAAAACTACTTATATAATTATAGAACTTGCAAAATTTTTGGTGAAATGGCGTGGCGTTCAAATTCCTGTATTTGTCCGTCGATAAAACCTATTTGAATTAATCCTACTACAATACCTAATATTATAAATGCGCAATTTCGTATGTGTAGATGTTTGTTACTCACTCACGCATAAATCGCTCAACCAATTTGGATGCATTTTTGCACGAAGATACGAGTAGTTTCTAGCCTAGATTAAAATATAGGATAGTTTCTATACCGAGTCCACGCACACAAAGTCGCGGGCGGAAGCTAGTAACAAATATTTGTTGTGTTTCACAAAAGCTGGCCGAAAAGTAAAGTTGTTTATTAGTTATTATTATTACTTCCTTTCGTAAGACTTCCGGCATATTTACTAGTCCACGACAATAGAATTTAAGACGTTCTACCACGGAGTGGATAGCTGTTTTTCTTTATTTTCACAGTAGTGATGCTTATCCCGTTAGCATGTAAGAGTATTAGTAGCAAGATCACAATCCGATACGTGTTAATGAATACGTAATTATGACTTTTATTGACGAATAGGTAGACGTTTCGACATATTAATGCACTCATTTCTGATTCTGCAGTCTCCTATTGATATGTGCATGTGCATTGTTATGACATTTTTCAGGTTGCGTGATGCAGATAAATGCATGAAATATATAATAACAATATTCATGAATTTCTATCACACATACTTAAATCAATAAGTTATTGCTCAAGTCATACGTACGTGCTATGCTAGCCCTATTCTGCCGTGCATTGTACTATTAGGTGTTTAACTCTTTATTGTACAAAATAAACGAAACATGCGGCTTACAAAAATAAAACGTAAGTGTAAAGGCAAACGTATTCCTTCGAGTCAACTTCTGAAAAGATTAGCGACTTCAATAACGTGGTATTCTTGTCATATGTGCCGTTCCCCAAGGACGTATATTGGGACAGCTATTCTAAATCATAAGTTCGACAAAACACGAATCTGTTTCTATGATCCCGACTAATTGCACCATTAACTATCTAATGCCGATTTGCCCCTAATTGTATCATTTATCGCCACACAAGCGCGCGCACATGAAATCGAAAGCGGAGAAAACAAAGCGTGACGCAACCGATGGGAGCCGACGATAATGGGCTTTAGCGCTGAACGGCCGGTGAGGAAAAACTGGTGTAGCCATGAGGCTTCCACTAGTTCCACTACAGTTACACACAGGTGTATGATACACAAATGATACATATGATACACCATGTGGTTGAGTAAGGCTTCCTGACGATGCCGATGGGTCATGGTCGTATGTTTTAACGGAAGATAAGTCACCGGACGTTTTTTGTCGAATAGAGTTAGGAACTAGCAAATATTTTAACTTGCATTATAATGCAGGTGTTTAAAAGCAGGCACGATATAAAAATCAACTAAGGTAAACGTCGTAATGTTTGGTTGTTTAATTCTAATAATAGACAACCGTTATTGTTTGTAGTTATTTCCAAATTTAATTTACAGGTAACAGGATCTAAATTATTTAATTTCATATTTATATTCAGTTTCAGACCGTTATTGTTTTGAATAATGGTTGTTATGGTCGTGTCTTCATAGTGTTAACGACAGTATTTCTGTCAGGCCAATTTAATACGTAAGAAATACTGTCGTTAACACTATGAAGACACGACCATAACATGGTTTAATTGTCGAGCACTGGGTCTGGGACGTTCGCCTTATAAGTATCAATTCTATCATAAAAGTGTGAGTGAGATGTTGCACAAAAATCTATTTTGCCTATGCACCTGTAAACCTAAATTAAGTATGTAAATAAATAAATAGTTCAATATACATTCTGGGACTTACTACTCGTATTGCTAATCTTTGAAAGAACGTCACGTTGGTTTTTATTGCGAATAATTACTAATTTGTGACTCAAGGAATAACATACATATACATAGTGAACAGATATAACATTATTTACAGTTACAAATGACAAAGTATACCTAACTAAAGCTAACTTAAAACTTACACTATGTCTAAAAATGCATCCATCCATGCCAGCCCCGTGGCATCGTATTCGTCGATGCTGGCAGCAATTCCTCGTATACCTATAGCAATATTGGCCCGCTGTGCGAGGAAGCTGCTAGATCTTTGGTCACTTGTGGTGACAAGCCTTTTACAAAGCGAAATAACAAAATGGATGTTTATATTTATTTTTACATTGAAGAGATGTAGGGCACAGCGCAATGTATTACGCATGCTACAGTGAAATGTCACCTCGCTCAAAGGAGCAGCCTAACGGGGAAGTACCTCCGCCTGACAGAAGATCTACACTACTTCCTTTAGTAGTATGGCCCTTAGGTAGTTAAGGTATAGGGTATGGAACTCCCTAGGATGTGGTGTGTTGAGAGAGGGACCCGCGTTCATATCTAGCTATCAACATAGCGATTCCTCAAATCAATAAAGGGTAGGCCAGGCGCTAGTGATTCGCAGGAGTCCATATCGATACCCTAGTTCACAGTCGTACTAATTACATTTTATTTGTCTCTGAAATTGTAACTTTATGATTTGAGCACTATGATACTAATTACACCACTTTTTTCCCCGTATTTAGTACGATTGTGAACTACGGTATCGATATATAGGCTACGGTATACGTTTACCATCAGGCAGACCGTATGCTTGTTTGCCACCGTAAAAGTATAAAAAAACAGATACTATACGTACCTCCCTTATATCGCTTACGTAGACTGTGATAACCACAAATACTGTTGTTTGTAAAGAATGCGGTCACTTCAATTATACCGTTGCACCTTACGAAAACATCTTTAATTAATTAGGCAACGTGCTAGCATGCATAATTAACTATTTGGGTTAATATGTGCTATAAGAACAGGTTTTATTAATAATATTTACATTTCAGTGCTTATGCCAACATTACAGCATTATTGATCAGTCAGCATCATTATCATGTGTACACTTTTCGATGTTATCTCTATGCAATAAGGTCCTGGAATCACCTATGTAGAATGTATACATATGTTACACGCTGACCACACATTATGCTTGTGGTCACAGAATGACAATATAATCGTTGTCAGCTAGAAAGCTCAACGGGCGTCCGGTTCTTCCGAGCAATCATGTTTCCAGTATTTTACGTAGTATTTACATACAATATCATGACAGTTTCCCGTTCTCTAGCGGTAGGCAGAGATCACAGACTTCTACGGTCCGGCCACGACATTGCGCGGCAGCGGGAGCGACAGCGGTTCTTCTAATTCATTGCGTGTGATCCCACCTAACCACAGCACAGTGTGTGATTTTGCCTCAATTTGAATCGCAGCCGTTTTTCTTTGCATTACATTCATCTTTTCAAATTAAAACCTTTAGTCAAACTCCCGCTGTCCTATCTTGCATAGTTTTCGAGTAATAAAATAAATCGAGAAACATCCATAGAAAGTCATAGAAATCACAAATACTTAACTTCTCAATAGCCGTCGCTTATTTAATATTCATTTTAGTATAGGCCTATTAGACTAATTTTAACCTAAAATTATCATTTAACAATAATTAAAAATAACGTCTGTATACGACGTTATAATTCGTTTTCTCAAAAACAGTTTATTATTTATTTTTCGTCAATCAGTGTAAAGGGGTGTTTGCTTTTTTTACTAAGCGTTCCTGTATAATTAGAGCTACGAATAGTAAAAAAATGGAACCCATATCTTTAACGATATCGGAGATACGAATTTTTTAATATTTCTGTTAGGGTTGTCAACTTCTCACCACGTAAATATTTTGAGATAATATTCGTTAAATTCAGTATAGATTACAAAACGATAAAATAAATTTGCTTCGTCTATGGTATTGTAATTGTAATTAATATACAAACTATAACCTAAACGCTTATAATATAATGTTCAATGTACCAATTTCGCATTATCTCTGTAGCAGAACGGTTATATCAGCATTCTTGTGTTGTATTCTCCGATGAAGGATATCATGTGGTATTGGGAAGGGGTCCGCCCTCGTTAAGCTGTTGCTGAAACCCAATGCCTACACATGATAACTGGAGGAGCGGGGGTGAGGCGTCATGGAGCCGGCAAAGACCCATGGCGCTGCTTTGCCTCAGCAGGAGCTGACCCGTTCTGCTGGGGGATGTCCTTCCGGGCCTCGACCGGGGGACTTAATGCAAGAGGGGCAAGAGGGCGCCAACCCTCTTGTTGGTTGGCGAGCGGCAAATGAAGACGCTTCTCAACCTCCGGGAGCATCTTCATTAATGCTAGGAGATGTTATTCAGAGAACCGTGACGCGACTTGATATTTTTAAACTTTTGGTTGCTAGAGCGAAATCTTATGGAGTGAAAACTAGGCCAACAGATTTAGAAATCACTGAACGAGTTCGTATTATAGTAAATCTATTACACCCAAATGGATTACCTAGGACCACAGACGAACAAAGTAAAAAAATAAATCAATACATCAGCACATTTACCCATCAGTGCGAAAAACTATATTTAAAATGTCGTTGGGACATGACTCGGTTTAGTAAAAAACATTGCACCTGGCTTTCAGCACCATTTCAAATATATTCTGTTTCTTTAGACCAAGGGCCTGAGAAGCAAGTTCAAGACGATGTATCCTTGGAGCAGGATATCGAAATGGCTCAAGCTAATGAAAACCATTCGATCATGAGTACCAACACTGAAATTGGTTGTTTCTCTAGTGCACCGAGTAGTAACTCATCAAACAATGACATAAAAAATTACATTACACCAATACATGGTCCTTCTGCCTCCAACACAAGTGAAAGCGAACGCCAAAAACGTCGTGAAATTAAAAATCTTGAGCAGTCACTTGCAGCTCTAAATAGATCAGACATTATTACAATTATGTCAAAAGTTTTGACTGATGATGGAGGCGCAAACTTAAGCAAAGATTCTGTTCACAATTTTGAGTTTGTAGTAAAAGAGTGCTTAAAAAGTCCTACTCACTTAAAAAATAATGCTGATTTGATAAAGTCTCAATCGGAATCCAAACCACTAAGCGCTGACGAAGCTCTTTCAATGATTATTGACAAAAAACTAACGGTAGAAGATTATGTTTCCATGCAACAAGATTTAAAGCATCGCAAGTTTAATGCTTTGCCACCGTATTATAAAGTACAAACAGCAAGAAAGTTGTGTTATCCACCAGAAAGAGTGATAACAACTGATAAAGAGGCATCTATATCATTGCACAGTTTGCTTTTGCACACTTTTCGACGCATTGTAGACGTAAACGAGGAAGTTTTTACTGCATTCTACGAGCAACATAAAAGAGAAACTATTGAATGCACGTTAGAAGGATCTTGGGGCTTTGACGGAAGTACTGGGCAGTCTTATTACAAACAAAGCTTTGAAGACAATAATGATGATGAACATTGTTTGTTTTCTACGACATATATTCCATTAATTTTAAAAACACTGGACGGTTATGTTTTGTGGTCCAATCCCAATCCACAATCATTTAGATATTGTCGGCCAGTAAAGATACAATATCGGCCGGAAAATAAAAACCTGATTCTTAATGAAAAGAATAGAGTGGAGGATGAAATGCACAGTATGTTGCGCGTCTCGACCGCCCATTGAACAGATAAAACGCTTGCCGCTCCACAATTCCCGCAACGTCGTGCCGGCTAAAGATCCTAATATTCTTAATAAACATATTTTGTTTTATTCACTTTCGTAGTATTCCATATACAATATAGGTACGCTCTTAGGTTTACACTTGACCTTTCCTTTTATCTTATCTAGTTTTCTCTAAGAAGGTTCGGCCAGGTCTTCACCTAACTTGTGTTTCAAAGAATATGATTGCAGATGCAACAAATTAGCGATGAACGAGAGCACTTTCCCAAGGACTGCTTGCCCAACCCGTGAATCAACGTGAGACAAAGCATGCGCAAATGCGAGAAACAAGAACTAGTGTTAAACGATTATTCATGGCTTGCGACAGTTGGGTTTGGTGTCGGCGGCAAGCGGTAGCGAATAGTGACCAGAAGAGTGATTGTATAACTTTTAGAAAGAGCGTTAAGGCAACTTAAATGCGATTATATTAAACAATTTAGATCTTCCTGACGTATGTATGAAATTTTACGCGATCGACAGTAGGTACTGTCAATAAAACGCATTTTCAGTAAGCTGACGACTGGTTCTTTTTTCTTCGTATTTTCCAGATACTTGAAACATTAATTGGTTTCATCTTAGAAACAAATTTACCAAGCCATGGATGATGTACCACCAAGATGCGAGTAGCGTACCTACAGTTAAAATCTCAGTTTTTAGCTGATGCGTAAAAATATTTCAGTCATACTTAGACGTTTGCCATAGACCTTGTAGTAGTGTAAGGCTTAAATATGTACATATTTTTGAGAAGCCTTCACAACGTACTTTTCTATCCTCTAGAGACCCTAGCGATTAACAAAGCATCCTCCTATTTAATGGAATTTATACCATTCTAAATGGGAATAGACTTACATTTGTTTCGTTTCTTTCCATTTAAAGTATAACAAATTCTACTCTATGAGTATTTTCCTATTATATTTGATTCAAATAGATAGCAAATTGCTGTACCTAATTCGTCTGTCTTCGTTTATTTAGGATATGAATGGAAAATACTAATTTGTACGACTTCTAATCTTATATGTATAGACGTCATTAAAGTTTAAGATATTACTGTGCAGTCTTGAGACTAACTTCATTCACTGTCTCCGCTATATCTCATGCTTCACATCGCACCAAACTAGTTTTTTTCTCGTGCACATAACACAATGCTCTGATTTGCATGTCAATCGATGCAGCATAATACTACGTGAGAACAGTACTTTAGTAATTAGTGGTCACAAGACAGATGTTTTCTCATAAGGGCGTATCTTCCTATAAAATTAATGGGACTTACGACCTTCTTTCCTTGAGCAGTATTCACATGCTACTGCTGTCTGTTTGGGTTAGTAACTAGAGCTTTCTAAGTGCACATATCTGTACGCCATTATAGCATATATGGTATTCATGATTAGCAGCAAAATTGCTTGTGTAGGAAAATTTTATGGGGTACTCTGGAGATAGGTGGCTTTTAGGCATTATTTTCCTTTAAAGAAACACTTTTGTGTAAAGCTTATCATAATATGTTGTTTTGGGGCGATATATCGAACTTCATGTTCACAAGCATGCTGCTCGGTAGATCGTGCCAAAATAATTTGCAATTGTATTAAAGTGTAATTTCATTTATGTAATTATCTAGTTTAGTGTAGGTACTGTTATAACATAGCGTGTAAGTCAATACTAACAACTATGGACTGTGAAGTTGTCTGAATATAATTTTTTTAATTTTTTTTTATATATAATATCCTCAATATTTATAGGTAACAACGAGTTACAACAAATGTACCTACTACAGTTATATAGGTACTTTTAATAAAAAGTAAAAATTTAATGTTCTTCGTGATACGATAATCATTAATTTATAATTGAACGCGGTTATAATAAATAACGCGAGCGTACGCAGGTAAAACCGGAACACGAGTGCAGTTGAGTGTAACCTGTACTGCACGGATTATTTACATGGTAAAGTGGCCGTTAATAGAATTTGCTAACTATATAAACAAACCGCCGTATTGAAATTTTCTTTCACTATGGCGGTTTGTTTCATAGTATGTACTATGTAAGGTGCTACCAAATAAGATGCCAATATTTTAAGAGATGTTAACTTACATCAAAATAATTTTCTCTAAATAGGAACCAAGGAAGAGAACACTCTGCTGAAGAACTACAGACCCATCTCACTTCTGAGCCATGTCTATAAGCTGTTTTCGAGGGTCATTACAAACCGTCTCGTACGCAGGCTAGATGACTTCCAGCCTCCCGAACAAGCCGGTTTCCGAAGAGGCTTTAGTACCGTAGACCACATCCACACGCTTCGTCAGGTTATACAGAAGACCGAGGAGTATAACCTGCCTCTCTGCTTAGCGTTCGTGGACTACGAAAAAGCCTTCGATTCGATTGAAACCTGGGCTGTACTACAGTCTCTCCAGCGGTGCCAAGTTGACTATCGCTATATCGAAGTGCTGAAGTGTTTGTACGAGAACGCCACTATGTCAGTCCGACTCCAGGACCAGAACTCGAAACCTATTCCGCTGCAGCGGGGAGTCAGGCAAGGAGATGTTATTTCTCCAAAACTGTTCACCGCTGCACTGGAGGACGTTTTCAAGACTCTGGACTGGAGAAGGCTAGGCATCAGCATCAACGGCGAGTACATCACTCACCTTCGGTTTGTTGACGATATAGTAGTCTTGGCTGAGACCATGGAGGACTTAAGTACGATGCTCGATGACCTCAGTAAAGCATCCGAGCGAGTTGGTCTAAGAATGAACATGGATAAGACGAAGATCATGTCAAATGCCCATGTAGTACCAACTGCCATTACAATCGGACACTTTACGCTCGAAGTTGTAGACGATTATGTATACCTAGGACAGACGATCCAGTTAGGTAGGTCCAACTTCGAGAAAGAGGTCAATCGTCGAATCCGACTCGGCTGGGCAGCGTTCGGGAAGCTACGGCAAATCTTTTCGTCCAATATTCCGCAGTGTCTCAAGACGAAAGTCTTTGACCAGTGTGTGTTGCCAGTGATGACATATGGCACTGAAACGTGGTCGCTTACTATGGGCCTCATAAGAAGGCAAAAAGTCACCCAAAGGGCAATGGAGAGGGCCATGTTGGGAGTTTCTCTGCGTGACCGCATCAGAAATGAGGCTATCCGCAGCAGAACCAAGGTAACCGATATAGCCCTCCGGATCGCTAAACTTAAGTGGCAGTGGGCGGGGCACATAGCACGTAGAACCGATGGCCGTTGGGGCGGAAAGGTTCTCGAGTGGCGACCACGTACCGGAAGGCGCAGCGTGGGTAGGCCCCCGACAAGGTGGACTGATGACCTGGTAAAGGTTGCGGGAGTCCGCTGGATGCGGGTGGCGCGGGATCGGTCACTTTGGCACTCTTTGGGGGAGGCCTATGTCCAGCAGTGGACGTCTTTCGGCTGATATGATGATGATGATGATGAGGAACCAAGAAAACTTTTTATATAATTTTTTTGTTTTCTTTTTCCGAACAAAATAATTGTATTAAAATTCTGCCCAAACATAAGAATCCTGAGCATTTAACTGACAAGGTGGTTATCACTTTCTGTCAAGTGAGCGTCCTTGTTTGTCATCGATGACGTTGATTAAGATTGGCGGGAATGTTAGAAGGTAACTTAGTTTTACATAATTTTCAAGTACCAATAAAATTAATAATATCATTGATTTCTGATTATCTCATTACAGGGTGTAATTACGTGGCTCAGTTGTTTTCATTGTTTTCTCCATATTCTATACTTAAGTCTACTTCTAAGGACGAGTAGGTACCTACTATGAGCTCTGAAAGTACTGGCAATTGGCATCTTATGAAGCACCCTAGGTATAATGTGCATATGAAATGGAAAAGATCCCATCGACCCACAAGATAGCTATATAGAATATAACGCCGGACACAACTGTCTTGCAGTTTGGCGAAGTTGTATGATTGTGCAATGTAACAAAGTTTTTGAAATAAATAATTAAGTATATAAAAAACGAACATATCCAAGAGGCATCTCGACAGACGCTAATTTCTATTTAAAAAAAACCGCACATATAATTGCATTAAAGTAATTCTACGTCCATTCTAATACCAATTCCAATGACAGATTTATAAAAAGTCAACCACAATCACAATCAAATCAATCAAACACTTGTCCTGGAAGTAGGCCCTAAGGGCACTTTAACATGTCAAACTATAATTTACAATATCAATAAAAAATCATACAACAATAATTATTTGGAAGTTGCAGTTTAACAGAACTAAATGTCACTGAATGAAAACAAAATTGCAAAATATTATCCATAGCTACCCGGCCCGGCTTCGCATGGTTAGTTTTCCATTTTCCCGTATGAATGAAGCATTTTCCCGCGGTAAAAAGTAGCCTATGTTCATCAGGGATAATGTCGGTTTATTATGGTAAATTTACGATTTTTTCAAATCGGTCCAGTAGTTTCGGAGCCTATTCAAAATAATCGCACCGTGATCTGCGCAAGACTTAGGTAACAAACGCAATAAAAATAATAATTTAGCAGAGATATATTCCAATCTGATGGAAACCAAGTGCTATTATGATTTCAGATATAGCTATAATTACTTCTTAATTACATCTAGCTGGTATATTTTCTCTGGTATATCTCCATCGTCAATTTAAGTGCTGGGTTCTTATTGTAGATCCCGTGTGGTGTCGGGTTAGAATAGCACCACCCCCTTTCTACCTGTGGGTTTCAAAAAGTGTTTTGTAGGCGATGGGCTAGCAACCTATCACTGCGATAACACATTTGTTCTTCTTCATGTGCGGCACATTAAGGGCTAGGCTCTCTAGCTCCGCCTAGCCCTTTTGGGAATGAAGGCGTGAATCTATATATGTAAGTATGTCTGCTCTTTATCGTTGTTGGTGCAGGTTGATGCAGTTGTTTTCATAATTGCTGGCCCGAGGCCTCCTTCCATCCATCCTTAAGGGGATGCCTTGATTTGAGTCGTACACGCCCCCTAGACAGAGACACGCTGATGCCTTCCACTCACAAGAAAAAGAGGTGTAACACACTTCGGGAATCGCTGTTTTGGACAAATTTCCATAAATAGCTAACTTCGTAAAGTTTTATTGAAATATCTTGAGGTGAGATTTAAGATGAGCTAAAATACTATAGTATTAACTTGATTGTGTCGTAAAATAACGTATCGTATGAGTAGGCTGAGTAAAAAAGGAAAAATCAGACACAACTTTAGATTTTTTTCTCTAGATTCGAGGAAATTTGAAGCAATCATGTATCGATAAAATCAGACGAACAATCATATAGTCAATAATCATATATCTGCAAATCAGACCTTATTGTTTCTTAATCTAGCCAGAACTGCTTTTCAAAGCACGCCATAATTTCCAATGCATCGCCTTAATATTGCTACTGCGCAAATATTTATAATAATCGCAGTATACCGATAAGCAAGGGAATCTGGGAAACATCAGTATACTCTCGGTAAATAACTAAATACCATATACAGGTTCCGCCATGCTAAATGCGTAACGTCCCTAATTAAGAAATATCATTTTTTGAACCATTCATTTCTCAAAACGACATTATTACATTATACTATTATTTTATTATACACCGGTCAAATGTCGGTACAGCAATTTGTTTTCGCCCTGGGGCCTGTTTGTTCACGCCCAATAATTGATTTACGATATCATAAATCATCTAATTCAAATTGAAAAGCGCCAAAGTTATGTAATGAGGTATTATGTATCGCTTACCAGTTCAAAAGAAACTTGTTATATCATTTATGCAAAAAGTGACGCAGTATAATGAATACATCTTAATTTTTTTGCTTCACATCGTTACACCAACAGTATAAATACCACCTACTACGTACAGAACATTATCTGTTTACAAACACACCTATATAAAACACTCGTAATTGTCGTAATGACAAATATTATTTATTCGTACACGTATTCTTTATTTATGTCGGTAAGCTTTCTCGTGATTTATAACATTACTTGTAGTAGAAACGTATTAGATACGTACCTACTTATAAGTGTGTCTATTCGACAGTAAGTATAGATTTGAAATCGGCTTTATATATGTTAAGATTCTTAAAGATTCATGCCTTTATTCCCTATAGGGGTAGGTAAACTTATGTTCCAGTGCCAGTTTAAAATAAATGTGGTTATAAAATATCGACTAAATGTAATATAGCAGTGATAGGTTGCTAGCCCATAGCCCACAACACACTTTAACCCTGTTCCTTTATTACGACTTTACGACACCCACAGGAAGAGGGGGTGTGCTATTCTAACCCGACACCACACAATATTCATATGCACCTAACTTTATAAATAAGGACATAAATATCAGTACAGGACTCTATTATATTGCCAATGTCATCAAGGCGTGTACAGATATGTACCTCCTTTTTTATATACCTACGCAGTACGCATACTAAATGAATACCCTGACGAGTTCGATACCACAGAGAATGTAATAGTACCTACAGAAGGTCCACTCCCTTATTTAGTATTAATGTTAGCTGTCGAATTTATATAGACAATATAAATAAGGGTTGCGAATAATGATTTCACAAGGTACTGCCACTGGCAGAGTAACACCTTTAATATTATTCGGTAAATATTCGGCAGTTAAATCAGACATTCAGAAGTATGCAGAGTGTGCCGAATATGCCGTATCTGTAACATTTATAGAAGATTTATGTATATACGAACAGATCAACAAAAATAAACAGGATCTTGTTATAGCCCATGAGCTCGGAGCTATTCGAGGCAAGGTTACCGTGTGATATAATACATCGCTAACAGCATTGCGAAATAAACTGACGTAACTCAGAGACAGATGCAACTATAACTATCACAACCTCGCATCAGACATCGATATTTAACATTAATGTAAAACTTAAGACGCTTTAAATAAGAATAAATTTGGAACAACACGATTTTTTCTGATAGATTGCTACTTTAGATACGTCAGTTAAATTGTAACGAACTCGTACAACTCGATCGGTTTTGCTCTCATTTGAAACGTTGGGTTCCTGTAATAGAGATGAATTTGCAGTAACTCGACTTATCATGGTAGGTTTGCTTTAGATATTAATAACGATCGCAATCTCGCATTAGAGATAGCAGTTATGCTCTAATTTGAGTCTTAAGGCGATTAAAATAAAGATGAATACGCAACAACACGATTATTTGAGACATTCCGTTATTTTAACTATCGTTCAACATTTAATATGATCTGATATCGCTGGCTTATTACAGGGTATCCGGCTAGGATTAAGTTTCTTAATGTATTAATGTCTGATAGTTTGTCGTTGATTGACAGTAATGACTTACAGAGAGAGGGTTTACAAGGTTTTAAATATAAGGTTTTTTTGTAATATATACCTAATGTAGAGGTCATTATTAAATAACAAAAACAATGTACAATAGGTATAAATAAGTGTTAAATCATACATATTCCCGCATATATAGGGTAGGTACCCACTTTTATTATTTAAAAGTGCATTTTGCAAGAATGCCGCTTAAGGACGAGTTACATTACTAAGCGCGTGGAGCCCCTTAATTAACCTCACAAAATTTCACGTGTATCAGTTGAGCCGACGCCGGAATACGAAAGATTTTTTGCCAAGCTAAAACAAAGAACTTCGTTCGCTACGCTCGCTCGTTCAAAAAATAGTAGTTACTGTGTTTGAAGAAAATCATCTGTACTTTAAAACCATGTTCCGTATAAAAGCAAAGAAACAATAAAACTTAACAAGCGAATAACGCAAAAACAAAATCACAAAGTTCGCAATCAGCAGAGCATTAAATCTTCAATGGACTAAACAAAAGAAATTCAATCATCCAACACCATGACCTTGTCCCAGTTCTCCACAGCCTTCATTCATTACCAAAATAACGTGTAGCAATTTCTCAAAACATTTGACAGACAACGCCCACACATTACAATAACTCATGATACTATTCTTGCAAAGTTGTACGTTTAAGTTCCAACCTTAAGATAAAGGCGTCAGCGTAGATTTTCGGATACATTTTTGGCCAAGATAAGAGCTTGTGAAAGCTATTATTAATAACATCCTACATACTTTAAGACCAAACGCAGTCACTTTTTTGCGAGGTCATTGAAAC
Source organism: Epinotia demarniana (assembly GCA_945867215.1). Lineage (NCBI taxonomy): Eukaryota > Metazoa > Arthropoda > Insecta > Lepidoptera > Tortricidae > Epinotia > Epinotia demarniana. Next base: position 13,259,528 of record OX244270.1, on the reverse strand, counting down.
AATCAAGACTCATAAAAGTCATTACCTAAATGAAAATTCTAGCAATATACTTACGTAAGAATTTCGTAGTAAAATACCTCCAAAATTCATAATTGGTCTGCTTCGGTACCTACTTGGTATTTCGTAGAGGTTTTATTGCATAAATATTTAGTTGCATATTTTAATCGTTGTCATCAATTAAGTTGTTAGCGCATTTTCTCAACAGGATCATGAATATTAAAGTTGATATATGCTATTTTCTAAAATATTTATTGGAAATTTATGTGATTGATTGTTTTTTTAAACGTTTTATGCTGTGACCAAACGCTACTAACATAATATTATTTACGTTGCGAAAATCATTACAACTACACCCCCGACAGTAAAATGGCACACTTTTGTAAAGTGAGAACTATTTAGCTCATTTATTTACAAAGGTTTGTCGGGCATTAAACTTAATATTTTTGTTGTTCTTTTTTAAATAATGTTTCGCATTTAGCCTAAAGCCTGTGCGTACGACTCTGGAGAGATAGATTCGAGTAGGTACCACCAACCAACCTTAAAAAACTTTAATAAGTGTAATAACAAAAACTGAGAATCTAAGTATCGTCCAATAAATACGCTAGAGGATTGTTTTAAATGCCATTGACAAATATCTGTAATTATTGAGTTAAACCCAGTATGTTTATGTGTTTACCAGGAATCCTACATGACCGGAAATTTTGCAGGTTCCATTTACACGGCGCAATGGCGCGTGTGCTGTTCCACATGTGGTTTAATAGCAGTTTGGTAAAGGTAAAATCAATCAATTTACTTACAACAAAATATCACCTTCGTAATGAAACAAATTATTTGGGGGGGGGGGGGGGGGTTTATACTGATAATTAAAGTAATTCGTGCAAAAGTATATTCCCTAACCGTTCCAAAATATCAAAAATGCACAACGTAAATATTCAAGTTTTCACTTTCGCCGGCACTTCCGGAGTGCAACCCGGTCTTTTTTAAATTATTATTGGGGTATAGGTACCCGACATAACAACATTACAGCAACATGAATTCTGTATACAACGTGTCGCAAAACTCAACGATAAGCCGGCACCAGAAGATGGAGCTGCTTATGATTAGTCGAGAAAAAATAAGGAAAAAAATATATCTCAATTATTTTAGAAATTACAGAAAAAAAATGAAATTCATCGAAAATCGACATCCCTAATGGTATTTTTAACGACCATGTCTACAAATATTCAAATATTACTGTTTTTTTTGTTTTTGGAAACTTCTTCTATCTAACACAGTTCTTAAAAAATATTATAATACATGTAGTTTTTACACAAAAAATAATCAAAATTCATTTTGTCCCTACAATTTTGAAAGATTTTTTCTTACAGTCCACTTTCAATCATCATGGTGTAAAAAAATAGTATTGACACCACTACTGACAATTATTTTCAAAAGATATTTTTTTTTTTTTTGAGATATATTTTTTTCCTTATTTTTTCTCGACTAATCATAAGCAGCTCCATCCTCTGGTGCCGGCTTATCGTTGAGTTTTGGGACACGTTGTATAGGTATTCGTGCGTAGACAGGGATTTCTTTCTAATGCAACTCCTTATGAAATGACAGTTTTGATGCCCTCTGTCAGCGCCATTTTTTGAACCGCTGTGTTGCATATAATTTAATAATAGAATAAAGTATCCGCTTTAATTACTATTATCAATAGAATACGAATCTTCAATATTCCTGTTAAAGACGATTAAAAAAGGTCAAGGACACCACTAGTTACAACGCCTGCAAAAATTAGATGCACCCAGCCAAGTGCATGTCATTAGCGCAATTAGGTCAGAAGCTAATTGTTCACCTGGGTTGGTTCATATTAAGTCGCTTACCGACGACTCAGGCGGACCAAGTGTAGGACCTAGAACTGTTAACTGACCGCAAGCAAGCGACAGCTATTCTAGAGAATCTCGATCGAGACATCGCACTCGATAAAAACTGATCCCTGTCTACATATTTAATTTGGAAATAATCGGATAGGATCTCGCGTGCGCAAACGAAACACTAGTTTGGTTAAGTGATAGACCACTAATACCGTATCAAAATATGTTGATGTAAATAACGTCAGAATGGTAGTGATTTTGACCCAGAGACAAATCATTGACATTGCTACATACGGTGGATTGTGTTAAAACGACGACATCACTTCGTGAATGCGAAAAGCGTATTTTTAACTTTGATGGGGCGATCATTTTACGATCCAGGAGGTCCTGCGTGGTGGATTGCTACAAGGCAGAACGAGATATGAACGATAGATTCATATCCCGGTTTCGCTCTATCGTTTAGCTTCGAGGATGACTGCAGTCTAACACGCAGGTCCGTCTGCGACTAAGACTGACTTTCGATTACGCTTGCTAAAAAGTTCTAGGTAAACTAGACGCGAGTGATGCGAGCTAAGATAGGTTGCGAATAGCTGAGTAACAATCGTCTTTGAGCAATTACACAGCCATATAATTGGGTCGAATCAATAATGCCTGGTGCCAAAGCTTTTGATGTGGTATAATGTGTGAAATTGATTTAATAGTTCGTTATTAGTGTGCTACCATTTGAGTATATTAGTATTGGCATTTGAAATGGTAATGAAACTCTATTAAAGTAAATTACGGAAGGAGTAGCTTAAGGTAAGGAGGTACAGTTGGAGTTGATATTGAAATTGCAGTATTGTGGTTTGGATTTTCTCACGATTTGAATTTGAAAAGATTGATCATGTAACCAGATAATTGAAGCATGCAGTTTTAAAAGGCGTAGCCAGATACTGGCAAAGGGACTGCTCCTCAGGCCTCTCTAACAGAATAATTGAGTAAGTTGTTCAGAGTGCCCTGAAACAAATAACGAACGTTCTTGCCTAACCCTCTCAACAAAATTCTGGCTATAAACCTAAGTTTTACCATGCCTATATCGTATCGGCTTCGGCTAAAACTCGGTTCCCGCACATCTCCGAGCTGTTTTCCCGAACGTGTCTAACAGTGAAACTCATAGTTTGCACATGTTTAATGTCATAATTAGGTAACTTATCTCGTATGTAGACACTAATTAGTGCATATTATATTTATAAACTATTTACAAAATAAATACTTCAACACATCATTTTGTAAGAATTGGTGAAAAAACTCGCTAACAATGGACATGAGTGTTGAAACTGTTTAGTTTAGCATTCAACATTCAGGCTTTGCAATCGTTCTCACGCAACATAAATAAGAGGAAATCAGTAATAAAGTGTCTAGACAAACTTAACTAATTGTTCAGTTCTGAAGTAATCATTACAAGAAAATAATTAAATATTTTGTTATATACATTTCAAAAACGATTATGAAAAAAAGATAATACTTAGGTACTAAATCTGAATGCTTAATGTCGCATGAATACCTACATATTTACTACTTATAAACGCGCAACATACTACCCATATACAATTAATTGTTATAATAAAAACCCCAGCACTTTGACTTTATCTACACCGTATTTATTACTAAAATATATATGATTGAATTTGAAATTATTGTAAATAAATAACTATGCCCTTTATTCAAACATTATCTTCGATTACGTTATTACATTATTAAAAGTAAAATATAAAAATATACATGCAGATTATAAATAAAGTTAAAAACAAAATAGTTTTCCATTATCTTGGGCCCAATGTTGGATAAAGTTGGGTCCGAGCGGCCACATTCTCAAGTACCTATTGCGGTAATTTCTACCATTAATTTCAAAACTAATGATCGTAACCGTTTTTTTACATGCAAAACTGTACGTCATACTGGCGGCACTATGGCATAAGACGTAAAGTGTTTTTATTGTTTTATTTAGGTATCATATTATTCTTAATTGTTCAGCATTTTACAAATAACATTATTGCAATAGTTATTATATAACCCTGTTTACCTTGTTCGTCGATATTTACACGAAAAATTTAACTTTTTTGGCTTGAGGCCATTAAAATATGTTTATGAGGCCAAATAAAAAAGTTGTTATTTTCATAACAACTTTTTTATTACTACTATTAAAATAATAAAAGAACGTTTAAGTTAATTCCTCACGTGGCACATAAAAAATGTGCTTCGTAAAATAAGTTAGATATAGGGATTGGTCTCGGGGTTGTCTTTTAATAAATTGTTTTGTATACCTGTATAATTAGCTTTGAAAGCAATTATTTATGTAGGTTATACTATTTACCTAGGTTGAAGCTTCCTAGATAGAGTTTTTTGTAGGCAATAAAAATATTTGTGTTATGTTTTGGAAACCCGGTTTTTTTTATTTTAGTCTGCACTATCTGGGACTATTACTAATTACTACTGATAAGTGGCATGTGTATGACAGTCCAGTGTAAAAATATGTGTGCATACAACTTACTCATATATAAGTATGCCCTATCAATCTTGTCAGCGGATCAAGGGTTCGGTACATATATTACTTGCTTCTGCACGCGACTCCGTCCGCGAGGAACTCGTTCATATATCGTAGCTCCACACAACCCCCATTTTGTCCCTTTAAGGGATGATTTCCGGGATTAAAGCTATCCCATGTCCTTTACCGGGACTAAAGTTAAATCCATAGCTTTCATCTAAATCGGTTCAGTGGTTTAAGCGTGAAGAGGTAACAGACAGATAGACACACTTTCGCATTTTTAATATTAGTATGGATATTATGGATTAAATCGGCACATATTTTTGCACTTGACGGGGTTGCAAATAAAATGAAATTCGTATTTTTTTGGTATTTGTCAATTATACCGTTCTGCCTTTGTGCCGTGGAAGAATGTCCGGAATGGCTCACGGCGCCTTCCGGCACCGGTTCCGTGCACAACGGGTTTTTGCGCGAGAAAGTAACCGATGTTGAACCAATCCGCTCAAATAGAGTAATATTGGGGGCAATTCTACCGACTAACAAAAGACGGTGGGAAATTGTAATAAGTTGAATGTCAGTTAAGGCGGAAGTTAAAATACATTTTTTTAACCTCCTTTAAAAAATGGGGGTGTCATAGTTCGAAGTGTCTCCAATCCTAAATGAATGAAACAATTTATTCCGTTCTTGTTGTACGAAAACTGACCCGTTCTGCACAATTGGTTCAGCCAGGTTTGAGATATTCAACTTTATGGTGGCGCAGAACTGGTCACTTTGGCACTCTTTGGGGGAGGACTATGTCCAGCAGTGGAATCTTTCGGATGATATGATGATGATGATTCTCTGCCTGATGGTAAGCGGTCACCGCTGCCTGTGGACGCAATCAACTCCTTGCATAACATACGCGTTGCCAACCCTCTAACAATGTATGAGATACAAGAACCGGAAGCGCAACCTTGCGTTCGAGGATGGTAAAAGGAACTCACTTCCATCAAGCCTTTTCCCAGCTACTTATAGAGTCTGGCAAACGAAAGCGTGACCTGGGCTTTTTTTAAAGTGGCAACATTATAATCTGTCAAATTCACGTCAAATTATTTTGTTTACACAATTATTTTGCATTAATAATTTCCGTAATATGGGTAAAACAATAAAAAGTAATGTGCGAAAGCTGCTACATACTATGATCAGTAAGTTCAAGCAAAAACAAGAGGAGAAAGAAGTTGTTTTCCAAGAGAAACAACAATGTTTAGATGCGATGTCGGATTTTTTAGGTTAGTATGACTTTGTAATCTTAATCCTTGTCGGCTGATTATTTGTTATAATAATATTGACGAGAATGATCATACGTTTCTTATGTTTACAGATAATCTTAAAAATATTCAAGGAATCCGTAAAAAACAAAAAATTAGTAATACCATATGTATTTTTTTTGAATTTGCCGCGTTTTCCCAGGTCACGCTTTCCAGACTCTAACTTGGGTATTTTCAAGACGAGAGTGATTAGGAACTATCTAGGTATGCATCCAACACTCTCGACTTCATCATCACTTACCCATCAGGTGAGACACTGGTCAAATGCGCACCTATAAGTACGTAATTTAAAAAAAACCTCTGGACCCGTACTATAAGTAGGTAAGCTGTCACATTCTGTATCGAGATGTTTATCTTCTTTTCAAGATCACGTCGTTAAGAAGCGGCTGAGTCGTTTTAGATATGCCTTAAGGCCGATTATAAACTGTGAAACTTTGTTCTTGTGACGTTGATTCTCTTTCTTTGCGGTAATACCTAATCTGTATGTCCAGAATGACGGCCCTCTTTACCATGTCAAACCAAGGCGTCAGGTAAGTTAAATTGCACTAATATATTTTAAGGAAAACTTAACTTAAAATGGATTAGCCCTCGACATTTTCATTTCAAAGTGAAACATGGCTAAGAACACTCGGGGTAAAATTATCTATGACATAAAAAAACCGCATTCATATCAGTCCATCCGTTTGGTAGCTACACTAACACAGACAGACACGTTAAACTTAATAACACTCCTCTTTTTTCGTCGGGGAATAATAAGGTTCTTTGAGGAGTTATAGGTATATCTTGCTAAATTTTTCAATTATTTCAATATCGCAACAATGCAGTCGTGAAAGTTCTTCTATTATTTTCGTAAATATTCTGAATTAAATTTACTTTATTACGTAGAATTACCAGACACGCATCGGAGTAGCGATAGCGACGCGACGCCGGCTCGTGGTCGGACGCAAATTACAGCCAATACGCGGCTTGAGTCGCGCCCGGAACTACAATAATGAATACTTAGTAATTCATAATTGTTACTCAGAAACTGATTATTGCCGTAGTAGTTAATTTGTAGATTACTTTATCAGGACACTAGCCAGCGACTTCGTCTGTGTGGACTCGGGATAAAAAGTATAAATTCAATTGAATTGAATAATTTTTGTTAACATTAAGTACACGTCATTTAAAAATTCAGAATTTACAAATTATTTCAAAATAGGTACTCTACTAATCATGTCTTCTATAAGTTACAATATGTCATCAAGTTCATTGAATAATCCTATATTTGTTATTTATCCTATATTTTAGTCCAGGCTAAAAAACTATCTTCGAGCAAAATTTCATCCAAATCTGTTCAGCCGTTTAAGCGTAATTGAGTAACACACATCTGAACCACCCTAACTTTCGTATTTATAATAAATATTAGTAGAATGCTTGCATGCATTTTGGTATTAGATTTGCTTGATGCTGACGAAAATTTATTTTAGGATCTTGGGTGTTGAGTCGACAGAAGTATACGTAGTTACGAGTATTTATAAAACTTATTATATCAAATCGTCAATAGACGCCTATAGGAGTAATTCTATTGCTATTTTTATTGTGTCTGGAATAGTGTCCATCAAAGTGTTGACTAAAAAAATATACTTATACAACCGAATTGAGAACCTCCTCCTTTTTTGAAGTCGGTTAAAAATGTGTACTCACAAACATAAAATGTCAAAGTGAAATATTACATAAGGACAAATAAAAAAAACTGTATTGTAGATAAAATAGGTTTGATGAACATTTACTAATACGGGCATACAAACATGCTCATGTTTGTTTTTAACCGACTTTAAAAAGGAGGAGGTTCTGAATTCGTTGGAATCTTTTATTTTTTTATGAATATTCCCCGATTAGGTACTCCAAGAAGCCTGAACCCTATTAAGGGTATCCTTGCCAGATCCCATGATTAAGTCAGGAACTGATGATAGGAACCTGGTGAAATTTAGGGAACTCTTTAAATTATTTGGCACAATTAAAGCGGAGTACAAGTAGGAAGTAGTAGGAATTACAGTCGGTTAAAACTTTTTCTATGTGCATTTTTTACACAATTACACTATACCACATTAAATCAGGAATAATTCTCGCAGTCCTTTTGAGGTAAAACGTCAATTCATTTTTATCTCTGCCTAAACGTTCCGAGAAAAATAATGTTTGTTGTCCTTCTCTGTCCTTTTGACCTTGGCAACCTGTTTATTTTTAATGAAACATACCTACTTACGGTTAAATTTGGAATTTTGGTTTGCTAAAAAAATACCTTAAAGGTGAACGACCACTAGAGATTTAAGTATGAAGATGTGTTTACATACCTATTTGACATTCATCACAGTCTCCGCGGACTCCGGCGACCTTTACCAGGACATCAGTCCACCTTGTTCGGGTCTACACACGCTTGTGTCTTCCGGTACGTGGTCACCGCTCGAGACCCTTTTGCACTCTTTGGGGGAGACCTATGACCAGAATATTCTTTCGGCGGATATGATGATTATGACTGACACGTCAGGCCACTTTCGCATTCGCGGGGCGGAATCTGTATGCTATATATTGGGTACTATATCGGGTAATATATCGCATACAGATTCCGCCTCTTGGTAGAGAGGTTACTAATTAACAACAAAACTACGGTAACCTAGTGAAGATTTGAAGCGCAAAACAGATTGAAATGTATTGAGATCGGAATCGAAAGCGACGGATAAAAAATTCCTAGTGAATTCAAAGAAAATGCTGCTACATTGAATTCGTTTCGTTGGTATTTTACGTTTTCAAGCGATAAAATTACAAAATAAATAAAGAAAATGGTTTTGTGATAACAAGTTTTACAATAATTACCTACATTTTATTAGGTATAACTTTATCATAATACGTGGAACAAATCTAACTGATTAAAATAATATTAAGTACAGTGGATTCAAGGACATATTCATACTTATAACTTATAACCTCGTCATTTTACTGAAGATATTGGCGGTTACGTCGGAAAGTGAAATACGATACAGATTTATAATGACAGGGTACTAAAGTATACATTGCGTCCTAAAACCAAATATAACTTACTCGAATGTTACAACTTACAACTCTCACCCGTTCACGCCTTTTGAATTTTAAAATACTTAGGTCTATATATGTAGAAGTTAAAGAGCAATTTAAGAAAGGCCATTTGCAATGAGACGAATGAATAACAATGATACCGTTAGTAGTACAGAGTATTCAATATTACTAGAGAGCTAATAGTGATGTGGCAGCCTCAGGGGCCTTTGCCAAAGACAGTTTTGATGTCTGATTTGACGTTTAACATATTAAAGTAAAAAAAATCGGAAAAACTGACCAGAAGCAAGTATTAGTTTTATATAGAAAAATACTGAACAAAAATGCAAATAAATCTACTGTTAAGTTGCCAACATAAATTAATTAATTAACAACTTAACTACAATCGAATGTTATTAAGACTAAAGAAGTCCCATAAAATGGCGATGAATGGAGTGAAAACTAAACGAAGTAAGTTTATATATTATGAGTTAACAGGGCGAGGAAAATATATATATCCATATTTTAATTATTAGCAAAATTGTACAAATCACTTACAGACTAGTAAAACACATGTTATGTACAACAAAAAGACATTCGGATTGAAGCAAAAAAAAAAACAATAAAACGTAGTAAGTAGCTGTTATCTATCTACAGTCATACTCTACGAATATTTATAAAATACATAATTGCCTGCTTGCGGCTTTTGTAAACTCAGTTAGAGTGCAATTAAACAAGTCAATTTTAGTATGTAAAGAAGAACACATCACATCTACAGCATTCGAAAAGAATATGATCTAAAGTACCCTCATCTAGTCCACATTCACACAGCGAAGAATCTAACTCGGATCTCATGCAGAAATACGTGAGGACATAAATAACCCAAGCGCAGCTTACGAATTGTGGACGTTAGGTACTTTTTTGCTTGCCTCACGGAATCGAAAAAAAAAACAAGGTCTTAAAGACTATTCAACAAATAATTTACTTTAAGAACAAAGTTTTAACCGACTTCAATTTAGTACTCCGCCAAGCCACGAGCACATTTCCTATTTTTTACAATTTACCACATGAACTGATTTCCGATAGCAAATGCGTTGATTACTATAGAAAAAAACCGAATCGCTGTATGTGGGCCGATAATATTTGAGGACTTCCATCGATTCCCCAAGATCATCACCAATGGCACTTCATTAGTTCCTATTTCAACGGAATCTTATCAGAACCTGTGACGTACATTTGCACTTTTAAGTACATAATTGAGGAATTCGATAAGTCATCTGTGGTCTTCGTCATCAATTCCTCGCCACCAAATTTATGATTCCGGATGTAAATACACGAGTTATAAGAGAAAATACCAAAATCACTACACGCGTGCCTTATAAAATTGAGGAGTCCCCTCAATTCCTCATGGATCCCATCATCTAACTGAATTTTGAAAAAAATGGGACCCACCTGGAAGTATATACATACGAACAAAAAAAAAATTTTCCGAATCGGTTCATCAATGACGGAGTTCTGAGGTAGCAAACATTGAAAAAAAAAAAAAAAAAAATATACAACCGAATTGAGAACCTCCTCCTCTTTTTTGAAGTCGGTTAATAAATATTAGTGGCTCTATGAGCTTCCAAACTAGCGAGCGTGTCAGTTTGTCTTTTTTTTTTCGTTTCGAATACCAGTTTCGGGCAAAAATATATAGGTTTATAATATAACTATTGCCTACTCACCAAATTTCACAGAGAATCTCTTGACAAACGCGACCTGTAGAGGAGAACAGCAGGACAGACGCCGGTCATACTATAGTACATTTCGATGCTAGTGCGGAAAGTATGTCATTACGTCACGATACACAAATATCATCAAAAATAAGAAAGATAACAAGTAAGGAATTCGAAGCTTTAAGAACTAATTCTGTATCATCATTGTAATTTGTAATAAGTTGAAAAATAATGAAGTTGTTCAAAATTATTTTTTATACAATTCTATTTTTTTTATTGACGTTATATTTAATGGTACAATAATTAAGTGGGAAAAGTGTAAAGCACTAGTTCGCGAAACCAACTTTCTGCACTTTTTGAGCAACTGTATTAAAAAAATTGTTTTTGCCCAAGCCGAAACCATAAATAAAGTATAAGAAGATACGTCAACGCCATACATTAAAATGAATCCGCCTTAATTGCTATGAGCACCAGGGGGCGTTGGTGAACTGGTATGTACATTTGCTATGAGCAAAAGATGTCGCTTATATCAATATGCCTTTTACAGATTATCGAATACACTAACGACATCTGTACCTACAACAGGTGATGTTGTAAAGAATCTGTTTTACGCAGTCAATAGATGTCACTTTGCATGATAGATTTACACGAAGGAAAATAATACTAAATAATTTTCTGTTTTGTTAGATCACACGCGAGCAGTCAATGCTCAATTTTCTTACCTTTTCTGAGAACCTCCACCGTACCTACCATCATGTACCATAAATAAAGTACCTATATAAGCAACGTTACAAAACTAAGGCCGCAGTCAAAGTTCCACTAATTGCTACTTAGGTATGTGGCGTGTTCTTGGGGTAAGCTTGCCAGTGCCAGGGCTCCAGGGGGTGAGTTATGTGGATCCCCACTATCAACAAAACTCATCATGTTTGATGATGTGGATTTGTACTATCAATCTCAAAGCTGTAAGTACTCTGATTAGTCAATTTGTTGCCATGCGATTAAATTTATTTAATCGTATGGCATACATTATTTTGGCCCTTAATGTTTGTCACTCTTTAGTACCACCCAGGGCACACGTGCAGGGTTGTGATTAAATGCAATAGTGGCTCTATGTGCTCAGTGCTGTCGAACTCGCGAGCCTGTCTGCCTTTTTTATATTTCATGATACTTCGATTAAAAAACTATATACTTAACGAACTTGCTCAGAATTTCACGAGAATCGGTTAAGAATTCGACCTGTAGAGGAGAACGGACAGCAGGACAGACACAGGACATACGAACGATTTTCGGCCCAAGCTGAAGCGTAAAACTTCGTTCGCTTCGCTCCCTCGTTCGATAAAACATTTTATTTATGATAAAACACATTGAATACTCAATTCAGTATGATTCAGTCAAGGGTCGGAAGCGCGCTTTTGATTCCCCTGGATTTTTCAAGATGGTTATTACCGGGAATAACGCTAGAAGGACGAGTATAGATAACAAACCTAAGGAACCATAGGAAGGTACCTCAATGTACAAAAAATAAAAACTAATGAGGTTGAAACCTTCAGTTATAAAAAAAAATACACCGCAGGCAGTAGTAAAAAAGCCTCTGATCGCATTTTATTTGCCCTTGCGTGCATGACATGCGATCCAAGACATTTAATTTACTGCATGTGAGTAATGCAGATTTCCTAGAAAAGTAAAGTAAAAGGTAAGGGTTCAATAAAACGTATAATAGTACGTATATACAATATTTTTTTGCTGATTTTGCGTGAGATTTACAAAAATATATTTATTGGTAACAATCATTTTTCCACAACTATAATATGTGCTTTGTACAAATGCATTTTAGATGTGTTTAAATAATCTGTCTGTAGATTACGAATTAAATTATTCAAAATATATTTTGAATAATCTCTCTTGCTCTAGAGCAAGAGAGACAGACAGAAGTCTAGACTTGGAGCTCCTTCAGCGGATGCGTTGCCCGACGCCGCCGCCATCGCCACGTCCACGCAAGAGGAGGTTTCTTCCAGGTGTCTTATTATTTGAGGAGCCTCAGTTGGATGTGAGGACGTTGGCTGCGGCGATGCGGGATGTGGTGCTGAAGTTTGCCTCTCCTCAGGATCATTGGCAGGTTTTCATACTTTATCCAGTAGGTCGCACGTCAATGAATATCATTTCAGCAACAGTTTCTGAAATTTAAAAAAAAAATATTTAACTTAACAATATTATAATTATAAAGTTTGTTAATCGTCCTATTCACCCCTCCCGTTGAGATGACAGAATTAGGACTCATACGATTGATCGATAGGTAGTGACTATATGTATACGATTGTCATTCAAAATTCGAAGGTGTATGCATAGAGGAAGTATATTATGTATGTGAAGTTCCCAAAACAGCGTGGGCACTACTGCCCGTTCCCTCTCATCCATGAGAGGAGGGTTGTGCCCAGCAGTGGGACGTGTATAGGCTGATTTATTATTTATATTAGTTCAGTATTCAATTACACTGCTAATATATTTAAATATTGCCGCCATATAATGTGAATAAGAACCGGCCATATGTGAAAACTAACCTAACCTAACATCTTATAATTTTATATTATTATTATTTTAGTCTTGCATGTTTAGCTAATTAGAAATTCAATACATTACATAATTTACTTACTACTACTTCCCCTTCAAGTTGCATAGCACTGGGATAGCCTGTATATATTTTCAAGTATAAGTTGCTTTGATCAACAAGGTGCAATCATTCAATATTATAAAATCCCAAACATAATATTTACAGCCATGTGCACACAACAGAGTCCATGATACCTATTAAGCCAGTGTATCCCAGCATACATACATACATACACGCCTTTATCGGTAAAAGGGGTAGGCAGAGCAAATTAAACTTGTGTCCGGTGCCACTTTAAGCATATTGTAGTGGGTATAAAAGATACACAAAATGTGATATTGCAGTGATAGGTTGCTATCTAGCCCAAAGTTGTGGAATGAATGAGGTTGCCAAACATTAGTTGCGACATGAACGAATAGCAATGCCATCCAGTATTCAATGATTAACTAATTTTTTGTACGTTTCCCATGTCTGCCTTATGGAGTCCCTTTTCAAATAATGTGTCATCAAGTTTTTAAGCAAATACTATAATAAGTTTCTGTCAAAAATTTAATTTTTGGTACAAGCTTTTATTGCCGACTATACTTTTCTGTATACCATTATCAATTACTCATAGAGACGATTCTAACGAGCCCAGACTCAATGGGGTTACGTCGGTTAAGTACTGAATGCTCATGGCCACCTTCTGTCTGCATGATCAGATCAGCTTGATGGTGCCATAATATCATATTGAATTGTCATCCAAACTATACTTATACCCAAAATTTCAGCTCAATTGATCACCGGGAAGTGGATCAAATTTAACTTGCAAGATTTTTCCGATACATACACGGAGTTCCTATGGTCACCTTCCAGCTCCATCATCAGATCAAGCTCCACGTCATGAGAATATTGCATTGCCACTCGATTTGCATATTTGTGCAAAATTTCAACTCAATCGGAAACCGGGAAGTGGATCAAATTTAACTTACAAGATTTGTCCCATACTAACATGATGTTCCTATGGCCACCTTCCAGCTCCATCATCAGATCAGCTCTACGTCATCAGAATATTGCATTGTCACGCGATTTGCATATTCGTGCAAAATTTCAACTCAGTCGGAAGCCGGGAAGTGGATCAAATTTAACTTGCAAGATTTGTCCCATACTAACAGGGCAAGTAGAATAAAAGCTTGTAAAAACAATAAAAAATCAAGACATATACCTTGCATTGGGTGCTCTACATACACGGAGCTAATAACATCAATTGATTCATCTTCACAGGGATAGTGTCTAGGAATAGCTGTCCCTCGCAACCCCCTCTGGTTGTCATTGTGACTCCTAGAGCAGGATTCATAATGCACTCCACAAAGATAGCGGTATTTTAATTGATCAGGTGTCAAAGATATGAGATTGATGTTGCCTGAAATTAAAAATAAATAATAAATTAAATATATACCTTGTGCTTCATAGGCAGGGTCATTACCAACTAGGCTAAAGCAATCGTCATATAACTAAATAGATATGTTTAATTTCCATCAAGTTTCATGTAAAAAAACCTAGTGAAATGTCAAACTAAACCATATACAGCCGTAATTACTCAGTTACATATTTTCATGATTTGGCTATCACACTGTGACTAAGTAAATTCAATCAATTCAAAATAAAATGCCAACAAGCAAATTCCTGCTACCAGTCGTAGTATGTACACGTAAGTAACGCGATAAAAAACTGAAGTACAAAACGATGTTTTGGTACATTGATAAAAAGTCAAGTTGACTGACGCATGTACGACATCACCAAGTATACAGTAAGTGCTTAGTTTTATAATTTTCTTTATTGTAAGTAAAATAGAGCTTACCTGAATTGCTAATCCAGATCCGTAGGCGATTTTTATGTCACTTCTGTTCGTATTGGGACAGTTTCTGAATTGGCACCGATGTGCCATTTTGGTTAATGGAATAATATCAAATCAGTCCGGTAGAAGTCCAATTGGTCGTATCACTGGCTAACAAATCCGTTTCTAAATCAAATCGTAGATCCATTCAAATAAGTGGAGGTTAAATTTTAAAAGAATAACAATACAATGAACTGCAACACGCGATGAAACGTTCAACAAGTTGAAAAATTAAAATCGTAGTTGTCAGTTGGTAGATACCTATCCGATCGTCTCTGACTTTCAGTGTTGCCAGTTAAGTCTCTATTTTTCCATATACTTCTGACGTTTTAACTTTTCCCATGTAATTACACATGTATTTTTACTACGCTTTTATAAAAAACTATCATACCGCACGTTATCTTTATTTGTATTTTAAATTGAGACTATAAACTCATACTAAATCAATTTTTTCGCATGTTTACAAATGGACAAAGTTTATGCTGTTTACCTATAATTTAAAGAAATAATTTTGTAGCAACATTCCGTCATTTCGTCTGCACTAAGTCGTTTCGTTGTACGCAGTACCAATATACGGTTTCAAAGACGAGTGCTAAGTGATAAAGAAATAAATAATTATGCGCGATTATTTATTATTAATTTAAGAAAATGGAGGAATTTTATGTTTATTTTAATTTAATGTATAATATTTGTAGTGTTAACTACACGCAGTGATTAATTTATTATAATTTATAAGATGTCGGAATGGAACGTTATTAAAAGAAATGTTAAAATAAATGAAATAATTTGGAAATTAGTATGCAATAGCGACGTTGCCAGATCGAACCAAGGCGCTGCGCGCGAGCTACCTGTATAGGATGGCTGGCAACGTCGCGCGTCGTTAAGCACGATAAATTTAGGTTCTTGGCACTTTGAATCATAAATTGATACATACTTCTCGAATATGAATGGTAGTAGGTACATATTGTAAGTATTTGATGGTATTTGTATTAGATACCTATATAAAGAATGAATATTGAAACAAGTTGTAAAATAAAAACAGTTTTACGTACCTATAGGTACCGAAAAAAAATATGAATATATTTTTTACCTACTATAGTGTGATGTTTTAGGGACTAGGTTACCTATTCTAATTGTTATCTTATTTACGAACTCATCAGTCTCATCACAATCCTTCTAGCGATATTCCCGGGTGTGCCCCTAAAGGACCCAAGTGTCCGCTTTGACACCTAATCTCAAGATTTGGCATAGCCACTAGTTTTTAAGAGAGCGAATGCCATTTGACCTTCCAACCCAGCACAGCTATCACGCGACGGCGCGCGAGCTCTCTCGATTTTTCTCGCACTAACCGTCTCTTTCTTATTAGAACACTTAGAACAAGAGGTATAGTGCGAGAAAAATCGAGAGTATGTCGCGACTGGCCCATGATAGACGCGCAGAGGAAAAACTAGACTTCATTGGGATTAGACCGGATTCCTCACGAGGTTTTCATTCACCGAAAAGATAACGGTAAACGGGTAAACATTACGTACATAATAAGATTGAACTCATTGCCTCATTGGTACGAGCCGGGATTCAAACCCACAACCGCCACATGACAGCCGCATGCCTGAACCATACATACCGTATCTTATTTAACGCATCTTATTTTTTATTTTTTGTTTACGTTTTCCTTTTATATATTTACGTAACAACCATACGTTTAGTAAATAGATCACCACGGCTACCACAAGACGGCAAAGCGAGCTCTCTCGATTTTTCTCTAACTCACTATAACTCTTGTTCGAACTGTTCTAATAAGAGAGAGACGGATAGTGCAAGAAAAATCGAGAAAGCTCTCGCGCCGTCTTGTGGTGATAACCGTGCTGGTTCAAAACAGCGCCATCTATGGACAATTATCGTGCTAGAATCCTACGCATGGATACTTTGTCCAGTTACGAGCTTAGCTGTAATAAAGGTCAAGCCGTACACAAGATGGCGCATAAATAAAGGACATTATAAATTATTTTGAATCGATTTACGATCTTTTAAGGCCTGTTTGTGGTTGCTTTTATTTGAAAAAGTTCGATAAGTGTAAATGAATATTAATTAATGATAATATATGACATTTCGTGTAATATAAAATATTAATATCCGTCAGCGGTGCTCCAAGCGACATCTCTTGAAGTTCTTCATAACTATTCGACCGCAGTATGGGATGGCTTACTCTCCTTATATTTACTTTATGCCGAAACGAAGAACTTCGTTCAGTTCGCTTGCTCATTTCACCAGTACCTGATTGGAATTCTAAAATAGTCGGGAAGCTCTACATGCTTACTCGACTTTTACAAGTCAGATAGATCGCAATAGTCATCGCATGCTCACGCTAAAAGACCAATTGGTCAAGTAACCTGTTCCCATATAACCTCACGTGTTTTACATAACCGAGAATCCACTCTTGCGCAACACCTGGGTTTGAAGAGCGGCCTACTGCCGCAACTGTAACACTCTAATTGAAATGCGCGTAAATTCGCGTAATATGCATCTGTTTATGTTTATTGGGGTTGCCTAGAGTTGTGAGAAAATATTGATCTATATTATTAGCTGCCTAGGCGGCTTTGCCAATCCTACTAATCCTACTAATACTACCCTACTAATTAACCGTTATAAATGCGATAGTTGGGATATTTGTTACCCAATCACACTTAAACGGCTAAACCGATTTGGATGAAATTTTGCACGAAGATAGTTTATAGCATAGGATAGGATAGGATAGTTTTTATTCCGGGCCCACGCAGACGAAGTCGCGGGCGGAAGCTATTTATAATAGCAATATCTGAAATGCGAAAGTTTAGATGTTTGTTACTCAATCACGCTGAAACGGATGATCAATTTTGTAATTGGATGAGTAGTTTTAGCTACGTATAGGTAAACTTCCAAACTTGTAACCTCATTCCATTGGAACCTACGACTTCTGCATTCCGTTAATTGTTCTGAACCAACTGAGCTACCGTCGGCTAACACTCACTGTCTCAGACTTTTTTCATAGTATGTTACCTAGATAGTTCATAAGAAAAATCAAAATGGCATAAATATGAAAAAACTTCATGAAATTAAATTTTTATTTAGGCAACAAAAGCCCATCTCAGAAATGATAACTTGAACTACCTAGCATGCTGTGGTTAATTTGTAATTTTTTGTAGGCAAATACCATATTTTATCAATCTAGATAGAACAACAATCTAGGTACCACATACACAAACGTATACAGGGTGTGGCCTGAAACAGGGGCAAAAAATTAAACGGTAGACTATTGGGCGTGTGAGCACTTATTTCCAGGTAATTTTAATTGAAAATAAAAAAGTTTTTTTTCTTTTTTTTTCAATAAAGTAAGTTCACGTGTATTTTTTACCCTTCTGGGATAACAGGTAGTTTTTATATTTAAAAAGCACTAAAAAGATAAAAAAAATGTTAAGAAATCACATAAATATTTTTTAAAAACAAAAATGCAAAAACTATTATGACTCAGCAGTTCATGATGTTACCTGAAAATCTGCATTGACTCCTGTGCTATGATCTCGTGGTGCGAAGATACATTAATTGAAGGTCATAACTTTAGATCAACATTACTCCGAATTAAAAAAAAAATTGACACAAGGGGTTACTACAGATGCTCTCAGGAAGCGTCCTTTTAAATATTTGCCCCTGTTACAGGCCCCACATTGTATCCAGTTGGTAGAGTTTGCAAATAACGTAGAGTTTCGTTTAAAAACGTTTAACTTTGTTACGTTGTCGTCTCTTACCGCTACATACAAAGCTTCGTGATTTTGCTGGGTTACTTTTATTCACCTTCTTTAAATATTGCGATGTGTCTTTTAATATATATTTTTTCTAACCAATGATATGTTCCAATGCCGGGCACAGGGGGTCCGTTTTGCCGCTAGTAATCTCGGAGCTGCGCTAGTTAATATTATTTGTCTTGAGGTTTGTGTTAACATTAGAACACAAACCTTTAAATTTAAACAGTTCCAGAAATGTGTCATGAAACTCATGAAATATGTCAAAAATGTCAAAACGATAAAATGGTTTCACTACGATTATAATCATTCATTAAATATCTACTACATACGTCCAACCCGTCATTTTTTACAAACAAGAAGTATTTACTAGACAGAAATATCATGAAAGTTCATAAACTAATATTGATAATAGAGATTGAATACCATTTTGTACAAACTTATCCACGACAATTACTTATTACTAATCAACAAGTAGGTAATTGACACCAAATTATTTACTTTTTTTAATTTTACGCGGTCTGCAATTAGCGCATATTTTCACAACATTGAAATTAAAAGATGACACAAAATAAGGGGTAAAAACCGTCATTAATAACTTGTGTCAACCGCCATTTTTTGTCAAACTATGCACATTGTACACAGTGCAATCATCTCCAAGATCGCGTTTATTCTAAGACATATAATTTAAACATTACGAAAACTGCAGAATCAACGAAAGAAAACGAAACTGATATAATTAAGCCAGCACGCTATGTCGCGAGATGATTAGCTCATATGATTATCAGTATCATTCACACTGACATTACAGCATAATTTTCACTTACCGTAAAGGAGACGACGAAATGCAGAAATAAAGCTTTTTAAAAAATCCGTCAATTCGACCTAGCAACACTGATTTTATTTTTAAAAATCACGAGCCACAGAGTTCCGCGCGATTTCGAAATAACGTTCGAAATTTGAATTCGCGGCTGTTTGGTTGCGTTCGGAAACGCGGGCGGCAGCGGTCCGTGCGAAAAGGCGACTGCACGGAGTCCACGAACGCACCGTTCGTTCCCCCGCGCATCGGTCAACGCAGCTTACCATTCACAACAACTTTCATCTTCAACTGTGAGTACTCTAGTTTAGCTTGAGGCTGAGACGCGTAGGAAGTCTGTGTGATCAGAGGTCGACACTGAATTGGTCCATTATTAGCAACGTACTTGGGAAGCTTTTTAAATATGCAGGTGGCGCGATGGAACGCGCAACCTTAGATTCCTTGGACTTTCCACTATTCACTGCATTTTGTGTTCAGATCCATTACGTTGCCGACGTATGTGGCCAGCAGTGGATGTCCGTCTAGGAATTAAGTCGTTAAATCACGTGCGAGCCAAACGAGACCGATCTTGGCAAGTCACACCTGCAGCTTCTTTGAAATTCAGTGAAAAGCGATAATGAAGTGAAGTTCTAGGAATGAGAATACAGGGTTATAAGTAGTAAATGGATTATTCATAAATTATTAATATAAGTCTCTGTTCAAAATCAACCAATCACCTAAGCAAGTTTTTGTTTGGCCCCACGGTTGACTGGCAGAGAATGCCTTGTGGAATTAAGTGCGCCCTTTGTACTTATTTTATTTATGCAATAAAGTTTAAATATAGAAATAACATGTCGCATGCAAAAGTTGTGTGCGAAAGAGAATTTGAACGGAGTGTTTTTGAGTAAGTAATTTCATATTTTTAGTACACAATTATACAATTAGTTCCGTGGATATACAAACTTTACACTTCACATACATGGGGCTTAGGAATAAACGAACATACACTATACTCGGAAACCTAATTCAAGACCAAAAAAAGCGGCCAAGTGCGTGCCGGACCACGCACAACAAGGGTTCCGTGCCTATTAAAAAGGTCGTATCCTTACTGAAATCATATGGCACTTACATCCTTTTCTTTAAGTAAGGCGGTTTTTTAGAAATATCTCGAAAACCTTTGAACCGATCTTGTTCAAAACAATTTGCATGATTTTTTTCATATTTTTGAAATACACGGTTTAAAAGTTAGAGGGGAGGGGGACACAATTTTAGTGACTTTCGGGGCGGTTATCTCCGACTCTATTCACTTAATCAAAAAATTGGCTTAGGAACCTTGTATTTATTTTGGAAGACACGATTGATGTGCCACACGTGGGCATGCAATTTTTTTTTTTGAGTATAAATTGTATGTATATGCATTGCACGCCTAAATAAAACTTTTTTTGTACTTTCATTACATAACTATGTAACGGTTAACAAAATACACCTATCCTCAAAATGTTATTCAAATACACCCTTTAGTTTTCGAGTAAAATGCCTGTGACATACGGATGGACAGACAGACAGACAGACAGACATGACCTTGCAAAAGGTAATCAATAGCATTAATGAACTATAATAAAATTCTATAGTACAATCCCAACATATCATTTGGAAATGCGCTAATTGTTGCCAATTTTCATCATCATTCATTTTTGACCTTATATCTCGTAATACTCGTTTTATAGATGTCGGGTGATCATGAGAATGACGTTCGAAACCCAGGACCGTTTTAATAAAATCGACAGCTGATCGCTACTTGACTGTACGCTTACATTACATCGCAAAAAAGAAAGGCAGGTCGAAAATACAAATATTTAACAAACTGAATCTATTTCAAGGAATTAAAATGATTTCTTTTTATGGACTCTGTCAGCTGTACTATATGTACTTACGGAAATCTCAACAATTGTTTTGTATATAATATTTGTACAAATATTTGAAACTGTTTACACCCCACTTGTAAAATAAAGAAACCAGATGTATTTGTGCTTTCTGTTGAAATAAATAAAATTTATAACGCGACCATTCATTCGCTAAACGCTAAAGTTTTGACGTGAGCAGTCAAGTCTTTTGATGTTGGTTTGCTAATATGGTGCTTAAGGTCTAAAACACTGAGTTCTTTTTTTATGAAACATATATCTTGATGCAGGTTATAAGTTAACGCTATTAGCAACTACTGAAATGTAGCTAGAGCTGTCATTCTGGGGCCATGAACCTAGAATACAATGGACGGGCTGTACGTGTTGCCACGGTGAGGGACGGAAAAGCTCTTATGCAACTAAATTAAGAACCGGTCCTAAAATGGCTGATGACTTGTCATAAACAACTTACTACGGGACGGGTAATGGTTTGTGTGGCACAACTTCATACTAAATCAGTTGTGGCAAATAAAAAAAAAGTGGAACTATGACAATGACAATGAATGATATTCCCCTTTCTGTCACACTTATAGAGATTTGTATGCTACCAGGTCGCTCGCACGTGGTATTATTATTACCATAGCCTGTCCAGAGTATTCTTCGTTCATGTTCTGGGGCACATTTCTTGGCATATTTGTTTGACATTGTGCATCTAGTTCTATATACTAAATCAAAGGTTACCTTCTCGTACAGATAACGGTAGTCTAACTTTTTCAACTACACTGCGTGATACTGATAAGCATAAGATAGTGCACAGCACTACGGTGGTGTGGTTCAGTTCAGTATTGCTAGGGGTATGATGGGTCTGACATGAAAAAGGTCACATTATACTGAATACTTACGGCACTTACGTCCTTTTCTTTAAGCAACGCAGTTTTTTATAAATATCTCGAAAACCTTTGAACCGATCTTGTTGAAAACAAATTTCGCTGGTAGAATTTTATAATCCTTATGAGCATGATTTTTTTCATTTTTTTAAAATACACGGTTCCAAAATTAGAGGGGGGGACACAATTTTAGTCACTTTCGGGGCGATTATCTCCGACTCTATTCACTTAATCCAAAAAAATTGCTTAGAAACCTTATATTTATTTTGAAAGGCCTGTCGATTAATGTACCACAAGTGGTCTTGCAATGAAAAAATATTTTTTGACTTTCAGTTTTATGTATGGGGTGCACCCCTAAAAAAAATCTTTTTTAGTAATTTCATTACAAAACTATGTAGCGGTTAACAAAATTCACCGTATCCTCAATTTTTAATTCAAATACATCTTATGGTTTTAGAGTAAAATGCCTGTGACATACTGACGGACAGACAGACAGACAGACAGACAGACATGACGAATCTATAAGGGTTCCGTTTTTTGCCATTTGGCTACGGAACCCTAAAACCCTAAAAACTGCGACAGATATGTCACGGTCATTAAGTGTCAAAGTCACTTATGTCATTGTCAATCGAACATGTCAGATGTAGCCAACCTTTTTGCATTGATCATCAATTCATACTAAATATTCGTGGATATGGCCAACATTTTCAACATCAAAAAAGTTACATTCAACAATACGCATTATTAAAAAGTAATTGTTTTTTCTACCTGATATCGTTCAAAAAGAATTACAATATCCCAAAACAAAAATTACTTCATTTCATAAATCTATTTAGATATAAAATGACAGATTGACAATTACTAATCTATGGGGTCATGGCTGGTGGGGTCAACAGATTATATGATTTCACCACAGTTTGTCAGTACAACATGTCAAAGTCATAATTGGGTGTGTCGTATAGATGTAACAATCCAACCACAGGTGCAGGCCGTATCGCACGTACAGCATACCGTAAAACTACTCAAAATGGTCTCGGCGGAAGACCAGCGCTGGCTCGTGAGCCAGCATTATGCTGAGGAGGGACCATTTCGCAACAAATAAATAGTTATTAGGTCATTATATAGTATTATGTGTTTGTATTTGTATTTGTTTGTTACGAATAAATAATTTTCATTTTCATTTTTCATCGAATAGCTAAACGCATGGCATAATATTTAAATTACATCTAACGTTGTTCACGACCATTGTTTATAAATCGTACCAAATGTTATGAAGACCTGAAGTATTACCAGTGAATAACAGTTATTATACCAAAATCTTCTATGGTTAAATATTTAACAGGGCATCTTGTATTTTTGTAAATAAGTTGAATTAACTTGTTCATTTAAATCGTACGAATAAATTTTCTGTATGCGGCCTTTTAAAAAGTGAAAATATACCACCGTAAACATATTTTATTTTAGTGGCAATTTTATATAATTTTATATTTAATATTTGACTCTTGAATTAGGTTTTCGAGTATAAATATCGTTGAGATTATAATTTGATTAAGAAACAAAGTTTTAACCGACTTCAGTTCAGGTTCCCTCGATTTCCAAGGACCCTTCAAACAAAAAAGAATTTTCCAAATCGGTCTAGGCAACCTCGAGTAGGTAATAGGGAAATATATATTAAAGAAAGTCCGAAGAATTGAGTACCTACCTCTGCCTTCTTAGAAGTCGGTCAATAATAAAAAAAACCGTAATAATCGACACCGATCATTCAAGGTTATCTTGAATAAGTACTATATAATAAGTACATATACTTAAAATATTACAATAATACCATTAATTACCAATTCATGGGTTATTCATTATTAACACCCTGTATGTATTAAATATTTAAATTATTAATAAAAACATATGTACCTATCAGTTTGAAAATGTTATTAATATTCATAATAGTAGTTAGAAATCGTTACTTCATTTATTTATTTATTCGTATGGCATTAAGTCAGTCGTATACTATAACAACATTTTCAAATTTTGTATCCATGGGATTACGTCATTAGGAAATATTACA
Source organism: Epinotia demarniana (assembly GCA_945867215.1). NCBI lineage: Eukaryota > Metazoa > Arthropoda > Insecta > Lepidoptera > Tortricidae > Epinotia > Epinotia demarniana. The sequence goes on along the minus strand of OX244270.1, from coordinate 13,235,175 downwards.
TTTAACTATTTTATTTGTTGACGATTCAACAGTTGAACGAGGGAGCGAAGCGAACGAAGATCTCTGCTTCAGCTTGAGCCAAAATTTATTCAGACCCCGATCACCTTTAGGGAAACTTTTAACTAGGTCCTTATTGCCGGACCAAGGTCCCAGGGTCTCTGCTAAAATACGTAACTATTCTTCAAGAAGGCATTTTGCCCTTCACTCTCTCACACCCTGGAACCTAAATGGGCGCGTATCGGCTTGTATTGGCGCTCCTCCACTAGTAGCTATTGTCGATTGGGAAATATTTTATTTTTAAAAAAAGACAGGCTCTTGAGTTGTAAGGCTCACAGAGCCACTGACTGAGTGATAGAATAGAACATAATAAAAATTGCAAACAATAACACAACTCGGTTCTTAATGAAAACAACACAATAAACTCAATATTGTAAAAAATAAACCAATACATCTTTCGAACAGCGCTCAAATCCAACAACAAAGGGGTTCAAACCCGTTCAAACTTCTATTACTTCACTTATGTTATGTAATACGAGTAGATATATTGTTGCACTGAATGCGACAATCGATTATTGCTGGCGGCGACTTAGTGACCGGCCTTTTGTCAAAACATGATCAATATAGTATGTTCAAATTAGACTTAAGACCTATTTATACAGTACCGTACGATAGTAGGCATAACAATGTGTGATGCTAAGAGGGTGTAAGCTCAGCGTAATATTGCAGTGAGTAGGTACTAGAGGTGTGCGCCGATGGCTAAACCGTCGGCGGCGGCGTCCGGTCCAAAAATGGCCGGCGGCGGCGGCGTAATCGGCGTGATCGGCGTGATAAATAAAAATAAGCAATAATGCAAAAAAAAACTATATTTCATACTACAACAAACAAACTAAACTAAACCAAATAAAGTTTTTTCTTTCATAATGAAACATTTAATTTAAGGTATTCTAAAAGAAAACAGCATGGCTCATTTTTTAAATCATCTATTTATAATAATAATAATAATTCATTTAATTCTGGCATCTCAGTTCAGGCTCATATAAATTACTAGCTTCTGCCCACGACTTCTTACGCGTATAAATTATGGTTTAAGTACCTACATGATATTCTTATGTTTGACCATATATCTGACAAATAAAGATTTAATGCACATAGACTGTGCGGTGTGCGTGTAACACTTCACGTCGAATCTAAATAAACACCCTCATAATACAACAACAATAAGTGTTGGTCAATAATATTATATAGATGCCCAAAATATCCTTTTAGAGAGCGCTCCCTATGCGAGCCCCAGGCCCGAACCGAACGCCATAGGGCGAGCTCGACGGACACTCACTATTCTCAGGTGTCTTGCAAGCGAGACCTGAGGCCAAAGTCCCGAAGGTGAGCGGCGAGGCAGATTTCATTGGAATTAAAGGCCTAAAGCAATTCTTCAGAGAGCGGTCTTTCGGAACTTTTCGTAGGATTGAAAGGCCCTAAGCATGCTTTTAGAGAGCGGTCGCTTTGCGAGCTCGTGGGCTGAAGGCCCGTGGGTGGCCCTACGGACACTTACTATCCCCAGGTGTATTGCAAGCGAAACTGGAGACCAAATCCCGAAGGTGAGCGGCCAAGGAAGTGAGGCCGAAGGTTGAGCTTTTCGTAACAATGAAAGCCTTAAGAGAGGCCACTTACTATCCTCAGGTGGCAGCGAGGCCAAAAGTTTTATGTAGGAATGAAAGGCCCAAAGCATCCCTTTAGAGAGCGCTCTCAATGCGAGTCCCTACGGACACTCATTATCTTTGGGTGTCTTGCAAGCGAAACCTGAGGCCCAAATTTCCAAGGTAAAAGGGGAGGTAAGTGAAGCCGAAGGCTGAGCCATAGGGCATGCTTTTAGAGAGCGCTCCCTAGGCCAGCTTGAGGGCCGAAGACCCGAAGCAAGCCCCCAGACACATACAATCTCCAGGTGTCGTGCAAGCAACAAGATCTGCCGCTGCTGTCCATGTAGCCGTATGCACATTGTGTTTGTGTGGCTTGTTTGAGTGTAGCACAGAGCAAAATTTTACCCCGAGTCACAATAGTCTGCACGCTATTTTCACGCCGAATCCACGCCGGTGGAATGACCGGCGGCGGCGGCGTGGCATATATGACCGGCGGCGTACGCCACGCCGATCGGCGCACACGTCTAGTAGGTACCTACACGGCAACGCTGGTTTTCAGTTAGACCCTTACATATATAATAAGCTTTAATCATAATATTATGTCGGAACGAAATATATATTTATTTTAAGTGTGAGTAATATTGTGTGTAAACTGTGTACTTTTATTTAATTTATATTACGACCGTCGTTTGGTTGTAGGTTGTAGGTACTTATGGGCATATATATAAGTTAGATGACAAGTATATATTATGGTTATAAATATGATAGAATAAAATACCTGGAAGATGTCATTTAAAATGACACATTATAGTATAGTAGGCATCAAATAGTTATACGAGGGCAAGACTCGACCGCCCGGAAGTAGAAGATTTTTCTATATAAAGGAGGTGTCGCTTTAATCATAATTTAAAAATATTCAGGCTATTTATAATTTTGAGCGGTTGAGGTATGTTATTCCAGCATTTGGTTGCTGTCTTCTGAAAACTACCTCTAATAGCGGTGGTGTGATGATGACGATTTATCAAATCTTGGCTGATCGACCTGAGTGGATCTATTAGTAGGTACGCCTTTTTATTCAAATACTCGGGTACTTACCGTAGCTTTTAGGATACCGAACGACAAGAAAGACAAGTGGAGTCTCCGAAATGTCATTTTTAGGATTCTTGCCGAATTTAAGTAGGGGGTCACGACGTTCGAGGAGGAATACCGGAACAGTATTGTGCGCATACGTTTTGCACTCGTTACTAGCTCGTTACACAATACGTTCTGTGCGAGCTAATAGTCGCGGGCCGTATAGCACATCGGCACAATTGAATCTTGAGAGAACCAGGGAATCGCATAGCTTAATGCGTAAATCCACGCTGATGAAATCTCGGATTTGATAGATTTCTTTAGTCCGAAAAATAAGCTTCTTCTGCTAATGTAATCTCTCAAAACGCAGATTCTCATCCATTACGATGCCTAATTGCACTTCTGAAAACCTGATCGCCCATTGCGGAAATAACTGGTTTATGACTAGGTATTTAACTGTTTTATTTGATCTAAACTTTAGATTTAAAAAACTATTTAAATCAGCTAGGTACATATAAATTTTGGTTTTTGGTAAAAAAAAAATATTTACTTTTAACAGGTCTTCTAAGTCGATAAAACAGCTTGAGATGTTCATCATCATCATTTATCATCCGACAGACGTACACTGTTGGACCTTCCCCAAAGCGTGCCAAAGTGATCGGTCCTGGCCACCCGCATCCAGTGGACTCCCTTTTTTTACCATGAAAATATATAATATGTGTACCGTAAAAACGGATCTATGTCTGAATCGCTTACGTTTTTAACCTATTTTTGCATTCCCTAACGTTTTATGTCATAATGATAATTTGTCCTAACACCCTATCTTTAGTTTTCCTAACATCGTATTGATGACAAATTTTAAATCAAACAAACGGCGACCACAGGCATTCATAGCCCATCGCTACTAACCAACTGAGCTATCGGAACAATCCGGTTCGGGCACGAAATCCTTCAATCAGTTCCTTCTTCTGTGGTCGCCGGTTCGAATCCGGCTCGGAGCATTAAATTTTTCAATTTTTTCCTTTAGTTTAAAATTTGTAATTTTCGTTAGCAGTGTTACTGCTTAAAAAACAAAATTGGATAAATGTTTTCCCCATAATGTTTTATTTCCTAACGTCACTTGCCATATTGATCATTCATCCTAACGTTATGTGACTTAATAGTCATATACCATAATTATCAGTAAGCCTAATGATTATTTGTCCTCGTGATTATTTTCCCTAATTATGATTAGATAAACCTACTATTCTGCCTAACCTAACCTACTTTTCTTACCTGACCGCAGCTTACTCTGGCGCTTCGCCGGCCACTACCGCGGCACGCTCGCTTTGCTCGCTCGGCTCGCGCGCTGTAGGGTCGCAGTTCAACCTAACTGGGCTCTGCCTTAGACCTTACTATAGTATAGACATATTGTTATGGCTATTGATCGTTAGGGCTAGTGCCCATTAGGACAACATCACTTAGGATACATGACATGAGGTAAAGAGTTATTAGGGATTTCGAGGAATATGCAAAATAACACTAGGGATATTAATAATTATGGTAAAAATGATTCAGGCAAATGAGTTTAAGGGCAATCATTACATTATGGAAAATGATTGTTATGGCAATTGATCGTTACGGGCTAATGCCCATTAGGACAAAACAGTTCGGGCAAGTGATTTTAGGACAAACGATGTTAGGGATCGCGAGGTAGACCCCGTAAAAACATCATTTCGCCACACTGCGGAGCAGTTTGTTGGCGATGAGCTCGCTCGTTTTACGACAAAAGGACATACTGGACATACATATAAATTGCACTGTACTACCAGCACGACGTAGCCCATTCATAACTCATAACATAACATATTTTCCATTAAGTGCAAATAAGATGACTGAGCCAATGGCGGGACAGGAGTACAATGGTGCTTATAAACTATATTGTTTTTCATGTTGTTTTTTTTAATAACTTACGAACTAATTAATCACGCAGAGAAACTCTCAGCATAGCCCTCTCCATTGCTCTTTAGATGATTTTGAGTCGTCTTATGAAGCCCATAGTAAGCGACCACGTTTCAGTGCCATCTTTCATCACTTTGGCTGGTCAAATTATCTCGTCTCGAGGACACTGTGGAATATTAGACTTACTAAAAATATAAAAACTTAGTAAATATGTATTTTTTCAGAAAATACAGAGCAAGCGGAACTAAAGCAGCTGTTGCGCGTTGTTTCATCCCGACCTATCAATATTACGATTTATGGAATCTTGAACGTCAATATGACATTGATTCCTGCATGCGTCGCCCTGATCGCTTCGTACACAATCGTCGTTCTCCACTTCAATAACATCGTATAACGTCCTGATTTTTTTGTATAAATATATGTCAATTATAATGATTGGAGTTAAATGTATTTTAATAAATAATAATAAATAAATATTAGGGGACAATCTTACACATATCGACCTAGTCCCATAGTAAGCTCAGTAAGGCTTGTATTATGGGTACTAGACGACGATATATATAATATAATAGAATATAAATTATTAAATACATAGAAAACATCCATGACTCAGAAACAAATATTCATGCTCATCACACAAATATTTGCCCTTACCGGGATTCGAACCCACAGGACCTTCAGCTTTGTAGGCAGCGTCACTATCCACTAGGCTAACCGGTCGTCATTAATGCAATGTATAGTCCTTTTTCTCAATTTAATTGTTGTTCTTATAGCGTTAGTTGACCTACAGAACAGATTACTTACTAATATTTTTGAAGTCGATAAAAAAAAACATGATAAACATCATTTCAAAAAAAATTTTTTGTTTGTATGCATATGCTTCCAGGTGGGTCCCATTTTTTCAAATTTCAGTTAGTTGATGGGATCCATGAGGAATTGAAGGAACTCCTCAATTTTATTAGGCACGCTTGTAGTAATTTTGGTATTTTCTATTTATTATTTACATCCGGAAATCATAAATTTGGTGGCGAGGAATTGATGATGAAGACCACAGATGACTTATCAAATTCCTCAATTATGTACTTAAAAATGTAATAGTACGAGTACGTCACAGGTTCTGATAATATTCCGTTGAAATTGAAACTATTGAAATGCCATTGGTGATGATCTTGGGGAATCAACGGAAGTCCTCAAATATTATCGGCCCACATACAGCGATTCGGTTTTTTTCTATAGTAAGGAACGCATTTGCTCTCGGAAATCAGTTCAAGTGGAAATGTTCTCGTGGGTCAGCGGAGTACTAAATTGAAGTCGGTTAAAACTTTGTTTTTAAAGTAAATGATTTGTGACGGTATAATATACGGTTATAACCGCATGTACGCACGCTAGCGAAAGACGTAGTTTGGACAGCTATAACTACGAGTTTTTAAAGTACTTATTAGGAGCCGGGCCATCCTTGGTTCACCTACCATACACGACATTCAGACTTTGACTCAATATTAGATAAGAGAACACTGCAAACTCTGGCCCACGAAAATTGCTGATATACAATACACGTTAATGTACATTCTGTAGAAGAAACGGTCTTAAATACTCTAGATTGAAGTTTAGTCAATTTAGTAAGTGTTTCTACTATATTACAAGCCATACATTAGGGAGATATTTATTAACAATAACAATATACAAATTAAACTACTTATGAAAACACATAACTTGAATATAAAACCAAAGCTAACTTACACTGCCGTCATAACGAAAAAGGGCACATTTAACCTTTGGATAAACTCGCAAAAATTGAGATTGAATGATTTTTTGTGTTTTACTAAATAAAGATATATAAACGTCCAATTCTAATATTTTTTTGGATGAGGAAGTTTTCTTAAACAATAAACCTGCGCTACTGTGTACATACATTTTTATTATGATTAAAGAAATTGTAGATAAATCGAATATACATTTTTTACTTAATTAATTAAATTGAGCGAAAATACTATTGCAACATATAAAAGGCATAACTAACCAAATGAGCCTTTTGATTCTAAAATATTCAACCCATTGGATATCCTATTAGGAAAATAAGGCATATTTCATTACTTATGCCTTTTTATTCTACAATTTAAGTAAATAATTTCACTAAACTAAAGATTTGATAGGCATCTATTAAAATCTAAAACAACTTGGGCTTACGAAATAAATATTATGCGAATGTCAGGTGACGTTTTTTGTTGCGAGTCGGTAGGTAGGTAGTAGGTTTTTGTTTACGCAATCCGTTGTGATATTTTATAGACACTCAAGAACTGTTAACAATGCACCGACTGATGTAAGTAATTTGAAACAACCCTCAATCGCAAAAAAAGATAGCGTGCTTCTTTAAAAAAGAACACTGAAGTATTTTGAAAACTCTTCGTCAGCCAAAATATAGCTACGCTACAAAACAATTGATGACATTCAACGTATATCCATACAGCGTAAAAAAACACAACAAATAAGGTAGGGTTATATTTAGTTTCTACCAAAATTGATATTTTTCATTCTGTAATTCTATTTTATTGGATTATTGTGCGTTGTTGATTTTGTTATTTAATATGAGTTCCGACAAAACACTGACGAAGCAAGAGACGAAAGAAGAAATATTGTGTTAGTTATATTTTTCTCTAGTTAAGGTACCTTTAGTTTCTCTAGATATTAAAGTCTGATTTCTTGGAGTATATATTTAATTATTTCATTGCATGTTTGAGAAAAGATCTATACAATCCTATAGGCGTGAAAAGGGGTTCCCAGCCTCATAACTAGATATTTGGCCTCGGTATGCGGTATGCTCCGTCTATATGTACTCGGCCGGCAACCCCTTACTTCCCGGCCTCTGTAGTAATACATACATGTACTATTGTTGTTATTATAATTGCTTTAATATCCGTTTTACTTTCTTGAATCTTGGACATTTATATAAATTCATGGAGATGTATATATTTTTAATTTTTCTATAATATCGTTTTAAATTGGTAACTGTTTCGGGTAACCCTACCGTAGGGTACTTCCGGAACCCGGATGAGCGTAGAAATAGCACAACTGACGCGTTTAGTTTTTTTCGTAATCAGTTCACCTTTCAGTGCATTAAATAATAAAGACACGTCTGGGTAGTTGTGCCTTTTATTTTAAAAGCGACAAGCGGCTCAAAATTGTTAAATACTAAACTGAAATGGCATATTTCGCCTCATATGCCTTTTTCTTTAAAATCACTCAAAAAAGTGCCTTTTTAACTAAGTGCTACTTGTAGAAATAATTAAGTCATAAGTCACAATTGTTAATATGTGCCCTTTAATTTTAATCGTAAAACAACATGCCTTTTATTTTTGTAAATATGGATATTTAGAGTAGTTGTGCCTATTATGCTTAAAATAAAATAAAAATAGACAGACGCGCCTTTTCTCCCGCTTTCCGAATATGTATCTAACTCAATTTCACAAACAATTTGAGATGTGCCCTTTTTCGTTATGACGGCAGTACAATTAAAATAACTAAAGCTAAAAATTAAAAATACCTATCAAAATTTGTGCCCTTGGTAGGGTTCCCATCACGCAAGCAGCGTTCCCGCGCTAAATTGCGATTGCAATTCTTTGCGCGAGAAAGCAACCCGCGCGAGGGTCGCCCGTTGCCTTCCTCAGCCGTTTGCCAAGCTCCTTGTGGAGCATTTGTGCGCCCTTGCCCCACGAACCAAGTGTCTCGACACCGAAAGCGAGGAATTCGTATTGGGCGCTGAGACAGCTGTACTTGGCTACAGCCATACATTTGGTTCCATCAATTATGTGATTATTGGTTTTATGATTGAAATTATATAGAATATAGATTCATGATTAGTATTAATGTAAAAAAAACTCAAGCGTTCTATGATCATTGCCGTTCTGGACGACACGTGGTATATAGTAATATTTAAAATGAAAATAGAACAGAAGTCATTTAAAATTATTTTAGTTATAGAAAACATATTCGGCCTCTATACAGAAACTTTACTACTAGCTAGGAAACAAAATGACTAATCATAATTGTAATCGAACTATCATTGTGTTGATATGCGATTTATAAATGATCTATAGAAGTGGAGGCATGGTTCTTTACTATAATTGTTGCCTTGCTACCATTCGAAAAATACGAAGGTTTCTTATATCTAGCTTTAACGCTAAGGATGTACTCGTGGATTTTAAGAACGACGTGGTGCATTCTGGCCGATTGTATTTATACTTCAAAATGGGTTTAGCTCGATTTTTCACACAAATGATTATTGTATGTGCCACGTTGATACATACTGATATATCCAATATCCACATTACCACTGACCAAGAGATCACGAAGGATCGTGTAACAGTTTTCAGCAGAACGTTTTTTAACAATTATCGCTTTTATTTTGGATTCGAATTTCTTTCTTACACATATTATGCTTTAGCTGAACAACTGAAAAGCATCAAAAGATCTGTCGAGAAAGAACTCTGCGTCGCAGAAAATGATTCAATACTCTTAATCAAAGTAGAATAATGGTATCGATCAGAGACCCTAGCACGCCGAGTTTTATCGTCACAGGTATGTTATTATGAACTATATGCTAAGCACCGGAATGAACTATTTTCTTTCATAACGCTACGTAGTGGGATAAACTATTTGTATAGGAAAGCGCCTACGAGCAGAGCACCTAATGGGTTGCCGGTACTGAAAGGGTTGATACTACTAACGTCGACATGAGGCCCATACTCGCGTGCCTCACATCCGCCGTGTCGTACACGTCGACGCTCGTCTGTTTAACAATGAATTATAACTGCATTATATACTATTAACGTCGACATTAAGCCCATACTCACGTGCCTCACATTCGCCGTGTCGTACACGTCAACGCTTGTCTGTTAAACAATGACGTATAACTGCATTATATTTATATACTATTAGCGTCGACATGAGGCTCATACTCGCGTGCCTCACATTCGCCGTGTCGTAGGTACACGTCGACGCTCGTCTGTTTAACAATGACGTATAACTGCATTATATTTATATACTATTAGCGTCGACATGAGGCTCATACTCGCGTGCCTCACATTCGCCGTGTCGTACACGTAGAACCTTGTCTGTTTAGCAATGACGTATACTTAGTAGCAGCCTAAGAAGCCAAATTCATTTTTACTCCTATAGTATTAAAGACGTGTTCCGATATATTTGGCTACTTTGGCTGCTACTGTCCGTACACCCCCACGTGCCTCACACACGTCGTGTCGTACACCGTCATCGCTCTTCAGTATAGCAAGTCGCATGACGTCATTAAGTCATTATACTTAACTAGCTTCCGCCCGCGACTTCGTGTGCGTGGACTCGGGATAAAAACTATCCTATATTTTAATTCAGCCTATAAACTATCTTCGATGAGGGGTGAACACTTGTGTGGAGCTACGATATAGACAACTTCCACGCGGACGGAATCGCTGGCAGAAGCTTAGTATTCATAAGTTCCGAAAAACTCTTTGCTACTAGCCGGAATTCGCACCCAAGACCGCTTGACAGCCACATGCCTGAACCACTGTTACGAGTAGGCTACCTACTGTAACTCATGAGCCTCTAGGCTACCGTAGCTCTTAAACCACTAGACTACCCTAGTTCTGTTAATCCCGCCAAGTATAACCTATGTGTATCGAATCGTTTTTATATTGATTTAAACTTTCACGATTCTCACACATTATTTACACTAAACGGGACTTAATCGCGAATAATTATCTTATTTATTTACCTCACTGAGGTCACCCGACGTTCCGGATGTATTGCAACATCCATGGTTTAAGTCGAGTCGTTTTTGTTGTAAAAAATACTTACATAAATATTTAAAAAATATCATATCATTTACGTTGGTAAAAATATTTTTCCGTGACTTTTAAACTGAATTATAATTAAGTGAGTACATACTGCATATCGTATTTAGGTATACAACGTCAATGTCGCTTCGCATTCGCCAAAATACATAACCTTATTAAGTCATCCAAAGTAGGTCAAAGTCAGAAATTACCTGTAGATAGTAGATATGACATAATGACCAATTTTTTTATTCATTGCAAACAAGTAAATTAGATTGATTTGTCGATATTTTACATAAATACGAGTAAGAGAGGTGCATGTCATCTTGCTCAATTTGGACAAATATTTTGTACCAATTAATTAAGTAGTACGCAAATTAGGCCATGCTTTCATTTTCCTTCTTTTGTTATGAAACTGATTTACTAATCAAACATCAGTTATATGAAAATTATTACAATATTTCGTAATGAATATAGTAAGCTTGAGATAGTTCTATTATTTTTATTCGTTCTCTTTGTAATAAATGTTTTATACGTAGCTGTTAATACTTATTCTTGATCCCAAAGAATCTCGTAACTTTGAATTTGAAAATTACAAAAATATAAGAAAATTAAATGCATGCAGCATATCTTAATTTGTATGATTTATTATGGAAATGCTCCAACAACACTCCACATATTCAATATTCTCTTTGCACTCCACTTACAAAATAATACAAAAAGATTCCTTCGAGCCGGATTTGAACCAGCGACCTATGGATAACAGCAATTCACGTCTACAGTCCACCGCTCTACCAACTGAGCTATCGAAGGTGGTGAGAGGGTGGGCGAAATTGTGACTTATAACAGAAACCACCAATTTGTATGATCTTATCAAGAAAAATTAGGATATTAATAATGATAGCTTTTAACATTGAATACTGTTAATTAGAGAAAGCAGATAATTCATGTTATGTATGTCTATAGGAATTAATTACATAAAGATGACGGCCTTAGCTTATTTAATTAGACTTTATCTAGGTAAATCTGCTATATCCCGTCCTTACAAACGTCAAGCCTAATTTAGTTCCAATTACCCACTTATCACCTTAAAAAATGTGTTGTCCTTAACATCATATTTAATTGACATGATTAGATTTATGAAATGCAATTTATTTATGTATATTATAATTTGTTATGGTAAATTGTAATTACCTTATCACTTATCTGGATCACGTGTAACTATGAGAAATAATAACATAAAATAATCAAAATACATTAAAATTAATATATTATCGTTACAAAAATAACATGAAAAGCCGTCATATTAATTATCTCACATACAGATGACACCAAAAGACACTATATAGGAATTATAAATTTGCAATGTTTTGTTTACAAGTAACAAAAATAAATAGAATATAAAATAAAACTAACTACATTGCTAATATCGTGATGGCAAAAAAAGCAAAAAGTTGTCGCCCCCGGGTGGACTCGAACCACCAACCTTTCGGTTAACAGCCGAACGCGCTAACCAATTGCGCCACGGAGGCAGATGGTACCAGATTCGAAATTTACCATTACGTTCTATTGACCTATATATATTTCTATAGAGTAATATGTTACGTCATCATCCTCTGTAATCTCTTATGGATGTGTTCATAGTTACTAGAAATTGTGTCTTGCTTGTAATAAGGAAAGTGGCATTTTGAATTGCATGACTGCGTGAGATACGACATTGCGAAATGTATACTTCACCTACTATAGATATCGTTAACGCGTAGGTATGCCACAACAATACGATTAATTACTATACATGTTTCTATTGTAATGGTTTGACTTGTTGACAAGTGTTGATTTTCCTATTGTAATATCCATTTTTTATGTGTCGCTAATGACATAAACATAACATAAGATAAGACACCCCGGCAAGGTCGAATATCCATACAAACCTTAGTTCATTTTTAAACGTTGCACCGGAATAACGTGAAACATTATAGACACGGGGGGCTAGCACAACTGACGCCGCGCCGCGACGCGAGTCGAGAAAGACTACCTTCCTCTTTCGAATTTGCACGGTGCGAGTGAAACAGGGGACGCTTCGTCGCGCGAGAAGCGGCTTGTCAGCAAGTTGTGCTAGACATACAGGATGCACCATATCTAGGTCAGAAACCTAGTTTCTGTGGAGTGAAAAACAAAAAAATACAGAGAAAAGAAGTTACTTAAATAAGAAAAACTCAAAACGTGTCACTCTTCATCGGTCTCTAATTTTGCAACTATACTTACTTAGCAATAGAAACTTGTTTCAATGTTATTCCAGCGCGCCGTTTAAAATGACAGCTATATTACTTTTGTATGGGGAGCCGAGCTTTTTAGGGTTCCGTAGTCAAACATTTTACTTCCGGGATTGATCGAGAGTGATCTCTTGTACTGGACTCTTATCTATTCTATGGCTATCCGAACGAGCAAGGTAAAACAGAAAAGAATACCAGTGAAAGTGGTCCTATTACCCGGCCAAATGGATTGGGCGTGTGGACGGGCCACGACTCACATTGTCCCGTCTTACCACATTAAAGGGCCTTATTTCGTCACAAGTAACAACTCTGGGGCAATCGCCGCCCTGTGTAGGAGCTATGTAAGGTAAACTTTTCAGTTAGTGTCGTTTACGTGTTGGGCTATATGGATGGAGTAGCGACCACGTACCGGAAGGTGCGGCGTGGGTAGGCCCCCCCCCACAAGGTGAACTGATGACCTGGTAAAGGTTGCGGGAGTCCGCTGGATGCGGGTGGCGCAGGACCGGTCACTTTGGCACTCTTTGGGAGAGGCCTTTGTCCAGCAGTAGACGTCTTTCGGCTGATATGATGATGACGTGTTGGGTGAACCTCAGCATGTCTGTAGGACGCAATTTGAATATTTTTACGAGACCGCACACTGTTTTGGACTTGTTTTTTTCATAGCCATCAACTGCTCGTTGAATGGGTTCCATTGAACCCAAACACGACACGGCAATCTTGTTATCTCTTCCTTTAGCCTCCTTCCGGCTCCATCATCAGACCAGACCCCGTATCATGGTCGGCCTTATCACACGATAAGTGACCAGAGAGAGCTTCCTTCACTGGCTGTCACCGTTCGACAGAACGAGACGACGCTGCTATCTTGTCACTTATCGCGTGATAAGGCCGACCATGATACGGGGTCAGGTTTATGGTATCGTATGTAAGCACTTTATTGTACACGATAAGAGGTTAAAGAATATACATGCCACAGAATAGATAAATGTACAAAGGCGAACCCCATAAGCAACCATCACCACCATGGTAAAGGCCATAGAATGATTTGACCCAAACTAACTTACGCACATACCTACTCACTAACTAAAACAGCTAGTTATTATAAAGCGTTTACAATAAGATCCGTCTATTGAGTAAACATTTCTTCAACATCCCAGAAAAAAACTGTCGGAACTGAGGTTACCATTATACTGGTTGATCGATCGACTAACGTTATCCGTAGATCAGTCTAATCAACTAGCAAGATCTATTCGTTAATCATACTTGCCTAATCCATTGTTTTAAGATGAATATAGCGATCAGACAAATGAACTCTGTCAAGAGGGACTCGGTCTCCGATTAGGAAAGGAACTAAAAATTACAATCAAAATCGTTAATGTTATTTTTTGAGTCTGTTCATGTATCACAAACACGGAAAGCTACAGGATATAATTTTTCTCAAACATGCTCTGAAATGTATGCGTTAATAGTTAATATCACGAAATGAAGACAAGAAGTTTCTTGTTTACGGCTCCCTACAATGAAAACCCTAACTAAAAACATTATCGTCCGCTACTCTAACTTTTTAAATTTGCTTACTAATATTAAACTGACAAAGGAAAAATTACATACTGCCAACCATCACTCGACTCTGTAAGCAGACTTGCGACATGAAAAAAAACAAAATCTATGGTACTATACTTATGTGCGGTTAAACTTGGTGTTTGAACGGCTTGTTGAAATGGCATATTTAAAAAATAAAAAAGGCGGCAATTTACACAATTGTTTTCTGAACTTTCGTTCTGATTGTAATTTCAACAAACTAGTATTTAATTGATTATCTTGTAGGTATTTATTTTCATTTAATATTTCCTCACGTTTGAGAAAAGCACTATACAATCCTCGGCCGGAACAGGGATTGCTGGACTCGTTGTATCCGGCCTCGTCTACGACTCGGCCGTCTACCCCAAAGCTCGTCCAGCAATCCCTTACTTCACGGCCTCTGCAGTAATGTACTATTATTACACAGTACACACCACACTTTAACTTCGTGTTTTGTACACATATTTAAATGATTATTTTTCTCGTGTCTGAAGTTTCAAATTAAACAAATCTTCGTAACCAAAATCCTCTCTACTGAACGCAACTATACTATATATCCGCACCGCACCAATGTTGCAGCAGCTCGCATGCAGTATACTGGATGCAAACCGCTCCGCTAGCGCGCATCTGTACGCTATAATCAGCCTGTTTATTATTATTGCGTTAAAAAGCTATTCGCTATTTAGTCCATTGAATGAGTCCCTCCAAGGGGGGTCTAGAGTGCGTGAGTTAGTAACGTAAGATGTTTCTTCGGAAACATGTCAAGAGTCCCTAGGTAATAAACATACTAAAACCCCGGGACACTAGGAGGAGCCCCGGAGTGGGGGGAGGGGGGGAAAGGGTCCATTTTTTCATTTTTCGCTTAAATCTCAAAAACGGTACATGTTAGAGAAAAACTTTCAAGGAAAAGTTGAAAGGCCATAAAATTATCTACAAGTTGTACCTAAATATTTTTTTTCTATTCGCAGCCGTTTTCGAGCTACATCCCATGAAAGGTGAAAAATTCGAAAACTTTTTATTTTACCAACTTAGGGTGCCCGCAGACGACCGTTTTTTTCTCCGTTTTTGTTGTGGATTGTAAGAAATGACGATGATGATGATGATGATGATGATGATAATAATGTTGGGACATTGATGTCATATGAGAGGCACTAGAGGAAAAAAAATAAAAAGTTCGAGTATCGTAACTACCCTAATAAAATTCAATTCCTCCTAAACGCCTCCATGGTGGAATCTGGTTTTTTTATCAATGATAGACCTAATTATGAGCAATCTATCAGTACCGGTCACAAGTTGCACTTTTGAGCTTTTTGGAAGAAAAAAAATAATAAGGTCAAGTTGCGTAACTACCCTAATATAATATTTTGACAATCAATTCCTCCTAAAGGCTTCCATGGAGGAATGTGTTTTTTTTACCAATTATAGACCTAATTAAGAGCAATCTATCAGAACCGGTCACAAGTTGCACTTTTGAGCTTTTTGGAAGAAAAAAAATAAAAAGTTCAAGTATCGTAACTACCCTAATAAAATTCAATTCCCCGTAAACGCCTCCGTGGTGGAATCTGGTATTTTTATCAATGATAGACCTAATTATGAGCAATCTATCTGTACCGGTCATAAGTTGCACTTTTGAGTTTTTTTAGAAGAAAAAATAAAAAGATCAAGTTCAGTAACTCAAACTACCCTAATATAATATTTTGACAATCGATTCCTCCTAAAGGCTTCCATGGAGGAATGTGTTTACTTTACCAATTATAGACCTAATTAAGAGCAATCTATCAGTACCGGTCACAAGTTGCACATTTGAGTTTTTTGGAAGAAAGAAATATTTTTTGATCGATTGATATGATAAACATGGGTATGTAGTATGGGGAAATTGTTTGAGCCAAAATCATTTTTTACTGCGTGTAACTCAGAAACGGTAGGATATAGGAAAAAAGTATTTAGGTACAACTTGTAGATAATTTTATGGCCTTTCAACTTTTCCTTGAAAGTTTTTCTCTAACATGTACCGTTTTTGAGATTTAAGCGAAAAATGAAAAAATTGACCCTTTCCCCCCCTCCTCCCACTCCAGGGCTCCTCCTAGTGTCCCGGGGTTTTAGTATGTTTATTACCTAGGGACTCTTGACATGTTTCCGAAGAAACATCTTACGTTACTAACTCACGCACTCTAGAACTTTTTATTCAATGGACTAATTGTCATGGACTAAAAATAATAGAACAACCTCTTATCTATGAACTTGCACTTAACGCTAATCGAAATGTGTATAGGCAAGTCATCATCATAAGGCCTTACATCTCGACATTCTCGACAGATGATTTAAGCAGCGTCTGCACGCGAGGAACAATAACTCGTGACTATACAGGGCGTCCCAAAACTATGCGACATGAAGGGAAAGTACCATAAATATCGTAGATATGATATTTTGCTAAAAGAAGACATTATGTTATTTCTAAGGGACCCCGCTCTTCCAGCGTCCATCGGCTTCGTTTGTCAGAATTTACAAACTGGAGTGTCCAATAATATACCTTATTCCTTTCCAATAAGATTCATGGATGATCAGTAGGTACGTGATATCGATACACCTTTACCATAGCACAATTCCTATGTCAAAGGTGAGTTACTGAGTTCGGTAACAAAACCCATGTTAATTGTTCACAAATGTTATCGGACCGCAACCTTTCAACGCCTTCACCTTTAGAAACTGGGGCAAACCCGACCAAATTAGAAAGTCATAAGTCCGTACAAGTTTCATGGTAAATGGGCGTTTTGTTTGACATAAAGCGTCAAATAGGAAAAATGTTGTACAGTCAGTATCATATAGTTAGTAAATGGAAGCGCTCATAGCCTAGTGGCGCCTGCGAGTCGGAAATGATAACGCAGGTTAAGCAACGATGGCAGCGGTCAGTCTTTGGATGGGTGACAACCTGATGTTTGAGTGGTTAATATAAATGAGCGCTTCCGTGCTTTGGAAGGCACGCTAAGCAGTTGATCCCGGCTGCTGTCTATGACAGTCGTCGTTAAGCCTTCGTCGAGTTGCCCACTCACTTGACAAGGAGGGGGGGGGCAACTGTTACCTACTAACTTTGAAGTGGCCATAATAATGTATGCCATACGATTAAATAAATAGTTAGTAAATAGCAGCTAAAGTAGCCAAATATTTCGGTAGACGTCTTTATTACTGTTAGAGTGAGGATGTGGTACGATATATTAGAGTACTTGGGCTTTTACTAACTATAAGATGGTGACCTATCATGAGTTAGTGTTATCATTATCAATCTTGCCTATACACACCAAAACTTTGAAGGCCGTTATTTTGGCGCTGAACTCA
This sequence comes from Epinotia demarniana, assembly GCA_945867215.1. Taxonomy (NCBI): domain Eukaryota; kingdom Metazoa; phylum Arthropoda; class Insecta; order Lepidoptera; family Tortricidae; genus Epinotia; species Epinotia demarniana. The sequence goes on along the minus strand of OX244270.1, from coordinate 13,217,520 downwards.
TACATGTATGCGACTTGCTTAGCTTCCGCCCGCGACTTCATCTGCGTAGACCCGGGTAAAAAGTGTCCTAAATTTTAAACCAGGCTATAAACTATCTTCGAGCAAAATGTCATACAAATCGGTTGAGCCGTTTAAGCGTGATTGAGTTACAAATATCCAAACAGCTAAACAGGGCCGGAGGGGGGGGAGGGGGGGGGGGTGTTCTTTTTTTTTGCAAAATTAAAATTATTCATGATTTCACTTCTGCCGGCACTCCCGGAGTGCAACCAGGTCTTTTTTTTCTATTAAATTTTACTAAAGTAAAAAAAGAAAAAAACATAGAGTTGCGAGGTCTGCAGCGCAAATACCCAATAGTTTATGGGTATGTTTTGGCTACGGGTGCCCACATTTTGATTCTGATTTTAACATAAATTATTTACTTGCTTATAGTGAAAAATTTTTTTTTGCGAAAAATAGCGATATGGCGAAAAAACATTTTTTGCAAAAAAAAAATTTCACCACTTTTACACAACCCTACAACTCTGGACAAACTAACAACAATCTTAACGTTATTATGACCGTAATGATCTACAATAACGCCGATATTACGTTCACTTCCTTGAGGCCACGGTATCTTGATCGTTGCATTCGACGCCAATAAGGATCTACAACTTTGAAGTATCAAGGATAATTAATTGTAATAATTACGGTTCTTACGTTTTAATTATATGCTTTTAGAATTTGATTGTAAAGCGCAAATTAGACATGCAAGAAATTGCATGCAAGTTTAACTACATTGCGGGGTTTGATACTGTTAAAACCCGCAATGTACTGAAACTTGCATGTGTAAATTGCGTTTAACGGCGGTAGCCTAGTGGTTCAGGCATGCGGCTGTCAAGCGGCGCTCGTGTGTTCGAATCCCGGCTCGTACCAATGAATTTTTCGGAACTTATGTACGGAATATTTACCGTTAGGTTTTCGGTGAAGGAAAACATATCGTGAGGAAACCGGCCTAATCCCAATAAGGTCTAGATAAGATCGCCTGTTGTCTACCTCTACCTACATGTTATTGTATATTTTTTCTCTTTATAACTGCTTTGTTTGTGTGAGGTGTGCAATAAAGAGTGTTTGTATTGTATTGTCTGGTTTTCCCTCTGGGTTGGAAGGTCAGATGACAGAGTCGCTTTCGTAAAACTAGTGCCTATGCCAAATCTTGGGACTAGAGGTGTCAACGGACCCCGGGCTTCTTTAGGGGCGTTACCGGGAATAACGCTGGGACGATGATGATGGGGTCTTATACGTATGTTGGACTGGTTGATAATGTTGATATGTAGTTTGTGTTTTGTGAAAACAAGTGCACACGCCAATTCTGCGGGGATTAGGTGGGCCAAAATTATTTTTGATGCCAATTACATTTTACCGCATATTTTTTTACTTATTTGGATAATGTTCAAAAAACTCATTATTTCCTAATTCCGAATGGCATACGCATACCCGAATAATGACTTCACCCGAAAACCTAATTCAAGACCAACGTGGGTTGCCAATAAATAATAGTACATTATACACCAAGGGGATAAAGCACTGTTTTATGTCACGGGAGCGAATTGAATCCCGAACGTAACGAAGGACTCATAATTTAACTCCTGAGCGTAGCGAGGGAGTTATAAGTTAATTCCTGAGTGAAGCGAGGGAATTAAGACTGAGTCCTGAGTGCAGTGAGGGGTTCAACCGCCCAAGACTAAAACAGTCTTATCCCCGAGGTGTATACTCTACTTTTCACACCTTATGCGAGACAAAAAAACAGGCTCAGTAGATAAATAATGTTTATTTAGCAAATTAAAAGTACATAGTAACATTAGACACGTTAGTCCCATTATGGAAAGATAAGGTAATGTTTTTATTTGGTACGTTTATTGAGGTTGAGTTGTCTAATTTGGTAAACTCAGGAGTCAAAACACTTTCATCACTCGACATTTTCAATATTATTTTTGAAATTAAATCTTTTATAGGCACCTACAAGAACTCGATTTGTTCGTCACGCGTGAAAAAATGAAGGCGCGCGACGTTCCAAATTCAAAAGCACAAGCCGTGGTCCTAGATTCGAAATTCGAATTTCGAACACCGCGCTCCTCCGGACCGGGGTTTACACGGAGGCAAACTTCATTTATTTTGTCAAATCAAGTAGGCCATGGCCTAGGACAAATTGTGTTTAGCAAAATTAAACTTTATGCATATAGTAATAAGAATTATGAAAAGTGAAATCATATTATTAACCAGCGGGTTATAATGAAATTCAGTACAACATTATAACCCGGCTAATACCAAGGGATTTAATGTCTTGCTTTCGGTAGGGTTTACATGACCTATAATTCGGCATTGTCGAGCATGTGGTGTGAAAAATATGTTTACGGTGGTATATTTTCACTTTTTAAAAGACCGCACCAAGAAAATGTATTTATTGGTAGTTTTAAACCTACGATTTGAATAAACAAGTTAATTCAACTTACTTACAAAAATACTAGATGCCCTGTTACTGACTGAATACTAGACACCAATTGAAAAACATTGATCAATACAATTATACTCCACCTGCCCTAAGCAAAACTAATCTTTACGCATGCATTGAAAAAGGTCAACTTGCGTCACGATTTCGTCACGATTTGACGACAAAGTCGTGTCGTGGGAACGATTTGCGACACACCTTGTAGATGAGATCTGACGACCACGTGAACCAAATACATTCATTATGTAAACTGTGATCAACAAAAATGCCTTTGATACGCGTTATTGTATAGATTTTCTATGTAGAGGCACAGAATACGAGTAAACTAGTGGCTCTGAGCAGTCAAATACGGCAGTCTCATATTAAATTTATTTTTTATTTGGATTAAATGAGTCAACAAAAATCTCTCAAAATTTAATGATACGTTCGGTTGAGAACTGCGACCAAACTCCGTATCATAGCCGGCCTTATCACGCGATAAGTGACAAGATAGGACCGTCGTCTTATTCTATCGAACGGTGTCAGCCAGTGACGGATGATCTATCTTGTCACTTATCGTGTGATAGGAGCGTCGTCTCGTTCTATCGAACGGTGTCAGCCAGTGACGGATGATCTATCTTGTCACTTATCGTGTGATAAGGCCGACCATGATACGGGGTCTGTAGAGAACAACAGCGGGAAAGCGGGACATCTAGACACCTGGACATACAAACGATTTTCGATCCAAGCTGAGGCATATTGGGAGTATCGTGGACCGAATTTCGGACCAACAAATCCATATTGGAGGAGTTGAACATCGGGCAGCGCCTTCCCGCCGCTGTCCAGTCCCGCATTTTGACTTTCTTCGGCCACTTATCACGGCGAAGCGGTGACTCTGTCGAGCGTCTTGTAGTGGGGCAGGATTGAGGGCACAAGAGCGTACGGCAGCCTATGAGATGGACTGACCAAATCAGGGCCGCGGTAGACGCTCGTCTACATATGTGCACATAGAAGGCGGCCTTGAGAGAAGAATGGCGACGGATCGTCAAGCTTGCCACTAAACCGACATGAAGATCACGACCACTCTTCCAAGAGTGAGACTACAAAGAAGAGACGACAGGACATTTCCTTTTATTTTAGTGGTTGTAGAGAATAACCTGGTGTGACCTCTACCCCTTGTTCCCTCGATCTTACCTAATATTTTTTAATATTTCTAAATAAAATGGCGTCTCTTAACAAGTGTCCTATCATTTTGCATCTTCTATTTTCCATTGTGTTTCTTAAAGTACAAAAAAGATTTTTGATTTCCTTCCGTCCCAATTAAGCACGTTACTTCGCAACGCTGGAAATTAACAATAACTCACCCAAATCAATTAAACATATCAAACAATATGTAATCCCACCCCGCTACTGACGTGCGAATAGTTTTTTCATAATAATAGTGTTTTGTCGAACAATGGAACAGTTGCTAAACTATTTCTTTCCATAATCGGCATGGGAAACGTCCTGGGCTGGCCATTGTTGGCTGTAATAGCCTGGAGACCTTGGCTATTTGTTTGTGGCATGAAATTAAGACAGACATTTTTCTTCGCCAAGGTTGCTTGATTCCTTTTTAAGGCTTTTTGGTGAAGGTCTAATCTCAATTAAGTCTAGTTTTCTAGGTCGGAAGGGCAGGTGGCAATCGCTTCCGTAAAAATAGTGCCTGCGTGAAATCTTGCGTAGGACTTTGGGCCTCTTCACGCTTAAACTTAAAGCCCCCCCCCCCCCCCCCCCCCCCTAAATCTATCTATTTATCTGTTTAACAGATAAACAGATTACCTCTTCACGCTTAAACTTAAAGGGGGGCTTCATATTTCATACTACATACAAATTGCCTAGGTCTTGATCGGGGGATTCAATTTATAGTGAGGTGATGTGCTATAGGTATCCTATAGCACATTACCTCACTATAATTTGAACCCCATCGTCATTTTTTATTTATTTTATTCTATATAGTGGACTTTCGTGGTGGATATAGGCTATATTTGATCCCGCAGGTTTGTCTGCTATTCTAACAATATGTGGACGAAGCCGCGCCGCCTGATAGTACATTAATGTGACACTATCACTTATGGGGATCTTTTGAATGTCCTTAGCACATAAACTCATTATTAATTAAAAACCACGACAAAAATCCCATATTATCAGAAGAATCTACTCCAATTTGAATTTAAATACATTGTAATCTATTGCAAAACAGCCGAATAGTGCGTGGAGATACTATCTGACACAGAGGATCAATTCTGCTTAACGTATCAATTTAGAATTGGTTTTGTATTTATACCTTTCAAATTAGTAGGGAAAAGTAATAATAAATGTATAGCTCCCAGCAGGATTCGAACCAGTGACATTCTTTATATTTATTGCTTCGTTAAACCAAAACGTAATGTTCATTTTCTGCTCAGGGGCGACACGGTATACCGTAAGGGAGGCGCGTACATACGTAAATTTACCCTCAGCCAGGCTGTATGCTTGTTTGCCATCGTCGTGATATAAAAAGGCTGGGAGTGTGTTAGGAAGAACCTGCAAATGTAAATTAGATTTCAATACAATACCAGAAAGGAGAGGTGTCCAAAGACGTCAACGACGACGAGAGTCTATGACCAGTATGTGTTGCCAGTGATGAAGTATGGCACCGAAACGTGGTCGCTTACTATAGGCCTCATAAGAAGTCAAAGTCACCCAAAGGGCAATGGAGAGGGCTACGCTGGGAGTTCCTCTGCGTGATTGCATTAGAAATGAGGCTATCCGCAGCAGAACCAAGGTAACTGATACAGCCCTCCGAATCGCTAAACTTAAGTGGCAGTGGGCGGGGCACGTAGAACCGATCGCCGCTGGGGCGGAAAGGTTCTCGGGTAGCGAACAAGTCCCGGAAGGTACAGCGTGGGCTGATGATCTGGTAAAGATCGCGGGAGTCCGCTGGATGCGGGTGGCGCGGGACCGGTCATTGTGGCACTCATTGGGGAAGACCCATGTCGAGCAGTGGACGTCTTTCGGCTGAATGAAGACCAGAAAGAATATCCGTTGACATTTCAATTCAATTATTTTTAAATGATTAAATCGTATTGGTTAAGACATTGTACCCTATACGATAATTATTTTAGTCCTGTATGATTTTTGCATGTCGCCGACTACTGTACTTGCTGTACCTCAACACTTTGTACTACGTTTATAAGTATGCTGGCAAATAAAATAATTCTATTCTATTCTATTCTATTCCGCAAATGTAAATTTGATAAATACAATACGTTAGTCTAATGAACCCCGGGACCGTGTTAACATTTTACAAAAACAACAAAGGGGATACATACCTCGTTGCAACAAGATCGCAGGGCTGCCATTTGTAAATATATATTCATATATAAAATGTAGTCTTTATTCATCCTGAAGGTTTATTTTCTATATAGGTGGGTAGATGTTTCTACATAAAAAAAATTAAATCTGGGTGACTAGTAAATGTTTGTGTTGATTACATACATACAAACATTCACGCCTTTATCCCTATTAAGGGGTTGGCAGAGCAAATGAAACGTGTATTCCAGTAGCACTTTATCATAAATGTGGGTATAAAAGATCGACAAAATGTGATATCGCATAAACAGGTTCCTTTATTCAACTCTTTACGAAACCCACAGGAAGAAAGGGAAGCACCACCGTGCTTCTAACCCCGACACCACATCACTTGGGCACTCTTTGGGGGAGGCCTATGTCCAGCAGTGGACGTCTTTCGGCTGATATGATGAAATAGGTACAAGCTCGTTTGCCGGCTGCACGCTTTTTACTGACGAAGTCCTATCAACTACTCGATGGGTTAAGCCTGTAGCCATTTATGGAGTTGGCTCTTGAATATTCACGCGAAAATATTAATTGTCACCGAAAATCAGTACCTATGCTAAATTTATGCTCAATACCGCAACTGGCAGAAGAATAATTTGCATACGAAGAGAGCAACTTAATCTCCTGAGACCCAGGATACTTTTTTTTTACCTTTCATAACTTTCTAAATTAACTAACTGCCGATAACATAGGTGGTACAAAATACACACCAACAATAAAAACAATATGTACAAGAAACGGCAAACCACAAAGAAACGGCAAACCACAAAGACCCAGGATAGGTACGCTTTCATGCTTTTGAATTAGGAACTTTTTGACATTCAGTAAAAGTTTAAAATCAATTTTGAAAATTGAACTTTTTTTTACGCGGGGTCAAGAGGTATAAAAAAGGTTGTAGACAATTTTTATTTCTTGCGAGGCACGAGTGGCAGCCCTACACAGTATCAAGCGACGCAAAGCCGACAGTGAAGTTGCGCCACGCCACTAATGTCATGGGATCAGGGGTCACTTGCGGCTCTGAATCTATAGGTTACTAAATTAAACTACTGGGATACCCAGTTAAATAGGTGCAATGATAAGTTTGTGATAATTGATTAATAGTTGCACTGAGTTTTTTCGTATTTAATAAATCTGCGGTGCCATTTTTATTGAGAATAACTCGCTTCGTAAATAGTACGGTCATTTTCTATATTTTAAATAAAATAAAATGAACCTATATTAAGGGAGGATTGCACCAACTTACGAATACATACCGATCAACGTCAAATATCAACGTCAAAAAAACACCGTAGGTCGGTATCTTAAAAAAAAGACGTCGGTTTACGCTTGCTTCCTAGATCTTAGCCGAGCTCTTGATACCATTGACTATAGTTTACTGTGGGAAAAGGTATCAAAAGCCGGTGTGCCGCGAAGAGTAGCCGGTCTGTTGGGATTCTGGTACGGAAACCAAACGAATAGCGTTAAATGGGGAAGTAGCAATTCGGACCCATATAAATTGAATTGTGGGGTTAGACAGGGTGGGCTGACATCGCCATTACTGTTTAATCTTTACATGAATGAACTGATAGAGGAGCTCAGCAGGGCCGCAGTCGGGTGTCACGTAGCAGGCGTATGCGCCAATAACCTTAGCTACGCTGACGACATGGTTCTGCTGAGCCCCTCTATCATGGGACTGAGAATGCTGATATCCATATGCGAGCGTTATGCCGCACTACACGGACTTAAGTACAATGTGAAAAAGTCAGAGATAATGGTATTTAAATACGGCAGGGGACCTGAAGTTGTGCCGCCCGTCAGACTGAACGGGACAGAGCTACAAAATGTAACTAGTTTTAGGTATCTAGGACATGACAGACAAACTAAAAGACGACGACGATCTCGAGAGACAAAGACGGGTCATTGCTATGCGAAGCAATATGTTGGCACGTCGGTTCGCTCACTGCTCTGACCAAGTCAAAATTACTCTGTTCGGGGCCTATTGCCAGGCGTTCTACACTAGTCACCTGTGGTATCATTACACGAAACGGTCGTTCAACAGACTCAGAGTACAGTATAACAACGCGTTTCGTGTGATGCTACGGCTGCCGTGGCGGTGTAGTGCGTCTGGGATGTTCGCCGTGAACAGAGTGGATGACTTTTACGCAATTATACGTAAAAGACACTGGTCCTTTGTCGGGAGAGTGAGCGAATCGACCAACAGTATTGTCAAGGTAGTGTACACGGCATGCTACCTTACGAGTAAGGTGTCTACGGCTCGTCAATAAAACTGTTGCCTGTAATTTTATTTTATTTTTATTTTAACTTTTAATTTTAATTTGTCACTGTAAATTTAATGGGTTGATACCTAAATAAAGAACAATTTTATTTATTTATTTATTTATTAATATGGCGCCGGGAGCTGTCATCCCATAGAAACTTGACAAACTTTCCATACATTCAGATTTTAATGAACACCGCTTTTAAGAGTGCAACTCACCCTCCCTAAGTGTTTTTTTATTTAAAGTGGTATCTTATATGTTTGTATAGACTCCTCAAAAAAAAAAGTTTTTTTTAAGTAAATTCTGTTCATATAGTGGTGAACATCGCCCGCTATACGTGCGAAATACCCTACTTCCAGACCAGGGGGAGACGTAATTTTTTGTACCTACTCACCACGGGCGTTAACAAAGAAAGCTACCATATCGCAGGTGTTTAACTCCCGAGTCGAAGGCAAGGCGACATTTATTGTTTTACCGCCCTAGGTGAGTAATGTTCATTCTATTTGCAACTTACAAATCATCTTGGATGTAACATTAACAATCTTGTATTTTCCATACAATTACGTATATAATTAAATCGCACAGATACCTAACATAAAAAACTGACTTAACCATCCACCGATCACGACCTCTACTTTTGAATAGCGCACATCTTTAAAAAACCCGCCATAGTTCACAAAAACAACTAAAGGAAAACCACAGACAAAATAAATGCGGTCAATGACATAGAACATGGTATTCAAATGCTATTAGGAGACTAATAAAAAACTTTAGCAAAAGAAAATAAAATGGTTTTTGACCTCGACCACAGATTTAAATAGTGCGATAATAAAACTGTGTATACGACTAATACCTATACATAGGTAATTAAAAATACTTAGATAAGTGTCTACCTGTCTATCTGTCTCGAATATTGTCCGATACAAGTTGTCAAAACGAATGTAGGAGTTATGGTTAATTTTTTTTTTAATAAGACTGGTCTGGGAGATAATAAAATATATGTAATGATAATTAAAGAGCTTCGGTAGCCTAGTTCAGGCTTGCGCCTGTCAAGCGCCGGTTGTGGGTTCGAATCCCGGGTTGTACCAATGAGTTTTTCGGAACACGGAATATTAATCGGGGGTCGAAGTTGCACCACGTCCGTAGGAATTACCCATCGCTACCCTACACGTGACCCCCGGGTGATGCTAAAAGTGCAACAACCTGGCAACCGTACTGTCTTTTCCAAGATCTCACGGTTCTAAATACTGATTTGCCAAACGATGAATAAATAATCGTTAGCTTTTCGGAGAAGGAAAACATCGTGAGGAAACCTGTTTAATCCCAATAAGGTTAAAGGAAGTTAGAAAGAGAAACAATGCAATAACTTTATACAATCAATCTCCAAACTACTAAGGAACAGAAATGGGTACAGGAAGTTTGTATGGAAGGGGGATTAACGATAACAAGTTCTACACGCGAAGCCGCGGGCACAGATAGTATCATATAAAACCGGGGATACAAGTATTTGGAAATAAAAGTAATAAAAACCGTGATCCGGCTATAATGTTCTAAAATGAAAATGAAACGTGATCTTTTTATTTTATTTATCGACATTTTTATCGGCCATCAGCCGTAGAAAAACGGTTCCACTGGTATTTTGTTGTTTTGTAACCGTCACGTTATTCGCTTAAACTACACGTGATGAGTTGTTCCAATGTTTTCATCATCATCATATTTATGTATCATAGATGTGGGAAGGAAACCCTTTTAATAGGTAGGCTAGAAAATTACTACTGGAAAGGATCTTCTCTGATCTAAAGGATATGATAGAGCAAGTGGTAACATTCTTGAATTTATAGTAGTTTATGCGACTGATCCATACTGAGAGGCCTTAAAATACGAGTGTGGTTTTATGAAACGAGCGTCAGCGAGTTTCATAATAGGATCACACGAGTGTTCTAAGGCCTAATTATGTACAGTTGCATACAAAATTTTGTCGCCCGTGTTGCGTACAAAATTTTACTTCTTCACTTGGCGACAATGCGAGTTTTCCCATACGCGCAGCGTGCTGTAAAACTCGCATTATGGCCAGGTGTGACGTAATAGTACATTACGTAACTAGGGCGGTGAATTCGTGAATGCCCCAGATCGCAGGTGTTTGTGGCCCGAACCGAAGGTGAGGGCCATAAATATGCGCTCAGGGGCTTTACGAATTACCGCCCGTGTTGCGTACAAAATTTTACGTCTTCATCTGGCCACAATGCGAGTTTTCCCGTACGCGCAGCGTGCAGTAAAACTCGCATTATGGCCAGGTGTGACGTAAAATGATTTAAACCCGGATTCTCATGCTTTTAATATATTACTTTTTCCCTATACCACAGAATAGATAAAAGTACAAATATATATATATAGACATAGTAAAAAATATATGGGTGTACTATTGTACTTGTTGCCTGAAAATAAAACTTTATTTATTTTATTTTATTTTATTATTTATGCTATGACTTGCACAATTTATAGGGGTCATGGGTGTGGTTCATTGCGAGGTTTAGGTAGGTATATAACCCGTCATATTGATTTTACACATAAACTGGTAGGTAATTAACTAATCAATGCGCAAGGTCCCAGACCGATCATACCTAAATTGGGCAAGTTAATAAGTAGGTTACATTTTTTATAGCACGTCCATACTCCATACTAATGTTATAATTTCGAAAGTGTCTGCCTGTCTGTCGATAGTTGGTCCCGGGGAAGGACATAGGATAGTTTTTATCCCGGAAATTGAGCCACTAAAAGGGTGATATGGGGGGAAAGTTTGTATGGAGCTGCGATTTAAACGAGTTGCACGCGGACGATGTCGCGGACAAAAGCTGGCTTTATGAGTTATCTATCTTAAAGCCTAAATATGCAAATATATTTTTGTTCCGTACCCGTAAGTTTAGCTAGAATCAATGTGGCAGTGAGCGGGGCACATAGCACGTAGAACCGATGGCCGTTGGGGCGCAAAGGTTCTCGAATGGCGACCACGAACTGGAAGGCACGGCGTGGGTAGGTGGACTGAGTATGTTATGACCTGAGGGGCTACCGCGAAACGAACTTACAGTTCGAATACAGGGTGACATTTTAATCAGTGTCCAAATTCAAGTATAAGATTCTTCAGCACAATTATAAAATACGTTTTTTTTTTGTTTCATATCATTGAGTACAAAAACTTTTAGTAATTGCTGCTTAAAGTTATCCCAAAAAAACCATACCGCGCGGGCACCTCAGCGGGTAGTAAGGTTTGCGCACGGCACTCCTCCCCTCCCTCGGCCCCGCCCCATTCCGCGCGGTACTGAATGCCCAGTAACCACGCAGTACGGATAATTCTTTTGGGATAGACAAATTATAATTTTAAAAATACCTACCAGTTTTTTTTATTAAACGGAGTCTATTATTGATACCAAATGCCTACAAAAAATTTGGACACTGATTAAAATGTCACCCTGTATAGAACTTACAGATCGAGCCGCTCGAACTAGCAAGTGCAACAGGGGGAGACACACAAACGAATTTCGCGGTATTAGGGCCTCTGTTAGGGTCATTTCGCTGGTTACGCAACCACCTTCGGTTAGCGACCACCTGAAGGAGAAGGTTTGTTTCTATAGAATATAACATAAATTATGCAGACCCTATTGAGACAATTAGTGGTACATGCATTTTTTGTTGTTTTAGAATAGAAATCTACCAAAAAACCGAGAAAATATCCTTTCAGTTCACCAACTCAGCTAAGTTGTCGCCAACCGGCACATGAAATTATAAGGTGGTCGCTAACCGGCGAAATGACATATAGGTCGCGAGAGTCCGCTGGATGAGGGTGGCGCAGGACCGGTCACTGTGGCACTCATTGGGCGAGGCCTATGCCCAGCAGTGGACGTCTTTCGCCTTATAATTGAATATGATGATCACTCACGCCGGTTAACATTTATTCAAATAACTACCTAATTTCAATACATAAATGGATATTATATCATCTGGAACTCCACCTTTAGAGGACAACCGCAAAAACCAATGTCAAGTGCAATGACCTCAGTGAGTTTTTGCCGTCAATTGTTCTGCTATTACGACGACTTAAATCATGATACTTATCATTTACCTTAGCACAAAAAGGCAAATTCTTGCCTATTGTTATAACCTAGCTTAGTCCAGGAAATAAGATTTTCATCACACTTGCTCGTCAACGGCGTTTTTACTTGCGTGCGTACAGAGCAGTTATAGCCGTTTTACCTCCCACGGGATGTTAAGTTTAGTTTTAAAATATAGAACCCACTCGTACTTCACTTCGCACTGAGGATGTTTCCAATCAGCCAAGGTGTACCTATTTCATATCTTCAAAAGTTTGCTACAACCAACTTTTAATATGTATAAAACATATATTTATATTAAATTTGACTGAAATTTAATGTTAAATATGTAGTTAAGTGTCTATGTAAAACGTTTTAAGTGTTTTTAAATCGTGGCTGTATACCGAAGGGTCTTTGCCATACGTGCCTCACGTCAAATTCAACAAAATGGACGACTGACATGTTGCAGTTTTTATTACGAATTGCATTAATTTCTTCTAAAATGTATTTGTTTCCTCGCAAATGTGATGAAAAACATTGTGTATAACACGGGGGCTTACGCCCCTCGTTAAACAATGTACTATAGTGCACAATGAATCAAATTGACGCATGAATATTTACAAAAAAATATCTGATTAAAGCCGGATTCATACTTTCGTGATACAGATTAGAAGCCGTCAAGTCAGAGCGCATCAAACGAGTGTGATTATAATCATCATGACCATCATGATATCAGCCGAAAGACGTCCACTGCTGGACATAGGCCTCCCCCAAAGAGTGCCACAGTGACCGGTCCTGCTGAGTGTGAATATTATAACCATAATGAATTTGTGAGACCAATATCGTTCTGTCGCGTCACGAATAGTACCGTCTGTCAAAAATTCCGGCTTTAGGTTCAAACTTCAAACCACACGTCAATTTGATACCAATGAAGTAGGTACTTAAGTGAGTAATTGGTACCTATACACTTTGTGAGATTGAAACAAGTAGTTAGTAGGTATATTTATTTGCTTCAACAAGGCCTATATTTACAAATACCTATATTATATTTATAACTTATTGGCACAATAACACAGTAATATGACCACAAGTGCCAACCACTACACCACATATGACCACAATTAGCCTACAATGCAACGATTAAATCGCTGAATTGTAGGCTAATTTTATTTTAATAATTAGGACTGCTAATGAAAACGTTCACGCTACGCTAGAAATTGTATTCAAAATTGCTGTTTGAGGTTAGATATGAGGATACCACGTATCATTTGTGGTATATTGTATTTAAAAAAATCACACATATCGTGTCTGGAGGAGCCCAAACTTGGTATGTTTCGAAAAATATATTTGGTTTAATAAAAAAAAATGCCTAAAATGTAATGATGTGGTATATTTTTAGAATCGCCTCTAAAAGCCCTTTCATATGATACTACACACGATAGGTTTCTGAAAACATTTATTTTTCCATACAAAAAGAAAAGCGGCTCGGCACTTCCCCCCCCCTAAGAGATTTTTTTACGAAAATATTTGTTTCGACCTCTTGTATGTGTGTGCCAAACGGCTAAACTGTACATCGATTTGCGGTCTTTTTAATCGTGACTTTAGATATGAGATATGACGACATGAGGATATCACGTATCATTTGTGGTATATTGTATTTCAAAAAAATCACACACATATCGTGTCTGGAGGAGCCCAAACTTTGTATGTTTCGAAAATTATTTTTGGTTTAATTAAAAAAATATGGCTGAAATGTAACGTACTAGTATATTTTTCAAGTCGCCTCAAGAAGCCCTTTCAAATGATACTACACACGATAGGTTTCTGAAAACTTTTTTTTTTCCATACAAAAAGAAAAATGTCTTGGCACTCCCCCTAAGGGATTTTTTTTTAGGAACTGTGGATCAAAAACATTGTTTTGACCTCTAGTAGGTAGGTATGCGTGTGCCGAACGGCTAAACTGTACATCGATTTGCGGTTTTCTTATGAAATTGGGCTTTTGAGGCTCCCACTATCACCATTACATGATAGTGATATACAAACAAATTACACCAAACTTACAAACATTCAGTGTTTTTCATAGTTACATTACGTTCAACGTGTACTGGGTCGCCATCTGCATTAACCAGTCGACAACGCGAAAGTGATTATAGCCAAGCGATGTACGCGGCAGATTCTTCTTTGTTGCCACACATCAAACATAGATGGCGCTGTAATCAAACTAAAAAAACTTTCTTATTCGAGTTTGTTGTATTTTAATATTTTGCCACAAATCTGAAGCGTAATATTGAATTATAAATTCTAACACACAAATAAATACTGTTTTATTTGCTAAATTACCGACGGGTTAAATTAAGTTTTATAATACAATCCAATAGATGGCGACATCATCACAAAAAGGTGCTTCATGTAATAAACATTTTATTTATACTAAAAGTGTAGAATAGGAATATGAATTAGGAACGATAATAGGTAGAAATAGACAGATTATACCAGAACCCGTAGCACGGTTGCCATTTTATCACTTATCGTTGTGGTAAAGACGTCCATCACGCTCTGACAAGTATGCGAGTGCGAGAGTGACGGATGCCTTATCCACAACGATAAGTGATAAAATGGCAACTGTGCTACGCCCGCTGAAACATACACTCAACGCCTTTATTTCCAAAAGGGGTAGGCAGAGCACATGACACAATTGTTCCAGAGCCACTTTTAGCATAAAAAGATCGACAAAACGTAACTTTTTGTTTACGTATGTGGTTTTATAAAACGCATTATTTTATAAATAAACATTTATCCAATAATTTTGTTTTAAATAAACAGCAAAGAAAACCAATCTGTCCTGCCTATGTAGTACACTTGTAAAAATACCAAGCTAATATAAAACATCGAATCAAAATGCAGCTCACGTCACACCAGTAAATCACATCCTCATTGAGATCACACTCGAATTAAAATTCTGCAACATTTCCCCTCATTTTCACAGGATCGTGGCGCCTTTTCCCAGCCCTCTGATTGGCTGGGAGCATGTGACGTCATCGCGCCCACGCGTTCTCTGTGACGCAAGCCAATCGATAAAGATGCACATCCCTTTCTGTCTTGAGTATTTGAGTATGTTAGAGGGTGCTCTGTCTTTGTCTGGCGTGTATGAATGCTTCGAAATTCGAACCGTGGGCGGCGTGCGTAGCCGTTCGCGATGTCAATGTGAACCTATTTACGAGTTCGGTTTATTGGGGGTTTTGTTTTGTAAATAAGTTTGACCTGCAGAGATGGCGATATGTCAAAATACTAAACATGGCATTGTTAAAATATTTATGGTAAGAAATTTCCCTATGACCAGACGAATAAATGGGATAGGTACCCAGTCAGGCCTTTGGTTTCAAAACCACGACATGGTTTAAAGCTATTACGATTTGTTTATTTGCAAGTAGGTCGTATGCAGTCAGCATTATAAACATGTATTCAATATTCGACCTTATCTTCAAGCTATTAGGTCCTAGATCCACTTAGAATGTTACAAAGTGACTGAACTTTTTACCTGAATATAGAAAGCAGACTATTATTCAGAGCAATAACTCGTAGTTACGTGTCGAAGAGGCAACTGGATGGCTCGCGGTATTGGAGCTTTTTTTTCACCCCCGTTCTGCCCCAGTCTAAGTTGGCTCAGTTCGGGTTTCATAACACTTCGGGAGCTTAAGTACCGGGAGCCATCCAGCCATCCTTTCGGACACTAAAACGCGTCATTGCCTTGACTATATATGTGACGTAATACATTCAATGGATTCGCCAGATCGTGCCACGCCTGTGGATGTTTGTGCCCGTGCCCAACACAGGTCAGATCGCGCGTAGGACCCCGGCCGCAACAGGCGCCGTCGCGCCGCGCCTTTGAACTTACCGACTACCGATGGATAGGACGGGCGACGACATGCCACCGCAGACTCATCGGATGCGAAGGTTCCCACGGCCTGTAGGTCTGGCCTGGTGCGGTGTGACCTGTGAGAAATCAGGCCGTGGGAGCGACAGGCATTTCTCACTCAATAAGTCTTGGCCGAGTCATTATGGGGGCGATCTTCTGTAAATGGAGGTACTTCCCCAGCTGAATCTCCATCTAATACAGTCTGCCTGTACAAGCCAGAAGTAATTGCGAGTCTCAAATTGCCCTCATTTTGTGACATGGCATGCAAACTGGCGAAATACATAGGGCTCTATTTATTATATTTTGACGATAAATTGGTGACCATGAAACCGTATCGTACTAAAAACATGTGTATTGTACTAAACCAACATTGGTACACACGGCGAATTTTTGCGGCGATACAAACGTGCTATCTATACAGGTACCAATGGCAGCTGATCTATGGCTAGTGTCGCGATACCGACTACTTGACAGGCTACAAATAGTACGGTGATTGCGAGCTTTCATTCAGAACGACAAAAATCTCAGGCTGTCTCATGACACATACGAGACATGCATCGATATCGATTACCGCATAGTCTGACCTCGTCTCGCCATCGGCGCCTGAGCGTCTCCCAGCGTGCGTCACGTCTGGGACGGGAGTCTGACAGGCTAGACTGTTATGTAAGTCGATGTCCGGTTTGAGGTTGTATAAATGAACCTTAGTGTTCAATCCCGAGCGAGGATTCTCACGTCACAAAACGGCTGGTAAAGGTCGCGGGAGTCGGCTGGAAGCGGTTGGCGCAGGACCGGTCATTGTGGCATTTGGGGGACTCTTTGGGGGAAGTCTATATACAGCAGTGGACGGCTTTCGGCTGATATGATGATGATGATGATAAGGTTACATACCCTGTAGCCCAGGCATATTATCCGCCACAACAGTGCAGTGCGAGACAGTGGAGCGGTGTGCGATGGAAAATCCACCACGCCATTGGTGGATTTTTTTTCTCGCACATCGCACCGCCACCTTTCATAGCCCTGGTGGATACTCACTCTTAAAGGTCACTCTTAAGGTAAGATAAGGGGTTCTCGGGGTAGAAGACGGGTGCAGTTGGGGGCTGCTATAGTCTATAGAAACAAAGAAGTAGATCCCCCAGAGTCCTGAAGTTCGGGCGGCACTGGTGCGTGCAGTAGGAGATCCCGGGGCCGTCCGCAATGCGTCTAGTCCCCTCTATAGCAAATTACCTTCACAATCAAAAAAACGTTAGGTCACATCATTATCACCAGCAGGCTAGTATACGTTCCACTGCTGGGCAGTAGGCCACACTATAGCCCAATGCGGATTGGGAACTTCACATACACCTTTGAATTTCTTCGCAGATGTATGCACTTTTCCTCACGATGTTTTCGTTCACCGAAGCGTTAAGTTATGTTTTAGGTTAATTCACTATCAGCCTACTTAAGTCCCCATCCTACCGCTGGGCACAGGCTTCCTCTCATGAATGAGAGAGAATGGTATAGATTCATCATCATCATCATCATATCAGCCGAAAGACGTCCACTGCTGGACATAGGCCTCCCCCAAAGAGTGCCAAAGTGACCGATCCCGCGCCACCCGCATCCAGCGGACTCCCGCAACCTTCACCAGGTCATCAGTCCACCTTGTCGGGGGCCTACCCACGCTGCGCCTTCCGGTACGTGGTCGACACTCGAGAACCTTTCCGCCCCAACGGCCATCGGTTCTACGTGCTATGTGCCCCGCCCACTGCCACTTAAGTTTAGCGATCCGGAGGGCTATATCGGTTACCTTGGTATAGATTGGAGGAAATCAATTATGAGTTTTCGATTTGTATTCCAACATTATGTATATGTGTCGTTAGTCGTGTTGACCAATGAATTACGCGCGCGCGACCAAGTGCTAGGGATTAATAGTATTTAGACAGATACATACTAATACCATCATCCTCCTAGCGTTATTCCCGGTAATACCCCTAAAGGAGCCCCGGGGTCCACTTTGTCACCTAATCCCAAATTTGGCATAGGCACTAGTTTTACGAAAGCGACTGCCATCTGACCTTCCAATCCAGAGGGATAAGAACGGTTTCCTCATGATGTTTTCCTTCACCGAAAAGCTAACGGTAAATATTCCGTACATAATCCAAGTTCCAAAAAACTCATTGGTACGAGCCGGGATTCGAACCCACGACCGCCGCTTGATAGCCGCACGCCTGAACCACTAGGCTACCGTAGCTCGTAGCGGTGTAACCGATTACCGATAGTTAAAGAGTTACGGTAAGGTGTAAGTTCTTTAAGATTCGTACTTAGACATGTCACACAGTTAGACTAGTCCAAATACGAGTGATATAACATGCCACTGTGCCTAACCTCCCTAGATAGAACCCATCACACTTTCATCATCATGATCATCATATCAGCCGAAAGACCTCCACTGCTGGACATAGGCCTCCCCCAAAGAGTGCTTCAATGACAGGTACTGCGCCACCCGCATCCAGCGGACTCCAGCGACCTTTACCAACTCGTGTTGAGTCTCGATTATTGTTGTTTCAAGACGGTTGACGGTATGTCGGTAGTATGAAGGTTGAATAATATTGAACACAACAAACACAATCATTAACTAATGCACAGCCACGCTACGCTTGTAGCGCTACGCTGTAGTTTGTAGCTGCTTAAACTCCGTATGTAGCGAAAAGCGGCCGTGGCGCTCTGACGCATCTGTGTCGTGATTGGCGCACAATGGGTTAAAAAAAAATGTTGTTTGTTACCGTAAACCAATGGAATAACCTTTACTTCCACAATGTCAATAGTCTTCCAGACTCAAAACAAAGCACTAAACAAACGTTGGACCATGAATATCGTGTTGATATTTATTGTCGTCTAATTTGCGGAGAATTATAGCGTAGAGCTTCTACGCCGTAGACGCGTAGAGCTGCTACGTCGCTCCAAAAAATAATCCTCAATATATGAAGGAGCACCTTAAACCATGGCGTCTTTGCTTTTTACTCAACGCGTGTTAAAAAGGGACTAAAGTCTACTTCTGTTTTTGTCCCGAGAGATGGCGTTGTAACCTGAATGGTTTTTCATTGTAAGTTTCCAAACATTAAAACAGCTTACACTTACATGCGCGTAGGTGTTTTGGCGGGTAGTCAGGGCGCATGCGTGCCCGCGCCGTCCGCAGTCTTGCCATTCTTCACTTCAGTTGCACATAAACCAACGCGCAGACCGGACGCCATGTCCGCACGGGCCAAACGACAATATCACAGTCAAAAACCGAGCTAAAAACCTGATACAAGAACGAAAACTAATCAAACACATACTAATATCAGTTTAAAACGGTGTCAGTGTTGATTTTTGGGGTTTTCAAGAGTGATTTGAGGCGTAAAACGGTAAACAACCAAGCGCTGTCTCATAGCGATTTGTGAATGAATTTAAGATGGTGGCTATGTGTAGGGCAGTTTTTGGTTTTGGGGTGATGGTTGTGCGGTGGTGGTGATTTTTTCTTAGCTCTGGTACAGCTGTAGTTGCGTGTGTGTGTGCGATCGAAGTAATGAATGGATGACGTGGGTGGTCCTCAACTAATATATGCTTGATAAGGCTATGGCTCACTATCTATTGAAAAGCAGGGCACTCCTCTACCATTATTTTTAGATCGGCCTGTGACCTGCCGACTGCGCCAGTTGCCCTGGTTTCGGGAAAATCTTTCCGAATGGAATTTATTGATGTAACTTAACAACGGTCTGAAGTTGGTAACGATCTGGAAGAAAACTGAGTTTATTTGTGGATTGTCCAATTTTAGAATACTACGTTGTTGCTTTTAACCTTATAGTTTCAACCGCTGGTACGGCGAGTTAAGATCAACGAATTCTGACTTATATCCGAAAACTTTAAATTGCCGAAAATCTAGCAAACAATAATGCTGGTTTATTCCAGGCACCATTACAAAAGTGTTAGTGGTACTATGTTTTGGGAGGTTTGATGTATAGCCGCATCAAAAATATGTAATGTGTCCCTTATTGCAATACGGAAAAGTGCAAAATTGTCTACACATCTTTGAACATTACAGCGATGAATTTCAATATCAGGACCTTTTAAACACAAATGGGTCTCGTAGGCTATAAACTTCTTTTATTCATATTTAGTACCAATCGCCCTGTGAAAGATGAAGTTTTTCTGCGGTTTTAAGTTATTTGTTGTAGGGAAAGCCTTAGTAAATTTGGCGCTTACGCCTTTATTGTTGATGTTTCAATACAAATGCTATGTTTATCGGCGTAAAATTGGCGTAAACGCCAAAGCTGCTAGGATTCCTTTTTCTTAGGAATGACAAATTTAGATGTATACACGATGGCGTAAACCGGGAGAGAGGCTATATTGGCATAGATGTAGGATTCAATTATAAGTTACACATGCAAAAGCTGGTAACCATTGACTATAGGAAAGACAGCTTGACTATTTTTTACTCTGATGAACCAAAAAAAATATTTACTGCTCATGAGTAGTGTTAAATTGTTAATCCATAAATTAGTCTACCTTACCACCAAATAAATTCGTACTTAGTAAATACTTAAGTACTAAGTAGTAGTAATAACTTCTTAGAACCCCGCCACAACTATAATATAGGTACCGCTTGTAATTAAAACTGAATATAAGTCACATGTTCATTTTCATTATCAAACATGGATAGTAATAGAAGTGAACACTAGGGCGTCAATTACTAAAACTAAGGTGTCAAACTTTGGGATGTTTACCCTATAGGTCCCTAGTATGTCAAATAACATACATACATACATATATACATTCACGCCTTTATCCCTAAAAGGGGTAGGCAGAGCACATGAAACTTATGTTCCAGCGCCACTTTTAGCATACATGTGGGTATAAAAAAAAGATTGACAAAATGTGATATTGCAGTGATAGGTTGCTAGCCCATCGCCCACAACACACTTCAACTCCTCAAACCAACCTCAACCTTTCAATAAATAAATATATATTAGGTGACAATCATACACTTAGTAAGCTAGATAAGACTTGTGTTATAGGGACTAGACGACGATATATATAATAGATATCAATACTATAAATACATAGAAAACATGCGGGTGGCGCAGGACCGGTCATTGTGGCACTCTTTGGGGGAGGCCTATGTCCAGCAGTGGACGTCTTTCAGCTGAAATGATGATGCTGATGATTAAAAACACCCAAGACTCAGAAACAAATATACATGCTCGTCACACAAATATTTGCGCTTACTGGGACCCAGGATCTTCACTTTAGTGGGCAGCGTCACTACCCACTAGACTAACGCGTCGTCTAAAATTCTAATGAAGAATTATGAAGTCAAATGGATAACCACAATCGGGTACTCAGCGAACGTCAGCTACTAAACCAACTCATATTCAATTTCCATTATTTGGCAACGCGATAATGACGTTTTATTTTAAATACTCGTATTTCAGAAATTACCCGTCACAGGATGTAACTCTATCATGACTCGGTTGCCATATCGATTGGACTCAATACACTGATTAAGAGGAAACAAAAAGGTCGAGATAATTGAGAAATGGATATTATTTTTCGAAAATACCTATTAAAAGAACATAAAATCAACGTGTCGTAGTCCCCTGATTTCTTCTCCAAAACTTGACCTATTTAACTATTTTTTTTATTAAAAATCAAAGAAAGGCTTTGGCCATGTTCCTGTCTTTCTTTTTTTTAAATAATCTAGTAGAAGTTGTTTTCTGGATGTTTGACCACAGTGGAAAATCTGGCATTTTTTATGTTTTTGCAGGTTAATATTTTTTTTAAGAATAAATTTATAAAAAAAAGGAAAACAGGAACATGTCAATAGTAGCCATAGATTTATGGAAAAAAAATATTGCTCTACTGCCATTATCCAGGGAGAAAACAGGGACTACGTTTCTATGGAAAAACGGCCGTTGTGTTTCCTCTTAACCAGTCAATGTGACAGTCACGTTATGACATATGTTATATGACTGTTCTCCCAACGACAAACTTACGATGGGTATCTTGTGCAAATCAGGCCGCGGTCTGTATAGCTACGTCCTAAACTGACGATATAATACTTATTTCCACAGAGTGACGGACATCAGTGCCAGTGTAGTGATGCGGCTGGTGTAGCCTAGTCAGTCGATGGAGCGCACGCGCGGCGCGCTATGACTGGCGCGGGAGTCGCGAGGCAAACTGACGGAACAATATGACACAGGTCAGTCCATCATATTTACTAGACTAACCACTTAGACTGGCCGCACGCTAGTAGTGTGTGCAGGCCAGTACCGCAGCTCGCGGCTCGGACGCGGCCATTTACTATCTATTTCAGATTGGAAGACTCCGGTGACAGCTGTCATCTCAGTACAGTCTATGTCTTAATGACATAAACTGTACTGAAATGACAGCCATCACCGATCTCTTCCAATCTGAAATATATATTAAACGCTCGGTGTGCGCCGATGTTACGAAATGTATGAATGAACCAGTCCGCAACTTGTGGCGGGCATTAGTGGCTTAAGGGGCTACCCGAGGTTTCCATCGATTTTTGACAAGTTTTGAATCGTATCTCCTACTTTTGCACTACAGATAGAAGTATAAATCAAACGGTTATCGGCTCTTCAATCTTTTATCTCCATTTTGGTCTACCGGATTTTGAAACAAATGAATACTTAACTTTGTATGATCTTTTTAAACATTGTCTACAATAACACTTATTTTGTATCTCTATTGACGTGAAAGATCTAACACATACGAAATCTACATATTTGGGTTCGTCTGTGACGTCCCTAAAAACTGGTCTAGGGTGTTCATTTTAAACCAATTAAAACAAAAGTTATGGCCAGGAAACCGGTTTTGTGCCCTAAAAATGTTCAACTTTGATGCCAAATATCTCGAAAACAATGAACTTTGAAGTAAATATGGGATACTAAATTGCTTAAAGCCGTTGTTGTTAACATAATAAGGTACAAAAAACCTAAGAAAACAAAGAGATTCAGATCGAAGGTACGACCCCAAACGCCAATTATGGGAGCCCCTTAATGCCCGTACCGTATTTCAGCATCAGCGAATGTATATAACTAGATTGAAGATTGGTTATACTTTTATGGTCTCCTATATCCAGAAAAAATCTGCAAGATATATTTATGGTGCTCGCCAAAAGACAGACGCAGACTCTCGTCTCTATCCTCCTTGACCCAATGGAACAGGTAGCCGAGATCGGAGAAGGGTAACAGAACTCCTATCGCCTCCATTCAGGCCATCCCCAATGGTCTAGCGGCTTAGCCACCGGCGGTGGACTGCTGTTATCAGCCAAGGCAGGCACTATGCACTATATAGAGGCAAGCATCCAACCCTCTCTATCAAATTTTCTTCTATACACTGACCAGAAAATATGACACAAGTTGAAAACTTTAGGCCGACAAAATTAAGGATGTTTTAAATCGATATCTGCGTTTGTGTTATTTTGTTTGCACCCCTATTTAATAAAACTTAAATTACCTATACTGTTCAATTATTCATCATGATCATCATATCAGACGAAAGACGTCCGCTGCTGGACTTAGGCCTTCCCAAAGAGTGCCACAATGTCTGTTCCTGCGTCACCCGCGTCCATCGTCAAACTATTTTTAAAGTGCAATCATAACCAAACTTAACTGAACCACAAATTGCAATCCTGGCACCAGTGCTTACAGATGACTTTTAGCGCTCTAGGCTATAAAACCACATATTACGAACCGGCTATTCGCTGCCAACATGTTACAGCAGCGACGACAAGTCTCGGATGGGAGCCAACTAGTTTCCACACTTGAATGGGCCTCACGTCGCTTTGACAAATGTTGCGATACTGATAAGGATTGTGAATGAGGAACATGGGTAGACGACTGTCAATTGTTAATGTGATTGCTATTGACAGACATAGGTACCACTAGCTTCAAGTTTAAGGTGCGTATTCTTACAGTATACACAGATCTGCGTTGCGAGCATGCGTAGAAAAAAGTGTTGCTAGAATTATTTTGCGTTCCGATACGCGCACCATCCAAAAATTGTATATGTACGCTTTTTGACTTTTGCGTACTCAGAGCAAATATGTGAGCCTGACTGCAGCGAGTATTCATGTGTCATAAAGGTTGTAACGAAAATAGGGTGTGAACCTCCAAGGCCAATTTCGGTAGCGTATTGCGATTCCGAAAATGTAGTTGTTTATTTTTTCACTGTTGTTTTGTTTCTTTTTATATGGTCATCTTTGTTAATGTTCATTTTTAAACTGAAATAAACCCCCCCCTTCTCCCTCGCTGGGAAATGTTGTCATACACAAGTCATGTTAAACTAAAACAGAGACTGTATGGTAACTCACATCCCTGGTACGACGCAAATCGAGCTTGGGAAAATAACCCCAATAAGTGAAAGGAATCGCCCTCACTTTTCGTAGGTATAATGGGATTGCATTCATATTTTCTTTCAACAGTTTCACTGCCAGAAAGCTGCCTAGCCTATTCCGTAACCATTTTCCGCTACTTAGCGAGGAAACCACGGCAGTGACTTTGTTAACAAATTCATCGCTACGCGCTACGCTCGTAGCCGATCACGTGGTTTTCCTCGTATGTAGCGGAAAGCAACTACGGCGTAGGCTAGGCGGCTTTCTGGCATTGAAAGTATTAACACGAATTATGAATGCGATTCCACTAGTAATGGATGTGTTGAAGGGGGCTTAGCCCCCTCCTCTAAACCAAATTCTTGGGTCCACTGGGCACATGTGCTGATGTGCGACACCTTGGACATCAGTGTTCGATTCGGACTGAATGATCAGATGTAAAGAAATGAATGTGGACATCGGTCCAGTAACTTCCGCAAATAATTAATTCCCAACCCCATTAAGCCATTTCATGCGTCACCGATGTTGAATATTAGCGAAAGCGTTTCTCGGATCATTGAGCCGGCCCACCGATGACAGGTCAAATTACACACGATACATACATACACGCATATAATCACGCCTATTTCCCGGAGGGGTAGACAGAGATAACGGATTTCCACCTGCTAAGATCTTGAAAAACCTTTCTCGCTTCATTCACTTTCATTACATTCACATTCGGCATGCACAGGGGGATTTGGAGTGACGATCACTTTAGGGTTCCTTTCCACCAGAGATGTGCTATGCTTGCTGTGCTATGTTTTCATACATTTGAAACGTAGCTGTAGTTAGAGCTACGTTTCCAATGTATGAAAACTTAGCATAGCATGGCATGGCACATCTCTGGTAGAAAGGCACCCTTAGCCTAGTTGGTAGTGACCCTGCCTACGAATCAAGAGGTCCTGGTGGTTCGAATTCTGGTAAGGGCATTTAATTGTGTGATGACCACGAATATTTGTTTCTAGATTTGTATTTGAATATTTATTTATCTATATTTTAAGAATGTATGTTTATCCACGGGAAAAGGAAAATTTTCACGGATACGTAGACATTAATAGTTACCGAGTAATAGTCGACAACCAACAAAGCCAACTTTCGTACAAATTCGGCCCACGCAACCGCACCATTTACTTGGCGCATGTCAATGTTACAAATACTGACAGGCAACTACGGAGCCCTTCACTGCGCGTGGGTTGACACGCACTTGGCCGGGTTTTTATACACAAGTTTAACATCTCCATCTCATCTTAAAGCAACTCCTCGCTTTGCCGCCTACCTTTTGAGCCGTGCCCAAGCTGTCTGTGTCGGTCGGAGCATTTCTGATTTGTGCGAAATAAATACTGGAATACCGCAAGGCGGTATCCGTTTTCCACTTTTATTCTTCGTATTTATAAATCTCATCGCGTCTGGAATCAAAGGCTACGATCTGTATGCTAAATCTAAAACAACGTAACCAGAGGCGTCTCTAGCGCCCGTATGTAACCATTCCACACACAGTACTCCCCCCTCCCCCCTAGCTTGCGCAAGCGCAGTGTTAACTCACACGGTGAATGTTGCTTGGCGCCCCCTAGGGCCGCTGCGCTGCGCCCATGTGCAACGCACACCCTGCACCGTAGGTAGTGACGCCCCTGAACGTAACGGACATTAATACTGCCATCTCTGTCATCAGTGATGACCTGTGGCATATTAGTTAGTGTTCTATTAGCTTTCGCAACCTCATTAAGCCTATTTCATGCGTCACAGATGTTTATTCTCGAAAGCGTTATTCTCGGTCCATTGTGCCGCGGCCAATGACGGTCAAATGTCGCACGTCAAATTACACACGGTGGATTTGGAGTGGTTTATTTATACTCATAGGCTTTCTATACATAAATAAACTTGAAACACGTCTGTACTTTTATAAGGGGTAGACGGAACATGTGTTGAAGCGTTACGTTTGGAAATTTAAGTTTAATGTAATGGATATTCGCCGTTGGGTTTTTGGCCATCTTTTATTTGGAATAACAATAAAATTTTACTATTTTCGATTGTTAACGAAATACGAAGCTCCGAATCCGAATACCGCGGGATGGCTCGCGGTATTTTAAATTGCCTCTCGGACACTCAACTACGCGTCATTGCATATTATAGCCAAGACTGCTACCATGCCACATACAGTCTTTGTTGCCATAGCGGGAACCTGAACGGTATGAATAGCAAATTGTGCCTTTTGTCCTTCTTAACCGAGCTCGGCTTAGCCAGAGCCTTGGATGCGGTTATCATGCAATATTGTGTGTACGTTCTATAGTGCACTGCAACTATTCAGATTGTGATTGAGAACAGGGGGTCCATTCTATTTCATGTAAAGATGTAGTACCTACAAAAAACCTTTATCACAAGTCAGGGTGAAATTCATTCCTAATTTATCACTAGCTTCTGACTACACTAGCCTGCGACTTCGTCTGCGTTGATCCGGGATAAACTATCTTATATTTTAAGGCGGTGCATTGGAAATTATCGCCCGCTTCGCTGACTGACAGATCTGATTTACAGATGTATGATTCTTGACTAATATATGATTGTTTATCTGATTTTATCGATACATAATTGCTTAAAATTTCCTCTATAGAAAAAAAAACAAAGTTGGGTCTGTATTTTCCTTTTTTTACTCCTAGCCTACGAACATACCGATCAAACGATACCTTATTTTACTACATCGACACAATCAAGTTAATACTATCGTATTTTATCTGATCTAAAATCTGACTTTATGAAATTTAAATAAAACTTCACTAAGTTAGGTATTTATCGAAATTAGTCCAAAACAGCGATTCCCGAAGAGTGTTACATCTCTTCTTTTCGTGCGCGGAAGGCATCAGCGTGTATCTGTCTAGGGGGTGTGTTCGACACATATCAAGGCATCCCCTTAATCCGGGCTATAAACTATCTTGGTCCAAATCGGTTGAGCCGTTTAAGCGCGATTGAGTAACAAACATCCAAACATCTAAACGTCCAAACTTTCGCAATAATCTTAGTAGGATAGTAGGATGTGTATGAGAGCTAGGCTCTTGTCGGTGGAGTAATGTGCAAATTTTTGTACAGTATTTCAAAACTCCAATTTAAGGAAGTGTACTGTAGTCCTCGAAATCTGAACAAGAGCCCCAGATTTCTATCTTAGTTCTCCTTTTATTTAGTACTGTTAATCTTTTGTCATAATGCCATTTTTACCTTTTGGAAATTTCATGTTATTTATACTCAAAATCACGAGTGGATATTTTTACTGTAAGGAATAAGCCTTACGGTAAAAACATACATTTGTTTTGCTTTTTTTTTTCAATATAACCTGCTATGACTAGCGAATCCTGGCAGAGGCCGGGATACCGTAGAAGAACAACCTAATCTTCTGTGACTGTAAAATTGGGGAAACCTTATTTCATATCGAGATCGAAAGAGCTAGTGATTCCGAGTAAATAAATATAAATATAAGGGGACAATCTTACACAAATCGAGCTAATCCCATAGTAAGCTCAATAGGGCTTGTGTTATGGGTACTAGACGACGATATATATAATAGATAGAAATACTTAAATACATAGAAAACATCCATGACTCAGAAACAAATATTCATGCTCATCACACAAATATTTGCCCTTACCGGGATTCGAACCCAGGACCTTCAGCTTCGTAGGCAGCGTCACTACCCACTAGGCTAACCGGTCGTCATTAACATCTTCAGAATGTAAAACAACATTTGGGTTTACAAGTTTAAATAAAAATGCCCGAAAACATTTTATAGGTATCACACAGACCATAGACCTTCCAGTATTATATGAAACTAGTTCCGTCCGCGTGGAACTCGTTTATATCGTAGGTCCATACTAGTTTTCTTCCCTCATTTCATCCCCTGATTTCCGGGGTTAAAACTATCCTTTATCCTTCCCGGAACTCAAACTATATCTATATCAAAATTAATATCAATGGGTTCAGCGCTTTAAGCGTGAAGAGGTAACTAACAGACAGACAGGCATATTTTCATATTTTTAACCCTCTGTATCATAGAGTAGACTGCAGGCAACATACCGTTCGATCGTCTTTCAAATTCATACAATCGGTTTTTCAACGTATTCATGCACTGTAGCTTGTCGTCTACACTCCAGGCGAGAGAAACTAGTACAGCGGAACACAACTAGATGGCGCTGTAAGTCTCAAATTGAAGTTGATCTCCCGCGAGTAGGTATCTATGACCAGTGCGGACTGGCTCCGAATTCAAAAATTAAAAAAAATGTTATATTTGTGTTAGGTGTTTTCTTTTGAAGCAGTGAAGAGGTATGTTTTTCGAACTCATTATGTTATATTGAATTTGAACCAATTTACGAATTTTGCAGTTTTTTTTTGTGATTAGTGTTAGTTGCCTGTAGGCTACATTAGGCGAAAAGTTTAGTAATTTTGTATGAGTACTCTTATCCCTATCTTAGGGTTTAATCAGATGCAAGTTTCCAAAGAGTCTTGGATTTATGCACAACGTGTGTGTAAAATGCGGGGTTGCCTTGTGTTACACTACAACTTAGAAAAGTTGGAAAAACCCCCGGTTTTCATTTCAAAGTTCAATATCTCAAAAACCGCTGAACAGATTTTGATGAAACATGGCTAAGAACACTTGGGATAAAATTATCTATCACACAAAAAACCCGCATTCAAATCGGTCTAGATCCGTTTGGGAGCTACGATACCACAGACAGATACACACATACACAGATAAACCGATACACAGATACACAGCCAGACACGTTAAAGTTATAACACCCCTCTTTTTTCGTTGGGGGTTAAAAAACAAGAATTGCTTTAGAAACTTCCAGATATCGTAACGTTTGCTACAATGTATTTTTTCAAATATTTTTCTACTCCTGTACTTTTATCTGTCATTTACATAGTCCCGAACACTTATATAAAGACATACAAAATAAGTCTGCAGAAAAGTCTATACTCTATTCCCCATAACAGTACGGCACAACCGTGCTGTTTTGTCGCCAAAACGATACGCTTAGCAGCCATACGCTTCTAAACCTGGGTAGTGCTACATTGTGCCACGGCCTACTAGACACGATCGAGTAGGCCGCGACGCGACTAATCTAGAGGGCCATGCCGAAACATAATAGTAGATTGTACAACAAGGGTCTAAAATGAGCCATACTATCACGAGATGGATATTTTCCCGAGCGAAGCGAGGGAAAATTGTTCGAGTGGTAGTATGGCTTTTAGACCAGAGTTATACACTCTACTTTTCACTTCGATTGCGAGAAAATAAAAAATAAAAATAAACAGGTAAATTAATTTATTTCAAGAAAAGTAAAAAGTACAATTTTTAAAATTTTTTTATTTAGTTGGAGACAACTGTTGTGGACTCGGGATATTTCCTAGTTGTTCATCTAAATTAGGTGTCATTGTACTTGTTGACGGCAGCGGCTCGTTGTACTTCGACGTTGATGGCTGAGGCTCCGCTCTTGATGTCGACGTTTGCGTGTTATTACTTGCTCGTAAATTAATTCCGGCTACAATACGTTGATTGATGTTACACTTATTTTCAATCGACTCCTCTATGTATCCTTCAGCCACTTGATCCGACTTCCACCCCCCATGTCGTTTAAGTGTAGTAATATTAGCACCTGAATCTGCTAAAAGAGTCGCAGATATTCGGCGAAAACAGTGGCCTGTGTACTCATTGGGATTAGGCAAATTAAGGTATGAGGCTATCTCTTTAGGCATACTTGCAAATTTATTTTTGCCTATGACTTGTTTAGTGCATTTGCCACTCTGATAGTTTAAGAAAAATCTGTTCGTAGTGACATTCGCTGGACGTAATTTTTGATACGACTTGACAATATTCAGGTATTCTCCACAAATTACAAACTTTCGTTCCTTGTTTGTTTTTGTATAGGGCAAATTTATGGCCTGCAATTTGGTATCTGTTTCGACATCTTGTACGGTTATATTCGCGAGTTCTATTCCTCTGCACGCGCCGCTGATACCAAAAATCAGTGCAACCTGTAAACAATGGACAAAATTATTAATCAGGTGATATAATTATCAAGTTTTACGGCCGCCTTTTGTGTCAAGTATCAATATTTTCTGTCCAACCTTCAGTTTATTTACTTAAGATTTTATACTTAAAATATAGTATAAAATAACCTTTAAACATACTCTACTAATTAACAACATTTTAAGAACTTCGAAACTAGCTTACCTTTGTGGCCAAGTATTTTTCGTCAGGAGCGCTATTTAGAAAATCCTCTATATGATGAGCTGTCAATACTTTAGATTTCTTGGACTTGAACCCATCTGATAGTCTTTTCAACAGAGCGGTTAAATTTGTGTAACTTTTTAAGTTCACTTGGTGCTTCAATTGCATCGTCGTTTTTAGCATTGACCATATACTCCACAGTGTTGATGACTTATATTTCTTGGAAAGTTCATCAAAATAATTAAGAAATACACTTTCAGTGTTGCAATCAACGTGCTTTTCATTTTTCCAAACTATAAAATTTTTGTATGCCTTTAAATAGCTTGCACGAGATTTCACCGGCAAAATATTTTCTAGAAGTTCTTTCGCTCTTTGTTCCATTCTTGCATTTGGCGTAAGTCGTAATTCATCTTCTTCACTCGATGACATTTCAATAAACAAAGACTATCCCACCCACAATGAATACAAACACAATACAAAATTCCACAAAATGTTGCCCAAACAATGTAAGGCGCGTCTACACATCCGAGCGCGACGGACTGCATACAGGACATAAACTAGCTAAGATAGAGCGAGACAAGAAAACATTGTCTCCGTCTATCATATAGTTTATGTACCGTATGCAGTCTTCTGCGCTCGGACCTTTGGACGCTCTTTTAATATTTTTTTTTAATTATTGTGAAATAAGGTTCCCTGATTGGTTGATTTTAATATAGCTTTGTTCTGGTTGGTTGATACCAAACACAAAGTTTTATGAAGATGTAAATTAGTTAAACAGTATACATACCTAAAAAAGAACCCAACAATCCAATTGAATGTCGATATGAATTGTGATTGGTGGATTTAATATGGTGAAATATTTTAATTGGTCCAATAAAAAAGAATAAAAATCATTAATATGTGTACATATTTTCCCTAGGGGCTAAATGTATTACTTTAGCCCCGCTTGCTAAGCATAATATGACACACTTTTCGAGCATGAGAAGTGAAAAATACATTAGGTACTACCAACTTAACAAACCACTGAATGTATTTACTTCAAATAAATTATTGTACTAACGGCATTGCTGCCAACTTAAGAAAAACCTCGGTCTTAATATGACAGTACTGGCAAGTTGAATTAAGAACAAAACAGACCATAAACAAGAGGTGTCAATGTGTCATGTTTCCAATTTCCCACCAAAGTTCCAGTTCAAAATTAAAAGACGAAATATGCCAAATATGATAACTATTCGTTATTAATAACTTCTTAAGATTTGATTCGTGTTTGTGAAGTGAAGAAAAATGTGTACGTTCCTTTTAAAATGGACGAAGAAGAAAATAACTGCACCGCTGATGAAATTGCGTGAGTAGTAATAGAACTAACGGAAAACTTACTGCCTGTAAAGTCAAATTATGCTATTTATTTAAAATATTCGTAGAAAAAATATTGTATGCAACGGTGTATAACTTGGTCTTAAAACGCTCGTGGCGTCTTTAATTGCGATGCTCGCCAAGGCTCGCATCGCAACTCACGACACTCGCGTTTTAAGACCCTACTTATATAACAGTTGCATAAAATACTATTATGCATTGTTGCTTCCAGGCAACACTCCCTATTTTTGTTTATATTTTCAAAATTAAAGACATTAAAAAAACACCTGAAACACCTGTATTTTATTTTTCCTTTATTATTAGAAATCAATAAAAATTATTAAAAAAGAAGGTTATGAGTTATAGAGGGATTTATATTAGTACCTATGGATGCCTATTTTCATAGTATACTGACAAGTGATGCGTTGTTTACCCAGTATCGAAGCCGTGACGCGCTTCCAGACCTTTCCGCCCACGTGACGCAAGCCCTAGCGACCGACCCTTGAGGCTAATTGATCCAAACTGCATATTTCCACATCCACCTCCATTTCAAAATACACCGACTTGATGAGAGTATAAAGTCTACTTTAAGTTGATGCGCTAGCTGGATGAGTCGCTTTGAAAAGTCAGTACTCAATTAACTGAAGTAGTGTAGTGGAAAAATGTTAGGTCATTGCGAATCGACAGGCCTTATGTGCAAGGACGTTGAACGGTTTTTAGACTTTTTTTATAACACGTGGCAAATATCCTGGCGGTTATATATAATGGAATGTTGGGCTGATAGCTATATTACTATCAGCTTAAAATTCTGAATAATGTGTGTATAGTAATTCTGGATTTTTTCTTTATCGGAATCGATGTCATTCGTGATTAGGAGACAAAAAGAGCCCATAGCCAAATTCTGGATAAAATACTTTCGGTTTCTTCTATGAATGTTTAGGTCTGGCAACAAGGAGGCATCATTTCAATCAGTGTATGCTTTTAGAAGTTTATTTGTATTCTTCGCTTATAATACCAGTTACGATTTGAATTCGAACACGTTAGCTCCGCGCCTAGAGTCCGTAAGCCCACTCCCGATACACCTATGTCTCATGACAACATGATAAAATGCATAATAACAGCAATTCGATAAACTTGTGCTGCGCTAAAAAAAGAAATTGACCTGCTACCATGCATTTTATCATGTTGTCATGAGACAGGTATATTGGGAGTGGGCTTACGGACCACTATGGAAACGAACGCGCGAAACGGATTAAACTAAAATATGACTAGCTTCTGCCCGCAACCTAGTCCGCGTATAATCGTTAATCGGTGTACAGTCGGCATCAGAAGTAGCTAAGCAAAATAACACGTTCAAATTGACCTACACAGATCCGTATTCCCTTGACATTAAAGTTCGTCAGATCATCATTTTGAGCACTAGAACTGCTTAGCAACTTCTGCTGCTGACTGTACAACGCTTATAAAAAATCGAATAGCAAATATGCTTGGGCTTTTCACCGACGCAGCTTTTCATCGATTATCGAACTCTCATAGAAAGTTCCACTCCCTCTTTACTTTAAGGCATCATGCCTTCCTGGATAAAACTATCCTGTCATTCCCAGGGCACTAAACTATATCTATAATTTATATCTAAAAAGCAATTCAAGCATAAAAGGTAACAGATATACAGAGTTACTGCTGCATTTGCAATATTAATATGGAACGCAATCAATCAATAATTTATTAATTAGAATATATGGTACATAAGGTGTTACAGTATATACATCGATCCTTTATATATTCGGCCGATAGGCAGGTGAATATTCCTTGAAACTACTGTCAATTTTTTTCAATTTCCATGCAAGCAAGTTCAAATGTCAATCTCATATTAGTGTGAACGATGAAACCGCAAGATCACGTTTAGAGTTAACGAAAACAATGTCTAGACTATAATGACATAGATTGTATAAGTAAATAAAGAAATCCCACTATGATACCCCATTTTACATAGCTTTGACATAATAACATGTAAGCCAATAATAAAGAAATTAATAGGTAAAAATGAATACATATAATGTAAATAAGTAAATGAAAGTCTTAGTTCCTACCCCAAAGAAAATAATGAGTATACACCTAAGGCATATAGGCCAAAACATGCTTTAAAGATCATATTTTGAGATTATATCTGGAAGGTCTTACCATAATGAAAGCCGCTAACAAATCGAGTATATCCGAGTGTTTGACCGTAACGACCGATCCGATGGTATCGTGACGATTTGGTAGCCTAATTTTTGTATAAGAACGAGCCAGTTTTAATGCAAATTGTGTTCAGTCGGCTCTCTCGAGGAAACAACAGCTATGTAATCAGTAATCATTAGGAAAGTAAATAGGGCAGTGTTAGGGATTATATAAGTATATGAACAAGTGTAATATCGTTATCAGAATCAAAATACATAATATAATATCGTTCCATCTATTATTATTCATCTCCCAGGTAAAGGTTATAAAAGGTAATTCTGCGAGCCCTGATCTTACAACTCAGAGGCGTTACCCAGGAGCTATCGTGGGCTGCATCAGGCATCGAGTGGGCCGTCAGGATTCATTCCGGGTCGTGCCTAGAAGCAGTATTTGTTAGGTGGCTGTCGAGTGGCGTACGCCGAAGCAAGGGAGAAACATAGGTCTCCCAATAAGAATAAAGTAGTAAGTAGTAAATTAGCTGGTGCAAGTTGGTCGTAACTTGCTGTAATTGGCGCGATCGTTGGGCGCAGCGCCAATCGCCCGCGCACGATACTGAAGTAACGAAGTACCCTAGTTCGGTCAAAATGTCGGGAAATAACTAGGTGTCTCTCCTGTAGAAAATACTGAATGATCACCGACCATACAGTCAAGTCATTAATCATGATGGGCAGCGCCCATTTATTTATTAAATCGTGTCGCGTAAACATTGTATTCTCATATTATACCTACTACTATAAATCGACATCTAGGTCGCACAGCTAGTTGATCGCGGCAGCGTCCAAAGACTTGTGCCCATGTTAAGAATAAAACAAGGTATGTCATTCCCGTGACAGCTCTTGACGTCAGTGTATCTTGCGTACGTTATCAGCTTTTAAAAAATGGCAGACTGTCAGAGTGTTGCTTTGGTACTGTGTGAAAGTAAAGTATATGAATATTAATAAATTGTATTGCTTCACGTTATGTAATGTTACTATGTATTTTCATGTCACTCACACTGTTAAAAAACTTTGACATGTACCCTTGACTTCTTGATATATTTGAATAATAGATCCTTTGCACAAAATAGGTATAAAAATGCCTTAAATCTTTGGATATGTCCACAGGAACGACACAATGACTAACACATACAAAAAAATTACCGAATCGTGTGGCTCTGCCTGTGTGGCAATCCTGGGGAATTCTATCACTATCAGATTAACAGCCGATTTAATAAATGCAAAGTGAAATCTCCATTACTATTCTCGATTTCTCATTACTGAAGTGTTGGTACAGTAACAGTTGTTTTATGTGCACCACAATTGGGATTTAATTTTTAGGGTTGTGGGGGGTGTTGAAGTGTGTTGTGGGCGATGGGCTAGCAACCTGTCACTGCAATATCACATTTTGTCGATCTTTTATACCCACATTTATGCTAAAAGTGGCGCTGGAACATAAGTTTCATGTGCTCTGCCTACCCCTTTTAGGGGTAAAGGCGTGAATGTATGTATGTATGTATGTATGTATTTTTAGGGTTCCGTACCCAAAGGGTAAAAACGGGACCCTAATACTAAGACTTCGCTGTCCGTCCGTCCGTCCGTCTGTCACCGGGCTGTATCTCACCGCGATAGCTAGACAGTTGAAATTTTCACGAATTATGTATTTCTGTTGCCGCTATAACAACAAATACTAAAAACAAAATATACTAAATATTTAAGGGGGGATCCCATACAACAAAGGTTTTTTTTTGCTGTTTTTAAAGATAATGATGGAACGATACCCCACATGACATACCTAGTTAGTCTTCGATTTTTTTTTCACAATATGGCCGCCATCTTTAATTTTTATTACACTCCTGCATGGATCTATAATACTACTAGCTTTTGCCCGCGGCTTCGCTCGCGTTAAATTCGGGGTAACACGGTTCCCCTTTCCTGATTTAGAACACAGTAGAGAACTCGGAACAGAATAATTTTAATAAGCTAAGTTGTAGAGGATATTATATGTCTGTCCATTTGGGGATAGAATGTAAAGATTTTGAGCATTGGACACACGCGAACATTGTAAGTTCATCCCAGCCACCTTTAATGTTTGTCCTTGCGCTTTGTTAATGGTCATAGCGAAATTAAGCTGGAAAGGAAATTGTAGCCTTTTAAACTGGAACGGGATTTCTGTGGGAATTATTGGGATTAGTTACATTTTCACCATTTCCTACGCCGGTTAACATAGTGGCGCTAATGATATTGCGGCCAAGTAGTGTGACACGAAGTCTCGTCCCATTACATAATCTCGGGGCATCCAAATTTCGCATAAGCATGACTGGGACGCCTAGTTTTAATTGAAGCTTGTGTGAGGGTACACCAGACAGCTCAAGCGAATTAAGAAACTCTACGGGATATGTTGTGCTCCGTTCTGTATCCATAACTGTGTCTACTGATAAATACTCTGTTGTATCTCCGGTACTTTACTCAATATGTCTGAATTTATTTTGTTGACAACATCATTTTTTGGTGCTAAAATTGCTCTTTCACATAAATATTGATTTTCGTGTATATTGTTTTGTAAATGTGGGTAAACACTTGCACCTAATTCTGGATCACTGTGTACTAATTGACAAAAATCTCCCGTCAGTGTCACACAGCCCTCGGCATCAGTTTCTAACCGACCATCTCCTATTGTCAATAGTGTTTCGGCATAGTTGCCAGCATTTGTGTCATCATATAGTTGCACTTTCATATTTTTAGTCAAACTGAACTTTCTTACGGTGGCCCATAGAGTGGACGACTTGAGACATGCTTTAATTTCGTCTGCAGGTGTCCCCTTCTGAATGACTGGTAACGTTTGGCGCAAATCACCAGCTAATAAAACCACCATCCCTCCCAGAACATCGGTACTGTTGCGCAAATCCTGGAGCGTTGGATTTAGTGCTTCTACTGCTTTTTTGTGCGCCATAGTACTTTCAGCCCACAGTAAGAGTTTGCACTGATGTAGCACCCCGTGTGCTATTTGTACTAAAATTACAGATTGTGTTAATTGAATTACCTTATTATTCGTTTGTATCATAGAACCTGTACCAATTTTTCGAGTCTCACACAAATTTCCATCCCCTATTTTAGGGGCTGGGGGAAGATTTCCAAGATAAAATAAGGCAGGTATTTTTCGTTGGTTAACAGAGAGACTGTGTACCAATTGTTAGCTTCCTACCTTGAAAACTGCGAAAAGTCTTATATAAAATTTCACCCCCTCTTTTAAAGAGTTGGGGGCAGATTTGAAAAAAAAAATTATGCACGATTTTTTTGTTAGTCACAAATAGTCCACATACCAATTTTTAGCTTTATACCTTAAAAATTGCGGAAAGCTATCATCTTCACTCTCCATCCCTTCAACTATCTCCACTTAAAAAAATACTTCAATTCGTCGCTCCGTTTTGCCGTGAAAGACGGACAAACAAACAAACACATACACTTTCATATGGTTCTTTTTGATGTTGGATGGTTCTTTTTAATTACATTCAAAATTTGAACATATCATCTGTGAGAAACAAATCAATTTGATTTCACCTCAATTATAGGTACCGAGTATTAGTTAGTAGATGTTGATTTTTAAACTGTATCATTTTTTTTTATGTCTCTAAGATTAAAAAACACTTAACAAAACATGCGAGGGCACATTAAGAAGATGTCATATAATTTTAGTTTTAGTTAAAAGTAAAGAAGGGTATTTTAGTATTCAATGTAGCCACTCGGTTAAACCTTTAAGTGACATTTACATTGTATTCACGACATTACACTCCTTATTGACTGAACCTTAAAGCCTAGAATGGCATGCCTGGCATTTGTATCACTCAGGTTTTTGGACCATAATTTTACCCCCGATTTCATCCCTTTGAGGGATGATGTCGAGGTAAAAACTATCCTATAATTTAAACCAGGCTATAAACTATATTCGTGCAAAATTTCATTCAAATCGGTTCAGCCGTTAAAGCGTGATTGAGTAACAAACATCCAAACATCTAAACATCCAAACATCCAAACATCTAAATAAATCGATTGACGTATGATTCATTAAAAGCGACCTCCGCGTTTCATCTCTAGAGTGCCACAAAGGAACAACACATACATACATACATAGACACATACATACATACACTGTGTACATAGACTGTCGCGAGTTCAAATTGGTTGAATATTAGTCGTCCCGAGCACCTTGTTTTGCCGCCGTGGCTGACAATAACCTGTACATTCGAGCGACCAAGTAAGCAGTTTCAATAAGTCGCACAAACAATATGCGATACTGTATCGCTCGTTCCGAATCCGCTGCCAAATGCGTCGCCGCTTGTGGATTTGGGCCGTGGCCCAACCTCAGGCGGCAGCGGGGCGGATATGTACAGCCTGCGACCCAGAGACCCCAGAGTACGCTTTTGTGTTTTTGATTGAGGGACTTTTTGACATTCAGTAAAAGTTCAAAGCACAAAATTTTGTACGCAGCGCAATGTGCCGGTGCCGGGAACGTAAGATAATTTCCACAGTAGCCGAGCGGTTAAGCACTCGATTTTCTTTCTGGAGGTCAGTAAATATATTAGCTAAACCAGTATCTCAAGTAGAGTCTCTTAAGACATTTTGGAATCCTTATTTAAATTTACCGACCTGCACAATGTGTTTGAAGCAATCCGCCCTTAGGCGACACGTTCGACGACACGACACGCGCGCGACGATGTAAATGCCGTAGTCACAGTGCGTGTGTGGTGTCACATGTCTCTGTGTTATCAATGCCATAAAACACATGAGTGCGTTTTCACTAATTTATTGTATAGGATGTATTACAGTCAATCAGTAAATAAGTCATTCCGACAACGACCCGAGGAAAGGCGAAGACTGTGTCGCTCCAAAACGCACAAAAAGTACCAGAGACTGGGGGCCCATTTCACGAAGCTGCCGGTTACTGGACATTTTCGTAATACGCTCACCGCTCTTAACTCAGCCCATCCCGGTTATTGTTTTGGAACTCTGACAACTTGCAGCGGTGCCTTCAGCGGCAAATGACCGTTGAAAGAGAATAGTTGAACACGCTCTATTAACTACGCCTTTGTTACTTAGCTGGCCACCTCGTTTACTTTATTAGGGACAGTTGACGGTATCAAAGTAGGTGTACAGCTCCAGGCAGCAAAACGTTCGATTTGATGCACTCACTCGGACACGTGTCGCTGTCGCTAGATCTACAAGTTTAGGGTGATCATCCAGCAGGGTTGTTCTAGGAAAAACTCCACTTATAGCGTGACTGGCCGCTCGCGCATCGCTCCCTATAGGACCATATTTTCCTCACTAACCGCCTCGCAACCTCGCACAGCTCTGGTGGGTACTCACCCTTAAGCGGACTTGGGCTGATTAGACGGTGCTTGTCATGTGTGCCGCGCATGTGCCACGTAGAGCTGGTGTTCAATGGAGCGCAGGTCTAATAAAGTATTAAAAGACTCTAGTCTAGATACTGATTTAACTACCATATGTTTTACGGTCCACATGGTGGTTAGTGCGATATCAATTCTATTTGCACGACTAAAAAGTTTCAAAAATTGTAATTCCATTTGCGATGCTTGACCGATGTCCCATCGCTTATGGCCTTGCAATATGGTCGCTTTGATATTTCAACATATGTTCTATGTATGGTACCTATTGTGTATTTATGACAGTTTTGACATGTCTATAAATACATTACGTTATGTTTTAAAATTATTTCTCGGTCGATGAAATATAAGTTCTCCCTAAAACATTGCATTCTCCATCACTCGATCATTCTGATTTTAAAGACAATGTAAGGGGATATATGTTCTACGAGAGCTACGGTAGCCTAGTGGTTCAGGCATGCGACTGTCAAGTGGCGGTCGTGGGTTCGAATCCCGGCTCGTACCAATGAGTTTTTCGGAGTACGTTTTTTATGTACGAAATATTTACCGTTAGCTTTTCGGTGAAGGAAAACATCGTGAGGAAACCGGTCTAATCCCAATAAGGTCTAGTTTTCCCTCTGGGTTGGAAGGTCAGATGGCAGTCGCTTTCATAAAAACTAGTGCCTATGCCAAATCCTGGGATTAGGTGTCAAGGCGGACCCCGGGCTCGACTTTAGGGGCATTACCGGGAATAACGCTAGGAGGATGATGATGTAAGGGGATATATGTTCATTCCTGTCAAATATTAGCAAGATTGAATACTCGCCATATCACGACCAGTAATAAAACGCCCCGAATATGGCCCGGCCCTAGGTTTCATTCGTAGTAGGTGCATCCTTATCAGTGCAGATTCGAGATAAGTCCACCGGCCGAGCTGCGAGCGAGGTTTCAAATTTGAGAGGTTTCTAAAATAGAACGCGCGCCTAGAATTTGGTAAGCAGCATACAAAAATGTTACATTTATCTGAAGGCTTGTGTCCTCTATTATGACCCTTTAACCTATTCCATATAACATTAGGTTCATGCGATTCATGCGATATCAAGTAAAACCAAAAACGGAACAAAATTGGTTATGCTATGTTTGAAAAGATCTAATAGCTATGCAGCAGCTCGCGACTGACAATTGGTATTTCGAGATGTAATTACCATTTCGTGAGGAAACGGTTTCCAGTGACTAAATATTGACAAATCACTTTGATTTTCATGTCGATCGCTTGAGCATAATATATTCTAGGTTTATAGGTTTCATCGGGGTCGCAGTGTTCTGACGGGGGCTGGGGCACTCGCTTAAGAACCCCAGGGAAGGTGACAATGTTCTTTGCCCTAGGACGAGCCAAATGTGGCGAGGCGCGAGGGGGGCTCCAGTGCGTCAGTCGGCAGTATGAGATCCTGGAGTCCCCTGCATGAGAGCGCAGATGCAGAGCACCGCGGAGGTTATAGTGAATAGAAATACCACATAACCCAGTCATCCCCCGGTGATGGCAGGTTTTCTCCAAGAGAGAAAAAAAATAGGTTTATAGGTGTTGCTTTTTAAATTAAGTGTTGTTATTGTTAAATAAAAGTTCTTGGGGTGCGTATTAAGTTTGAATTTCTTGAAAATTAAAAAAAAGGAAAAACCTATAAATCAGTTAGATCGGAAAATATTTAGAAGTGGAAATACATTTTCTCTTTTTATATGGACGAGTAAGTAGTATTCTTCCCTCTTAATTATCGAAATGAGTAAATCTCGCATTTGTGGTTTAATTATCGTTTTTACCTTTTCTTGTGTGTATAAAGTGCTTACATATATAGGTACAAGTACATACCTACATGACGATCTAGATTATTTGTCGATCATAATATTCATAATATTGAGTCGCGTAAATGAACATATGTAATCTGTCCTTTTATGGAATTTGCTAACTATGTAAACAAACCGTCATACTGAAATTTACATTAAATGTCAATGTCTATACATCGTTTGCTTACATAGTTAGCAAATTCCATAAAATTACAATATAGTATAATTTGTACTATATTTGAATACTATTTACTATGAAATAAATAAATCGAATCTAATTAACTATGCACTCACTTAGTTACCAATCTATTTATACGACAAGACGTCTCTGTCCTAAGTAATTCGAATCGAACAATCGTTATCTAGTTTATACTAGTGACAGCGCCATCTAGCGGTCCACAACAGTTAAATCGTCTTAAACATATTGTGAGTTATGACACATCTGAATTTAATTCGCGAGTTGACGCCACGTACTCGTGCCTGTGTGATACCAACCCAACATACCATTATTGAAGCAAAAAAATACTAAAGCTGTCCTCAAAACAGATCAATGGCCTGTAAAACCAGCGTGCCCCCGAGTCTGCAATATTTTCGTGCCAAAATGTATTCATTTTGCATAAAATAAGTGTTCTAGTTAAGCACTGACAGTGAATGCAGTAGGTTTGCAGTGGCAACGTTTTTGCAGTAAACTACGATCTGTGAATTGACCTAAATATGAGAGGTATCGCTTGCAAGTTAGTTGAATTTCTGGGCGGCATCCAACTAGATATTCAAACATTTAGGCTTGAATTCTCGTTCTACAGAGATACTTTGACTTAATTTGTGAGATGCCGTGAATTTTTATAAGTTTAGTTAAACTTTATTGAAGAAAACAATTTAAGGGGTTTTGGGAGTTAAATGAGAACTATGAGTGTGCTAATTAAGTAATGTATTGTAATGTAATGTATTATCCAGTTCACGACCGGGAGTCGACTGCCGAGCGCGCTATGCGTTGGGCTTTCCGAGAGGCGGCGGGAATGCTGAAAACGCATAGCCTGTTCATAGAACTACAATTGATGGACTTCATGCATTCAAGCAATCTCTGCCAGTCAACCAAATGGCTAAGCAGAAACTTAAGTGGTGCCGGGTCCTAAATGCTGTGACTCGAAAGGAAACACAATTATTATTATTTTGTATTGTAAACGGAATATAACATCTGTGGCCTATTTCACGAAGTGTCAAGTAACTATTTTATAGTCTCAACTGGCAACACTGAGGTGTATGGCCAATATGAAATGTCCTTTTGGCCTATGTTGCTGGTTTTTGGCAACACTGGTCTATGCATAGATTGTAATTATTATAGACAACGCAAGGGTGACAATAATTTTAATTTGAATGTAATTTTCAATTAAATATTGTAAGGGACAAAAAGACAACTAACTGCGACGTGATTGCCTTTAGTTTTTTTTCTGATCACCGATTTAAAGTTAATATCTCGATGTTTCAGACCTATGTTAGCACCCGTGATCGCGAGAAAACTCATTCCTGAGAATGGGTAGCCCTTTATAAAGGGTGCTTCATTAAGAGTGCAATATAAATTACCCTAATAATACTACACCCATCGCATATTAAGTTAGTTAAGGTAAATCAATCAATCGTGAAAGATGTAAGTCAGAAAGTTAGGATTAAAACCTAAGCGAAATTGATTAGGAAAAAAAATTGAATTTCTTTTCCGTTTATATGGACAGACAATTTTTCATTTCGTTAATATTGTAGAACTATCAGCGCATAAAAGTTAGGCGACATTAGACTTTTGGGGAAAATGGTATTCTATATACAGGGTGTTTGCTTCATCGTTTGCCAAATTAAAACGGCAGGTAGGGTGGGTCATTAACTATCTTTTACGGCCTCCAAAAAAAAATTGTGTCCACTGTTTTTTTTTTGTATTCTTTTAAAATAATTTTGAAATTTTCTATATGTTTACGCGTTTCAACTCGCATAAAAAAAAAACAAGGAAGTGGTAGAGCCATTTTTTTTGTTTTATTTTAATGTGTAGTGTTGTACGGCTCTATCAAAGTCAAATTTATTGGCAAGTAACGTCTACTTATTTTTTTATGAACCCTCAAAAAAAAATTAAGATTCAAGAATTTCGTCTTGGGTAACTTTGATTAGCAATTTAAAAAAAAAACTGAAAATGGCAATGTTCTTAAAATTCTTTTAAAAAGTTCCTTAGTCTGTCCTCTTTCTAATGATGTGCAATTATGGCAAAAAACCTTCAACCAACTTTATT
Organism: Epinotia demarniana; assembly: GCA_945867215.1. NCBI lineage: Eukaryota > Metazoa > Arthropoda > Insecta > Lepidoptera > Tortricidae > Epinotia > Epinotia demarniana. The sequence continues at coordinate 13,173,755 of OX244270.1, read as the reverse complement.
AATTTGCCAATTTTGTGTAAGGGACACACTAGGCTCGTAACCGCCAAGCGATAAAAAACATATTTAAGGTAAGCAAGACTTGCAGATTGACGACTATCATACGAACGCACGCGTAGCATTTGAAAGGCTACCGCGAAACGAAAACGAATTTCGTTCGCTATCTCCCTCTGTGTCGCTCGAAGTTGCAAGTGCGACAGAGAGGGAGATACATCTGGGTTTGTAACCAAATTTCCTCTTTAATAAGGACGAATGTGGGATAAATCTTTATGGATTACTGAAATCATTATCCAGATTCTTATTAAAAAAAAAAAAAACTGAATCACGATTGGCCTGTGGGCACAACAGCTAGTAATTGACACAACTCATTTAAAAAAACGCAACGCCGCGAATTTTCACTCTTCTAATCTCATAAAGTTTTTTAGTTTTGTTACTGTTTCTGTTAATCGTACTTATGGTTACTTACTTTACTTCATTGATGTTCAAATTCCCAGTTTCGCGTAAGCGTCGGTAAGTGTCTTGAAACGTGTTGCGGGTTGGTGAGCGTCTATTAGGGAATCGTTCCTGGTACATTCTTTGCGCAGTTCGTCCAACACCATTAGCTTTTCCGTATGCCTTCAAAATGTCCGCATATTCGTCATTCGTGAATGTAGCCATTATCAAACAACCAAAACAAAACAATAACAAGATTAACAGAAACAGTAACAAAACCAAAGAACTTTTTTAGATTAGAAGAGTGAAAATTCGCGGCATTGCGTTTTTTTAATGAGTTGTGTCAATTACTAGCTGTTGTGCCCACAGGCCAATCGTGATTCAGAAAAAAAAGGTTTTCCTGCAAACAAGAATCTGGATAATGATTTCAGAAATTCATAAAGATTTATCCCACATTCGTCGTTATTAAAGAGGAAATTTGGTTACAAACCCAGATGTATCTCCCTCTCTGTCGCACTTGCAACTTCGAGCGACAGAGGGGAGATAGCGAACGAAATTCGTTTTCGTTTCGCGGTAGCCTTTCAGATGCTACGCGTGCGTTCGTATGATAGTCGTCAATCTGCAAGTCTTCCTTATTTACTACTCGTATTTAGCGAAAGTATGTTTTTATCGCTTGCCGGTTACGAGCCTAGTACGTCCCTTACACAAAATTGGCAAATTCATAAAGTTGGTTAAAGGTTTTTTGCCATAATTTCACCTCATTAGAAAGAGGACAGACTAAGGAACTTTTTAAAAGAATTTTAAGAACATTGCCATTTTTAGTTTTTTTTTAAATTGCTAATCAAAGTTACCCCAGACGAAATTCTTGAATCTTAATTTTTTTTGAGGGTTCATAAAAAAAATAAGTAGACGTTACTTGCCAATAAATTTGACTTTGATGGAGCCGTACAACACTACACATTAAAATAAAACAAAAAAATTGGCTCTACCACTTCCTTGTTTTTTTTTATGCGAGTTGAAACGCGTAAACATATAGAAAATTTCAAAATTATTTTTAAAGAATACAAAAAAAAAACCAGGGGACACAATTTTTTTTTGGAGGCCGTAAAAGATAGCTAATGACCCACCCTACCTGCCGTTTTAATTTGGCAAACGATGGAGCAAACACCCTGTATAAATCCCTTTGAATGTTTTGTCAACAATAGACCTACAATCCAAACTGAACAGTTTAACCAGACAAAACTGTAAAATCTTTAATCTCACTATCTCGTACTCATTTTTATTAATTACATTTTCCGAGTATTGTAAAACATTTTCCTAAGCTTCTGCTGCACCGGCCAATGGGGGCGTCGCATTGCGCGTGCAGCCCTCCCATTGGTCGCCCGGCGGGGTCGTTCAACTTTCAATTTTACAACCGTTATGCAGGTCCTTGGTAATTTTAGCGAATTTTGCGTAGGATGCAGCCATTTCGGTATTCGAATTTGGAACACACGGCTTAAAATAGACGGGGAATTCTTTTATTATTTCTGAACGTTTCGTGCCGCTTACAAAGTTCGGGTAATATTGCTTTAATTACTTAACATTTTTGTATAATCAATTTACTACTGTTTAGTGCATACCTCTTACAAACAAAGCATTTCCATAAAGAAACAAAAACTACAGTAAGTAGAGGTAGAGAACAGGTGGTCTTATCGCTAGAGAGTGATCTCTTCCAAATAACCTTTGGGTAGCAGAAAAAAACAAATAAAATTAGATTATGCAATAGGGATCATTTTTATATACATAATTTTGATTGTATCTCATATACCTACAAAAATATGTGCATTTTTGTTGAAATATTTATCAACGAAATCTCGTACGACGGTTTAAAAATTGTTCCATAAATTCTCGTAACCTATTATATAAAATGAAATAGCTTATAACAACGTTCGTGCTTCGCAAATGTTTAAAATTTTAAAACCCTTTCGTAATTTTACCAAATTCTGCACGTAGGGCCGAGCTTGGCGTTAATCGGGACATTACAAAAATTACCCAACACTTAAGGCTATTATAAAACTTACAAGAAAAATCCGAGAGGGGGTATTCCTGCTAAAACTTTAACGCTATCGCATTGACATACTATTATACACTATTTGGATAGTTATTTAACTAAATGTCAAGAAAAAAAAACCACGTGACTTGGTCATTTAACCAACCATGCAACCTTTTCTATGGTATTATCTTATTGACTGTTTTTTTTTTACTTTTTTTACTTTTACCTGTCCCGTTGTCTGTCTGTCTGTCTGTCATCAAATCTTGCAAGTTAAATTTGATCCACTTCCCCGTTTCCGATTGAGCTGAAATTTTGCACTCATGTATAAATCGGATGACAATGCAATATTATTATAACAGAGCTGATCTGATGATGGAGCTGGAAGGCGGCCATAGGAACTCCGTAATTAAAGGACACAACACCATCGAGTTTGGGCTCGTTAGAATCGTCTCAATGATTAGTTCATGCTGGTATACAGAAAAGTATAGTCGGCAATCAAAGCTTGTACCAAAAATTATGTTTTTGAAAGAAACTTGTTTTTGTTTATATTTAGTTAAATACATATCCAAAGGGTAAGTATAGTGCGTTTTGTCTGGCCAGCTAGGATAGTTTTCTTGAACACTACTTTCACGCTTAAACTACTGAACCAATTTAGATGAAAATACGGAGAAAATTTGAGACCCTGGAATAAGATCTAGTATAATCCATTATTATAAATGAAAAGTATCTATATCTGTCTTCTACCTTTTCACACTGAACCGATTCAGATGAAATTTGTAATGAAGGTTTGTGTACCGAAGAAGGAAATAGGATAGGTTTTATGCCCGATATCGTACCTTAACACATTCACTGCCAAGACTCGCTACGCTCGTAGCCGATCCCGTGGTTTAAGCGTCTACGGCGTAGGCGCCCGCTAGGTGGGTTCCTGGCAGTTAAGGCGCCGTAGGTTCATGGTCTTCTCTCCCTCTCACTGAGCATAAGCGTGAGCGAGATGGAAGTGCGTGCTCGGAAGAGCGGAAATCATGTTTTTTAATTTTAATTTTTTGGCCTTTTAAATAATTAAAAAAGTAAACACTGATTTCCCTCAAACATGATAATGCCGATTTTTAGAAGCCATTTTAGTATTTTTAGCTTTTGTTCGTAATTTGTAACACATATTTTAAGTGTATTTTAGACCCTTTTAGACCTATGTTCGTGATTATTTTCTATCGAGCGAAAAATGCTTAATCATGTTTCTAAACACTGATTTCCCTGCAGAAAAGCCTCAAGATTACTATTCGTATTTTTTTTTAAACCATATTCTTATAAACAGACGCATTATATTGTTTCAAAAACACTGTTCGCTTAACTTCACTAAACCTACGGCGCCTTAAAGTGTTAACCCCTTAAAATTAAATGGGGGATGAAAGTTTGCATGGACGTAAAGTCGCGCCAGTGTTCAATATCTGCAGTCCCTAAACCGTAAAACTTAGAATAAGGCGTCCGCGTTCGTTATCGTAACATTGCGGAAGCGGGGCGATTTGCTTTGTGTAATATTGCGTGTTATTTTTAGTTAATTCGACATTATTAAGTGCTTTCTGCTACAAATTTATTCCCAGTCACCTTTAGTTTGAGTTATCGCCTTAAATAGGAGTTAATTTTCGTACGGTGGAGGGTACCAAAGCCTTAACTTTAGACTGTATTTTATTTCAAATTTGCTTTTGTAAATGTTGTGAGTTAGTATGTGGCGAGAAATCTCCAGAAATAATCTGATTTGAAAAATTCTTTCGCCAGTATTTCTACACAATAATAGATAGACCTTTGGGATATACATGGACACTATTTAAACCCGCGGCTCCGTCTGAGTTCTTTGTAATACGAGGGCGGTGCCACGAGGCTAGATAGTAAAATAAATATGCACGTCAAAGTGCTATGCCAAAATTTACGCCATTTATGAGTTTAGAATACTGGTGCTAGGTAGTGCTACGTCCATGCTACGCCGCAATACTATACGCTGAACAGTTTAACACAACTTGTCGGCAAGTCTCCTGTCTCTCTCCCACTGTGCAAATTAGAAAAGATGAGGGTAGATTTTTTTCATGCGTCGCTGTGATAATTGTTGGAACGAGTTTGTTCTAGACGTCACTAACATCAGAACATCACACGTAACAATTTGTTGTTAAAACGCCAACTTCACATCGCCTACATATTGATTAGATCTGCTATTGTAGCTCTGAATTGATTGCCCATCGACCCGTGCATCTGTTGGCGACAAAGCAGCCGCATCCTCAACTTTACGGTAGCACGAAACATATACCAAAGAGTATAAAAACTGTCAATAAAATGTCGTAGACGGGTAGGGTAAGTCACCTTTGGGCTTATAGTGTTCACTTAATTGGCACGTTCTATATCGGTGTTGCTACAAGTTCATTGGCTCGACAGCACACCACCCCTCCCGGCGACGGTCGGACAACTACTGCCCCCCACTCCGGTCGTCGTGACGTATGCGCCCGAGATAAGGATAGCAATACACTACAGGGCTCTTGCAGGTGATCAGTTCGCAAGCCACATATTTTAATATAAGAATATATTTCATCTTAACATAATCACATCTTTTTCAACGATCTGGATGTCAATATTAGGTAACAATAAGGGGACCACAAATACCATATTTTAATTGTATTCATCTTTAACCTTGGAATTAAATAGAGGTATTACAGTCCACTCGCATTTTCAATATTCTAGGTCTAGATATCCTTCAAGCACTGAATAAGGCACTAGACCCAACAATCTCATTAAGATTCCTTAAACCAAACTTAACTATGGCGTACCACAAGGAAGTGTTTTAGGTCCTTTATTGTTTATCATCTATATAAATGACCTACCACAAGCCATACAATACCCGATAGTCCTCTTTGCAGATGATAGCACCATACTTTTTGCGTCTAAAGATACAGAATCGTACGAGAATGACATTAATGCGACATTAGAAATTGTAATTGACTGGCTTACTAATAATAATTTAAGAATAAATTTAGAGAAGACTAAAATCATGTCATTTAAACAAAGATCAATTAATAATGCACGTAATTTAAACATATCCTACAAAGGACAGCAAATTGACGAAACTGATGTGACCAAATTTTTAGGATTAAGTGTAGATAATAAGTTGACATGGCGAAATCAAATTGACATTATATGTAAAAAAATTAATCAATTTTCGTATGTATTATATAATTTAAGAAAAATTGTCAATGAATCAGTAGTTTTAACAGCCTACCAAGCTTATGTAACTTCGACACTTAGGTACGGCATTCTCTTTTGGGCAAATTCTGTTGATAGAGAAATAGCTTTCAAAGCACAGAAGAGATGTATTCGCTCATTATGTGGCATTCAAAAATTAGACAGCTGTAAGCCCTATTTTCAAAGATTGCGAATATTAACTCTTCCCTGTCTCTATGTATTTGAGGTTGCAATGTTTGCTAGATTTAATCTTAATTTATTTCAAACTTTTAAGAGTACACGCCTTAAGTATAAAATTAATGGAACATTATCAAAAACTGCTCTATATCGGTTGGAATGGCTCCTAGAATTTACAATAAGGTACCGAAAGACATTGTAGAAGTAGAAAATGCGGTGGTCTTTAAGCGAAAATTGTTTGATCATCTTGTGAAAAAAGCGTACTACACAACAAATGAGTATTTGTTAGACTGTAATTAATGGAATAGAACCATGTTCGTCCATTAATTACTGCTGAAATTTGTATGCCTAACGGCCCAGCATAGTGGTTCCTGAACCTTTTTTTTTTTTCGTGGAGAAAACCTGCGATCCAGATACCCAATCACCGGGGGTTGACTGGGTTATGTGGTATTTCTATCTACTAAAAACTCCACTGTGCCCGGCAACTGCACTCTCAAGCAGGGGACTCCAGGATCTCATGCTGAACGCACTGGAGCCCCCCTCGCGCCTCGCCACATGTGGCTCGTCCTAGGACAAAGAAAATCTCACCTTCCCTGGGGTTCTTAAGCGAGTGCCCCAGCCCCTGCCAGAGCACTGCGACCCCGATGACCCCCTTTAGTCGCCTTCTACGACAGGTGGGGGAGACCGTAGACCTATTCTTGTCCGAGCCTACACGGTATACGGCGGTGGCCTATGGAGGACGTGTCCGTCCACGTCCCTGGCGTCGTCTTCTCCGAGAGGTATCCAGTCTCTCTCGTTCCCGTTCAGCGATCTCTTTCTGGGTCATAACTACCTCACAGAAAGAGACCATGGCTCTCCACGCTGAGTCCGCCGCTAGCATATTTGTAATAATTGCTGGCAGGGATAAATTGGTGCCAACCACGCTGACGAGACCCGATCTCGGAGTCCCTTGCAGGGCAAACTTCCAGTGTGTGCAGGCCAGAGTCTTGATCTCCCCCACAGTGATAGCATTGTGCGGTCTGCTCGCGGCCAATCCGATTTAGATAGGTACTCGCCGAAGCAGCCATGTCCAGTGAGCACCTGTGTCAACCGCAAGGTGACGGTCCCTCGTCTTCTCTCCAGCCAGGGCTTGAAGTTCGGCAAAATTGCTGCGACCGTTCTCTTGTCGACACTACGCGGCTCTTGGAGTCCTGTATTTGTTAGGTACATCGACACGCGCGCGCCAACTAAATGGTGATTGATTTATATCATCATCATCATCATATCAGCCGAAAGACTACCACTGCTGGACATAGGCCTCCCCCAAAGAGTGCCAAAGTGACCGGTCCTGCGCCACCCGCATCCAGTGGACTCCCGCAACCTTTACCAGGTCATCAGTCCACCTTGTGGGGGGCCTACCTACGCCGCGCCTTCCGGTACGCGGTCGCCACTCGAGAACCTTTCCGCTCCAACGGCCATTGGTTCTACGTGCTATGTGCCCTGCCCACTGCCACTTAAGTTTAGCGATCCGGAGGGCTATATCGGTTACCTTGGTTCTGCTGCGGATAGCGTCATTTCTGATGCGATTACGCAGAGAAACTCCCAACATGGCCCTCTCCAATGCCCATCTCTTGCCCTTTGGGTGACTTTGAGCTTTCTTATCAGGCCCATAGTAAGCGACCACGTTTCGGTGCCATATGTCATCACTGTCATCATTGATTTATATACGCGTGCCGAATTACAGTTTTCTAGTAGTAAGGGTCACTGGGCTAAGCCGAAGGCGGACGGGCGGACAGACGGACATGGGGAAACTATAAGGGTTCCTTGTTGATTACGGAACCCTAAAAATCATAATCAAACCTAATTGACCTAAGATGTCACTAAAATTCGTTTGTCTTAAATCTGTAACTTTGATATTTGTGTTGTTGGAAAAGTGCAAAACATGTATTCATTAACACACTCACCAATAGTCGTTATAAGCGCTACGCTCGTAGTCAATCCCGTGGTTTTCCCACTAAGTAGCGGAAAACGCTTAAGTACCTACAATCTAGGCATTCATTAGGTAGGTTCCTAGCAGGGAATGTGATAAAGTTTTGTGAAATTCAGTGTAGTGAAAATCTTACTCATTTTCATAAAGTATTATTGGAACCAACCTGGCCACCGTACTGTCTATTCGAAGATCTCACGGTTCTAAATGCACTGATGTGCCAAATGATAAATATATTTGGATTGGCATTAGTTTGGTATTTTGCGTTGGAGCTTAACGAGCATCCTACTTGTTACATAAGTGGGATATACTTAGACCCCGGGTAGGACCCGGGGCAGGGTTCTTCACGAGGGTCGCAAGGCCGTTGACCCCAATGCACTCTGACCTACATTAAATTACGGATACAAATACGAGAATCAGATTCTATACAAATATGTAGAGGTATAGAGTTGTAGGTGTGAGTTTGTATGTAGGGGGTAATATCCGGAACTACCCGGTATATACAATGGACGTTCTCTGACAGCTCTCTCAACACAACGCTGCCTCGGGTGCTATTAATGTGAATCATGTAATTTATTCTTAGTAACATTGCATTGGATCCTCAACTAATTGCCGAACCTGAACCATTTTGGCCACTCCTCGGGTTGTTATAGTTTCTACGTCGTACAAACATTAGCGCGATCTATAACTGGCTACCGACTTTGCAGCATATTCAAGATCTACGAAACAAGACCATTATCTCATTCCATCTTACCCACAAATCCTACCTATACCACTTCAAGATAACCACCGATGACCTTTGCCCGTGCGATGGAAGCACCTCACATTCCGTCGACCACCTTTTAAAAGACTGCCCCAAATTCACAACCCCGAGATTTAACCATGAAATCACCTGTCATAATCTCCATAAGAACCATATAACCTGCAGGAAATCATTCGGAAAGAAAGTTGTACAATAGCCTCTTTTCGCAAACTTCGCCACCTCCATAGTTAATAACCTGAAAAAGTTCAATGGCACATAGTTCATTATTCAACAAAGTGACAAAAAAAACTATATTTCAGGCAGCGACATCTCGCGTGTAATTGCGTAAACTCGTATGTGACGGGTGCTACAACAAGGTGCTATCACCTTACTCACCATTCTTTGCTGTATGCCAAACAAGCAGTACCTACAAGTGGGTATTTTGGCATTTATAACATGAGAAGTAGAATTGTAAAACCCAAAAAAAGTAAAATGGCGAATAAATACAAACATAATGTGATAAAAAGTATATACTTGTAAGTAAGCGGCTGATATTCTGCATCGCTATATGGGCCGATTACACACCGTGGTGCACCGAGGTCGACGGCCCCGCGACCCACTTTCGGGACCCGGGCAGACAAGATGGCCGACTAAACGGCTCCTGGCTATCATTTATTTCATATAAAACACATTATAGGCTGTATTAAATGTTTTACTAAAATCCTAATAGAAAATTAATACAAGCCAAATTTCGAATCGATTGACACATAATTTATCTAAATCCTTTCAGTATCTTAAACGTTCCGGTGGATACCAGCTTGGGCCTTTCGACTCACTTCAAAGACGAATCAAGGAAAGACGATCCCAAACCCCAAACTTATAAGCGTTATCGAACCGTTGAGTCTAGGAGATGATCATAACATACGAGTAATTACATTATTTTATACTAAACGGGACTGAATCGCGTAATAATTAAACTTATTTATTTACTCACCCCGTTGTCCCGTGACCATGGATGTTGCAACACATCCGAAACGTCGGGAGAGCTCAGTGAGGTACTTAAATAAATAAGTTTAATTATACGCGATTAAGCCCCGTTTAGTATAAAATCCAATACCGTTAGTGATCGTCCCCCGTGGTACACCCGGGCTTTAGTCAAACTTTGTCGCGAAAAACGTAAAATACACACTAGATGGAAAACTTACAAAAATCCCTTAGATTATCTCTCTTTTAAGTTACTAAGAACAAGAGTTCATAAAAAGGAAATAGATTGTTATAACACGTATATTAGTTATGCCGAAGGTAATATTCGTAAGTGTCCTAAATATTTTTGGTCTTTCATCAAATCAAAATTTTCAGCAAATAAAACCCCAGACTGTATGTCCTATAGTGGTAATTCTTCAACCGATTGTGAGACAGTAGCTAATTATTTCAACGATTACTTCCACTCTGTTTTTATTAAAGGTAATTTAGTCTCTCCTGTAACTGATTCCCTTGCAAACGGCACCCCCGTATCTATCTCCTCAATTAACATAAATAATACTCTTGTTCATAAACATCTAAAAGAAATCAACGTAAATAAAGGCGCAGGGTTTGATCGAATTCACCCCATCTTAATCTCTAGTTGTAGCAAAGAGTTGTCACTACCCCTTACCATCATCTATCATAAATCTCTGTCAGAGGGCTGTTTTCCATCAGTATGGAAAACCGCTCTAATAACACCTATTCATAAAAGCGGTGATAAACATGACGTAACACACTATAGGCCTATATCTAAATTGTGCATCTTTGCCAAGATCTTTGAGAAAATAGTTACCGCTATATTGGCTAATTGTGTTATTCGCATAATTTCCCCAGACCAACACGGTTTTCTTCGTGGTAGAAGTGTGGACACTAACCTCATTACTTTCACTGATTTTGTTTTGAATGCCCTCGACAATGGCTATCAGGTGGATGTCGTGTATACCGATTTCTCAAAAGCATTCGATAAAATTGATCATTCCCTGTTATTATATAAGCTACACGGGATCGGTATACACGGTGACCTCCTTAGGTGGCTGGAGTCATACATAAAAAATCGAAGCCAGGCAGTATCACTAAGAGGTTACACCTCTCGATTCTTGACTATTGACTCGGGGGTACCTCAAGGCTCTTACCTGGGACCGCTTTTATTTATCTTATATATCAACGACATAGGGTCCTCGTTTACTAAATCTAAACATCTCGTTTACGCTGATGACACGAAAATATTCAAAATAGTGAAAACAAATAACGACTGCCTTGACTTACAAAGGGATCTTGAGAGGTTTACCAACTATTGCATCTTGAATCAATTACTTCTTAATCCCGATAAGTGTAATTGCATTAGCTTCTCACGCAAGCAAGAACCTATAACTTTTAACTATAACTTTTTAGGTAATACCATAAACAGGGTTTATCAAGTTCGGGACCTGGGTATTATTTTAGATCATAAGCTTACTTTCATCCCACACATTGATGACATTATCTCGAGAGCATATAAACAATTGGGATTAATTCTTAGACTCTCAAAGCCCTTTAAGGACCCTAAAACCTTAAAAATACTATATTTTTCCTATGTTCGTAGCATATTAGAATTTGGATGTATTATCTGGAACCCTCAATATAATTTCCACAAAACAAGAATTGAAAGAATTCAAAATAAATTATTGAAGTCGCTTGACTACCGCCAGGGCTTGAATACCACAGACAATACCGCTAAGCGTCACGGTCTAGCTTCTCTAGACAAACGTCGAGTATTCATTGATCAAATCTTTCTTTACAAGCTATTAAACAACTACATTGACTCACCCATTCTTCTTAGAAGTATTACTTTTAAATTGCCTCGCTGCATTCCTTGTCGCCACCCCTTAACATTCCTCGTCAGACTTTGCCGTACCAAGTTTGCCAAAAACACATTCTTCAGACGAGCATGTCAAAATTATAACGCCAACTTTATTAGTTTAGATATTTTTTCTCTCTCATTTGTTCAATATCGCAGCGCTCTGCGTAGCCTGATCTACACCGAATAATTGAATAATGATAACTCCGGATTGTATGCATGATTTAGAAACGCTTAATTTAGTTAGTTAATTAGTAACTGTTTTCTTTTTCATTTGTAAACCAAGGTAAATGTAGCATTTCATTATATTACAATATGAAACAACTTACATCATTCTGCGAAATAGACTTGCATGGTCTTACCCACTCTTTTTCGACACTTGTAATACTTTTTGTCTGTACCTATACTTAATGGAACTATAGGTTCAATCGTATATCTCATAAGCTAACATGATTCTGTTAACAACCGTTTGTTTCCTAAATAAATAAAAAAAAAAAAAAAAAAAAAAATATTGTGTGAGAATCGTGAAAGTTTAAATCAATATAACATAATTACATTGCAGGGTTTGATGGAGTTCGTCGTATTTCGGTAGCCCGCAGCCCGGCAATGTAATTAAATAGCAGACGAGTTGTCGCACCATGTAAATGAGCCCTTAACGATGAGAAAGTCACTCTCATTTCACTTCTGCGGCAATGCATCATTCACTGATCGGCGCTCCTCAAACCCAAATCACATTCAGTTCAAAATCCAACTTTGTATAAAAGGTACCAGAAGCAAAATGTACGGATGCCACGCGAAAAAATTTCATGCTTTTCCATTATAAAACTGCTAGCCTGTATACTGCGTTTCTAATCACTTTTATTCTGCTGTAGATAGAGTCGACTTTCGATCAAGCCACCTGCATTTAGACGTTGCATTACACCTTGCAGTTATTGACAGTCTTATTCCGTACAACATACAGTCGTGTTCAGATAAATCCAGGTGTATTTAAAGACGGATTTGTGTAAACGGAATCCGAACGGCATATCATTCGATCACTATTACGGTGGAACCGTATCGATATTACGGTTTATTTTGGTGGTAATTGTCAGTTTAAGGTCGGTGAGTTATGTTTTGTGTATGAAAATCTTTCGATTATGCATAAAAAACCAGACAAGTGCGAGTCGGACGCGCCCTCGGAGGGTTCCGTACTTAAATACAAATGTATATATGTAGTACTTTATAATAAGCTACCTAATCTGTACAAAGACCTGAGTATCAACCAATTTAAGACAATGCTAAACACTATTTTTTTATAGTGTTATGCTATACTCTATGCTGCTAAACACTACAATTATATATGAAAATGGTTTTACTCTTTAGGTGAATATTTTAATCCTTAATTTGACTTAGCTTGATAAGTATATATACTTTTGTACCATATAATGATGTTAGTAAGTGTTCCACTCTCTTTGTAAACTCTGTATAAGCAATTAGTAGGACATGTTGCACTTAAATAACTTCTTAAAATCGAAGTATCAAAGTTATTGTCAGTGATCGGAATAGGCAGAGTATAAATACCTAAACTTAGTAGCACAGAGACAAAAAGTGGAGATTTCTTTACGACTATATTTTGGCGTGACTAAAATCCCGGGAACTTACTAAGTAACTAATATTTTATAAATAGGATAAAAATCAATGTTTTTCGGGTTCAATATAATCAATAGGCACAAAATAAAACAACCAATAATATAAACGGATTCTTTATAGATATTACGTCGTAATACAAATCACATAGAAACACAGCATAAACCTGTCTGTACTCGATAAAGGATGGTATGAAACTGTATTGTCAACTTATTATTAATGCATAAAAAGGATAGCAGGTAGCAGCAACAAGTGATAACGACATCTGGTTCCCTTTTACACCATAACAATAGGAACCACGAGAAATATAATAGATAATAAGACTACTATTTTGTCTATCTCTTTCACTTAAACACGAAATGTGAACGAGGATAAAAGAGACAGATTAATTTTAAATATATAATAAAATTGTTGTTTCTTGTGTAGTCCACAGAAATATAGAAGTAACAACAATTTTCTCATCGGTGATTTTCAAGTACAGTAAAAAAAAATAGTGTTGCTGTTACTACTGAATTATTGATACATCCAAGATTCAATTATAGGATTTACTTTTATATAACTTTAATTTTTAATCCGGTAAGTCCCGGAAAAAAATGTTAGCACAAGGAAGTCTCCACTTCATGACTTTGTTCTACTAAGTTTAGGTATTTATACTCTGCCTATTCCGATCACTGGTTATTGTCCTAATCTTGGGGAGATAAGTAAACGTGAGAGGATATGGATTTTAGAAAAGGTCGTTTAAAACTGCCGGAGGTTCACCCTAGTGAGGTTCTTCACTCAATTGAGGGCAACAATTACTCTTTCCGAATAGCAGGTGTGAATATAATATAAGAATAATATATGTCTTAACTGTCGCCAAATACCGTTATCCACTTCAAAAACTCGTAAACAGCAACGGGCAAGCAACGGGTCGTTTTAAACTCGGTTTTCCATTCGGATGGCGTGGACAATGAACGTGTTAATTAATCCCAACGTCCGTCCAAATACGCTGAATAAATCAATAAATGGTTTTTGACGTAAACAGTAATCCGATTGGAATAATGTCGAGTAGATGGACGGGGGGAGGTGCCACTGCAAGCGGGCAGTTAATAGGAAATAAACTAACAAATAAACAAAAGCCGGTACGGATATTAAGTACTGGCCATTGACAACAGTTCTGGATTGGAGCGGCGCCGCGCCAAAATCGGCCAATAATTTTCAAAACTGTAGCGTTTAAACATGGCTGACGCAACCCGTTTGATATCCTAACGGATCGGTAACCATTGCCACGTCAATGCGCCATCTGATTGGAATGGTCGTGAATTTCAAAGTTCAACTTTGTTACACACCACGTCTTTGTGACTTGTGACCAAGATCAACTGTCAGTCAAGTCAGTACTGACTAACTGCGCCACTGCATTTCAAGAGAGTTGAGTACGTCTATAACTGTTAGATAAAACCACTATTTGAGCCATCCGAGTGCGAACCAACCTTTCTGATACAGCACTGTCAGAATGTGGAAGTGACCTAATATGTACAATAAATAATGTTTAAGTATCTAAAAATTGTTTCCCCGGTTTCACGATCTATTTTCTGTAGAACTTTTGCGATAAATTACAAAGCAAGGTACTTTAAAAACAAAACAACGATTTGACCTGGCACCCGCTGTCACTGGAGCTCCACAAATAGCTATTCGATAGTCTCACTCGACGAGTTAGGTGGCCTCGCATGCAAGCCCGAAATCTACTCTAAGCCTTCCAACTCACAACCTTACACCTCAAACCCAAACCCTACTTTATTACCACACAGCAAGGCTGAATTTCAAACGGTGCGATTTGTATTTTTTTGCAAAATGCCATTTGATTTGTGCCAGTATTTTTGCCCTGAGTTTTTAAACTGCTGTTTTCATTCTCATTTTGACAGTTGTTTTAGTAGGATCAATGTATAGTGGGAGGAATTTATTTGGTATTGAAGTTTTGAGTTATGAAAAAGATTTCCGGTTGTGCCGGAGAAAGCGGCGCATCACATTTCACATTGTAGGTACTTAGGTATATCCTTTTTTCTTAGTCTTGTGGTTCTGGATTAACCCTTTCCATTTTTAAACCCCGACGCAAAGGCGTATAGTAGCTCCTAAACAGTTGAACCGATTTTTGTTTAGTTTTTTTTGTAACATAGATAATTTTATCCCGAGTGTTCTTAGCCATGTTTTATGAAAATCCATTCAGCTGTATTTGAGATATTGGTCTTTGAAATGAAAATGTCAGCGGTCTCTCAACTTTTCTAAGTTGTTGTTATGTCTTTTAATCTGTAGTATGAACATTAGGTACTTCATTGGCGGCACATTTATTTGGATGAGTACATTTTTGATATTGGATCAGTTAGTTGCTAACTTTACTAGCCGCTCACTTGATTTCGGATTTTCAAAAAGGTAGCCTAAATAGCTTCCAATTTTTCTTTATCAAAGAAGTCCATACTTCGCCTGCATGGTAACCACAGTGGCCATCAGTTTAGGGGTGCACGAAATTGGCAACTGTGCTGGTTGCCACAAGCAAGTGAGTGGATAAGACTGAAATCTTTAAAATATATTAAATTAAAAAATAATTTAACGAAAGTGACTGCCATCTCACCTTCCGACCCAGAGGGAAAACTAAGTAGACGTTATTGGGGTAAGACCGATTTCCTCGCCCTGATTTCCTTTACCGAAAAGACACTGTTAAATATCCGATTGCTTGATTTCTAACAGTTGTTTCTAACGTTTTTCGGGTTTTTTTGAAAAAACCCAGTGGTACAAACAAACCCACGACCCTCAGGTTAAAAGTTAGGTACACTACAAAAGACATGCTAAGCAGTAGGTATTTGGCACGATTAAACGCATCACGTAGGGCTTCTATATCCGTCTGTAATGCTCTTACGCCTAATTGTCCCCATTTACGACACTTGTCTTCCGCCCTCCATCTGACTAAGTATTTCGGATTTCAATTGGATTTTAATGAAGATTGTCACACAATGACCAACGTAATTGGCTTCACGAGCAGACATTCTTTGTCAACCATTGTACGGTTACTCATGAAGCCAGGTGACAATCAACATTGCTTATTTTATATCTGTCCCCACTTTATAATACCGATTCCCATGTTGCAGTTTTTTTTTGCAAGCGTAGATAATTATAACAATGCCTTGGCTCTCCGTAATATCTCACAACTTTCGGAAGAGTTTCGAGACTTGGCCTAGTTTTTACCTGGAATATTTTTATGGGGTTTATTTTAGTCATATAAGTTATAAGACCCCCGTCACACTCGTACTCGCGTACCTAACTACTGGTCAGAACGAGACGGATGTCATATCCACAGTGATAAGTAATAAAATGGCACCATGCTATACGCCCGCTGGATTCAAGCCTAGGTCACAGTGTAAAAACGGTGGTTTAAAAAAAGGTGACTAAGGCACTTTCGCACATCTCACCTCAATTAAATCGTTGTAAAACAATAACTGAACTAATAGTGAACAACTTGTTCCCAAGATGAGGCCCAAAGGAGTAAAACACATTATCAAGAGGGAGTTATGTATACCTTTGGAATACTACGTACTCGTCCATACAAAAAGAGAAAATGTTTTTACACTTCTAAATATTTTCCATTATCAATGATTTTTAGTACGTCACGGGCACAATGAAATACCAGGTTTATAGGTTTGAATACCGGTAAGGGCATTTATTTGTGTGATAAGCACGAATGCTTGTTCCTGAGTCATAGATGTTTTCTATGTATTTAATATCTATTAATCTATATAAGTATCGTCGTTTGCACTATGGGTACTAAACCGAAGAGTACAAGCTTTGCTTATTTTGGGACTAGGTCAATTTGTATAAGATTGTCCCCAAAAAAAATTACCTACATATTAAAATATTTACATAGGTATTCCTTTTTTCCAAATTTGTAATAGATAAAATCTATTGGTACCTAAAAACAATTTTAGGTTTTTGTTTAGAAGCGAAATCATTAACCTAGATATTAATATGCTGAAGCAAACGACATCAAAATAAACGTGTTTAAGTGACTTCATTACCCGAACTGGCAAGCAATTAGCCTTTGAGAGCTTCTTGCAAGGAAGGCTTACGTAAAGTAGTAACAGCAGGGCGTTGCGAAATAAACCTGGTGAATCGAATAACCTAGCGTCGAAACCCGTTATATAAAAACTGGCCGAGTACGAGTCGGACTCGCGCACGAAGAGTTCCGTACCATTATCTATAAAAATGGCAAAAAAATCATGTTAGTTAGGCATATGTGAGCCCCACTCCGACTCGCAATTTAGTGGTTTTTGTTATAGCGGCAACAGAAATACATCATCTGTGAAAATGTCGACTGTCTAACTATCACGGTTCATGAGATACAGCCTGGTGACAGACGGACAGACAGACAGACAGCGGAGTCTTAATAATAGGGTCCCGTTTTAAGCCTTTGGGTACAGAATCCTAAAAACTGGTGAATCGCGAATCGGGCGTTTGAGATGGAGTATAGGGGAGAAGTGGCATGAAGGAGCCAGGTTTTGAAAAAGCCATTTGCATTAATTCGCTAGTTTTGGATTGAACTGGGTATTCGTTTTTATTTTTACGTAGCAACACTTATTCTCCGACACCTCAGTTTGCCGAAATGAACGGACGGCGTAGATGCTGGAGTCAAAGTTTTAGGCACCTATAAGTAGAAGGTATTTTGCTACGTTTATTTAAAGAAAGAGCTAGCACATAACGGTAATAAATTAATCAAAAAAATGTTATTGTTATGCTATTTAATATTAACATCCAATAAAAATATTTGCTGCATTTTTTTATTATGGATATGGGAAAAAGCGTAAAAATGCCCAAGAACGCAGTTATTGACAAAACAATCACTGTAGTCTTTGACAAAGGGTAGTTCAAGATTCGTATAGAGCATTTTCTTATAAGGCATATAATTTGTTATTTTGTTAATTTTTTGAGATTGTTATTATTAACAATGATCCTCTACTAATAATTTACTTTAAAAACAAAGTTTTAACCAACTTCAATTTAGTACTCCGCCAAGCCACAAGAACATTTCCACATTTTTTTTACAATCTACCACATGAACTGATTTCCAATAGCAAATGCGTTGATTATTACAAAAAAAACCGAATCGCTGTATGTGGGCCGATAATATTTGAGGACTTCCGTCGATTCCCCAAGATCATCACCAATGGCACTTCATTAGTTCCCATTTCAACGGAACCTTATCAGAACCTGTGACGTACTTTTGCACTTTTAAGTACATAAATAATTGAGGAATTCGATAAGTCATCTGGTCTGGTGGTCTTCATCATCAATTCCTCGCCACCAAATTTATGATTTCCGGGTGTAAATACACGAGTTATAATAGAAAGTACCAAAATCACTACACGCGTGCCTAATAAAATTGAGGAGTTCCCTCAATTCCTCATGGATCCCATCATCTAACTGAATTTTGAAAGTAGAAAGTAGCTCAGTTTCAGACGGAGCAAAACAATAATTGAAATAAAAAAAATGCTATAAGAGTTAAAGAATTTGAATTTGTTTAAAATGTTTGTTCTACATGCAATGCCCACTGTCACTTAAGTGTCACATTGGCATACTAAACATTTTATTTCGCTTAAATTATTCAACAAGAATCTTTTCAAACGAAAGCACAAGTCATTTCCTCCAAGCCCATCAAACACACATCCACTATACTCGTAACATAACCGCGTTTATAACTAGCGGATGCCAAATCAAATAACGGCACCGCCTGTGTGCCCCAACATTTTATTAACAAAGTTGTGCAGAACGGCCATCGGGCCTTTTGCGTATGGGTATAGTGAAACCTTTTTCTCTGGCCAGTAGCCCGTTTAACCTACACGTTATAATTTTACAAGCAAAGAGAGGGGAGATTGTTAGAGAGGTAGGAATGGAATCTCGCTTATATCACCCCCCATTAGGGAAAGCATCTGTAAGGAGGCAACCATTATTACTACTCAATCTGTAGTTATGTGGCGTTGTGTTTCTGCTACGCTATTCTGTAAGTTGTTTTAACATCCACGCGTCTCCCGTAATGAATCCTGACGTCGCGATTCGACGAGGCCGAAATCGCCCACGGCTGAGCATAGGCCTCTCTTCGAGTACGTCACCCGTCCGAATCCTGAGCTAATATCATCCAAAGCGCGATTTTCCTAATATCGTCCATCTATCGAGCTGGTGGACGGCTGACGTTCCTTTTACCTACAACAAGTGGCTACCAATCTGACACCTTTTTAGTCCACCTATTCATCTGCCTGGCAAGGTAATCTGCCCGACTCCACTTGAGTTTGGTAAATGGTATCTCCAACGTCGCGCATCTTATTGCGACATCGATCTTAACATTCCTCACTCCTAGTTTCGTTAGGAGTGACGGGTGAGTCGAATGAGTGCGTTCATAATAACAGCCCTGGTGACAATTAACACTTTCTCAACCAAGAACCCGCCTAGCGGGCGCCTACGCCGTAGTCGCTTTCCGCTACATACGAGTAATATCACAGGATCGGCTACGAGCGTAGCGATTCTTGGTAGCGAAAGTGGTAAGGTTGCTTGGAGCTACCGATGCGCCGTGTTGTTTGTTGCAGGACCTGTATTTGTATCCTGTATCAATAACCCTTTATTGATACAGGATACAAATACAGGTCGGCAACGTGCTTCTGATTCTAATGCCGTATGCCAACTTATAAATAGCGACTATTTATTGTACACCCGCTTAACACTTTCATGCCTAGGAACTAGCGGGTGCCTATACGCCGTATGAAGAAAACCACGGGATCGGCTGCGAGCGTAGCGTGGATTATTTTCAGTAAATTTTGTTTCGTAAGCGTCCATAAATCATGGTGTCTGCTTAACATCAGGCATGCCTTATACTTTGCAGCTGCAATAGAAACCCGTACATCAATGTAGCAAATGCAAAAAAGGCGAACACAGCACCTAGGAATTTGTTTCATTCAGGTGCATTTTAACATAAATCTAAGTACCTACGTGACCTGCTCTAAATTGAACGCGTTTTGTTCCAGAGATGCCAGTGCTCCGGATTTACGTTACAAAATGCAGATAAAAGTAGAATGAATGTCGCGCAATGTAAGCAGTGTGTTGTTGATCTGGGGAAAGTGTAAGCCCAGACCAGACAAATAACTTACAGAAGGATACCTCTGTCTAATCTTTGACAGCTACGAAACGTAACGAAGTATTAAGGTAACGGTGCCTATTACCGTGGTACGTGAGGTAGTTTTCAAATGATTATAAAAAATGATGAGTATGAAAGCTCCTTAACGTCCTAGTTTTTTATTTATTGAAGAGTGGTTATTGAATTTTCAGTCGTAACTTTTTGAACCTATTTTAGTTTATTATATTTGATAAAATAATTATTGAAACCACGAAAGTAGAATCTTCTATTACCGTGGTAATGGATGGGATGTCATTCTATTACCGCGAATTAAGCTTTTATTACCGAGGGTAGAAAAAGCAGGAATTGTATACCATCGGTAATAGTAACCTGATACATAATTCGGCACCCAATATCGAGGGTTAAAATAATATTCGTGACTTTGGTTCCGTACTATATAAAAATAAATCTTCATCTTTATGTGTCGTTTCCGGGTTCTAAATGTTTTAGGACTTTACTTAATTTACAAATTTTGCTGGGATATGTTATTATCTCCGTCCACCGCACATCTTTAAATTTTAATAAATGAAATTGTACGAACGAAACCCTAGATGTGATTTGTTTTAAGGGAAGACTAAAATGTCACTCGATAATAGATACTACTCTGTAACCTATTACCGACCCAAAAAATTTTAGAATGGGTCGGTAAAAGATTCCCATAGGTACCATTACCGAGTGTTATGGAATCTTACCATCGGTAATAGACTTAATTTGTAATTTTGTAAAATCTAATTCCGATCCATAAAACTTTAGCATACAATTGTATTTTCATTACAAATCAAACATACATATTACAAGCTTGGTATAAAACCAAAATCACATAACTGGTAAGTAAATATAGTTAATTATTACAATATTTAAACGACATGACAAAATAAGGGTTTCCATAGAAACTGCAGATTCAGTACTAAAGTTTTGGTTAAAAATTAAGGGTTTGTTGAATACTTTCCATACCACGGAAATAGTTCTTTAATAGCGTCAATAGATCAAGATTCGAATAACTGTAAGAGATTATATAATCGATGACATATACAAAAGATAAAACACAAAGAAGCAAATCGCCGACTTAACTATTACCGTGGTATGCCACGGTATTAGAGTTCCCAACTAAAATGGCGTCCATCACCGCTGTATTTTATATTTCATTTTAAATGCATTTCCAGGCCTAAAAATATATTACGAGTACGCAAAAGTCGTGCAGAAAACTATAAATAATCATTTAAAATCCATAGCATTAGTTTAATTGTCATATGAATTACGTGAAATGATGAATAAGATTCGGGTATACTTACCAGTGACGCCACGCGTTTGTATGACACAACCTCTCCCTACGCCGCCGTCGCAGAAAATGACGAATTGCGAGCTTGTTATTTAATTCACACACATTTGCGTAAACAGGACCGTTAGTCAACTAAATTAGGCTTAATTTTTGTAAAGAATGTTTTATTGTAAATGGAACGGTTTGCTTTTAAAATGCATATTTTGAAATGCCACGGTAATGGTAGCCGAATTTGATACCCCGGTAATAGGCGCCGTTACCTTAGTTGGTGTATTTGGACCGAAATTGCAAAGTATTTTATAGTTTTTTCTTGATTTATATACACTAAACACGAATTGTATTCAAAATTTGAAGCTTCAATGACTGCTAGAAGTGCCTTAGAGCTTTGATGATCGGTAAGTCAGTGAGAGCTTGAGTGACAAAACTGTAACATGCCTTGCCCCCACATGTATTGAGCTATGGGCTAGTTCGATTTGCGTAAGATTGTCCCCTAATATACGACCTAAACCCTAATGAGGATATCAAAATTATAATAAACTACGGGTTACCTCAATCGATGTATTTGCTATTATGATAGATAGACTGATAAAATCTCCCCCTTTTATCGGCTGATAGCGGATCAACAGGCTACTAATATCCATTGGTGTTCACTACACACATAATCTGGCACTGGGACCCCTGATTACGGGTAGTTGTAAGTACTTGTAAGGTACATCGAGACAAAGTTGTGTTGGACGAGTGGCGAGATTGCAAATCGCGCGTGAAGGAAAACATAAAGAGGGCCGCGAATGTTTATACAATGTCGTGTTCCTTTATATTATATTTATTTTTGTGTAAGATTGTCCCCCTAATATTTATTTAATTTATAATAATAATAACCATGATGCGGCTATAGTTTCTGTACAAAGAGGTCTCTGTACCATACATTTCTTATGACACTTGGAGCTCTCAATAGTGAAACTATTTATATTGCAGAGGAATATGCAGAAGGATGTACTACCTTTACATGAATTCCCAAACGCTATATTAGCGCCTCTTCTAGCAACTGTTGGTTTAAAGGTGGAGAAAATATGATAATAAGTGATAGATCAGGCAGATGCGTCTCTAGCCCATGTAGCGCCCGTGTGCAAGCATTACTATAGCGCCCCCTAGTATGCGCGCGGTCAAAATGGAATGGTTACAAAGTAGTAGTAGGACCGCTGCGCCCGTGTGCAAGCATTACTATAGCGCCCCCTAGTATGCGCGCGGTCAAAATGGAATGGTTACAAAGTAGTAGTAGGACCGCTGCGCCCGTGTGCAAGCATTACTATAGCGCCCCCTAGTATGCGCGCGGTCAAAATGGAATGGTTACAAAGTAGTAGTAGGACCGCTGCGCCCGTGTGCAAGCATTACTATAGCGCCCCCTAGTATGCGCGCGGTCAAAATGGAATGGTTACAAAGTAGTAGTAGGACCGCTGCGCCCGTGTGCAAGCATTACTATAGCGCCCCCTAGTATGCGCGCGGTCAAAATGGAATGGTTACAAAGTAGTAGTAGGACCGCTGCGCCCGTGTGCAAGCATTACTATAGCGCCCCCTAGTATGCGCGCGGTCAAAATGGAATGGTTACAAAGTAGTAGTAGGACCGCTGCGCCCGTGTGCAAGCATTACTATAGCGCCCCCTAGTATGCGCGCGGTCAAAATGGAATGGTTACAAAGTAGTAGTAGGACCGCTGCGCCCGTGTGCAAGCATTACTATAGCGCCCCCTAGTATGCGCGCGGTCAAAATGGAATGGTTACAAAGTAGTAGTAGGACCGCTGCGCCCGTGTGCAAGCATTACTATAGCGCCCCCTAGTATGCGCGCGGTCAAAATGGAATGGTTACAAAGTAGTAGTAGGACCGCTGCGCCCGTGTGCAAGCATTACTATAGCGCCCCCTAGTATGCGCGCGGTCAAAATGGAATGGTTACAAAGTAGTAGTAGGACCGCTGCGCCCGTGTGCAAGCATTACTATAGCGCCCCCTAGTATGCGCGCGGTCAAAATGGAATGGTTACAAAGTAGTAGTAGGACCGCTGCGCCCGTGTGCAAGCATTACTATAGCGCCCCCTAGTATGCGCGCGGTCAAAATGGAATGGTTACAAAGTAGTAGTAGGACCGCTGCGCCCGTGTGCAAGCATTACTATAGCGCCCCCTAGTATGCGCGCGGTCAAAATGGAATGGTTACAAAGTAGTAGTAGGACCGCTGCGCCCGTGTGCAAGCATTACTATAGCGCCCCCTAGTATGCGCGCGGTCAAAATGGAATGGTTACAAAGTAGTAGTAGGACCGCTGCGCCCGTGTGCAAGCATTACTATAGCGCCCCCTAGTATGCGCGCGGTCAAAATGGAATGGTTACAAAGTAGTAGTAGGACCGCTGCGCCCGTGTGCAAGCATTACTATAGCGCCCCCTAGTATGCGCGCGGTCAAAATGGAATGGTTACAAAGTAGTAGTAGGACCGCTGCGCCCGTGTGCAACGCGCACCCTGCACCATTAGGTAAAGACCCCTCTGATCAGGTTAGTAGCCCATCGGCCACAACACACTTAAACCCTATTCCCATACTACATATTAGTCTTGTACTCTTCTACACCCGAGACGATGGGAATAATTAACATGTTCTGCTAAGTTGGTTCGATTTTAATCGAATAATTTACGACCTGATTATCCTCTTTTTAATCGGGTTATTAAAGAGACATAGTGGACGGAAGGAGTTGACGGAGTGGAGAGATATAGTGGACGGGGATTTATTGGGCCGTAGATACAGTGTACGAGATTTGGGACTGGTCTTTGGACAGTTCCAATATGATGTAAAGAGTGATGTGGCTAGAGTAAATCGATTGTCATAATATCCGATTACGATTGATGATGGCTAATAAAAGGTATCGATTCATTACTGTGTAATAATTATTTTTAGGAAATCAAATAGAGAGCCTATACACTATCGTCTGCTAACACAAGTGACCTGTAAGTAAAGGGAGAGACTGATAGTGCGAGAAAAATTGAGAGCTCGCGCGCCGTGCGGAAATCAATGCCATATTTTCAAACGCAACATTTTGCACAATCAAATATGTCGGTTTCGATCGATGTGATTTTATTTCGTATCATCGTAACAGTAATTAAATAATACATTGTTATTTTCCTATTCACAATTATTTGATTCATATCGATTTATTTCTAAATTGACAGACTCCAAACTATTAAAGCAGTATATCACTAAATTTAAAAATAAAAAGTCGTAGGACGTAATGGTTTGCATACCGAGTTTTCAATGCTAATTTCTATACAAATAAGCCGTAAAAAAATATTACAATAATTTTATAAGTGCTAAAAAGAGCGTGCATGGAGATTGAACTTTGTTTTGTAACTCGGAAGCGATTGAAACTTTTTTTATTATTTCGATGAGCAGTGCCAATTTACGTTATATGGGTGTCGCGATGTGTCAAAAGACCAGTTCCAAATCTCGAACACTGTAGGTACATTATATTATAGGGACAGGGATCAGATTTTATGTGTCGTTTTTGTAATTCCAATGAAAAGCTCGGCCTTCGGCCTCTCTTGCCTCACCGCTGGGCACTTTGAGCTCAGATCTCGCTTGCAAGACACCTTAGGATAGTGAGTGTTCGTCGGGCTTCGTCGTCTTCGGACCTGGGGCTCGCATAGGGAGGACAATCTATGAAAAGCGAGCGAAGCGCGGGCAGAAGCTAGTAAATAAATAAATCTCTTGGTTAAAAACTGTTTGTCTCGAATCAACTATAATTATTATTTCTCTGTATGATATTACAGTGCGATAATACTTAATTTTTATATTCCAGCGTGGTGCAATGGCGGTGCGGTGATGGAGGGCGCGGAAGCGGGCGCGGGCGCGGGCGCGGAGTCAGCGGCGCGCGGCGCGGCGCTCGAGCGCGCTTACGTGCACGAGGTGTACGAGCAGGCGGGGGAAGATGGCGACGAGGCGCGCACGCCGGCGCCGCGCGTGCAGACGTTCCTGGAGGAGTTGGAGCCGGGGAGCCTGGTCGCGGACGTGGGTCAGTAACTGTGTATACCCTTGCTATCTCTGCGTCTCTCTCGTGCACGAGGTGTACGAGCAGCCCCCGTGTATGAGCAGCGGGCCCCTGCCCGCTCATACACGGGGGAAGATGGCGACGAGGCGACAACGCCGCGCGTACAGTCGTTTCTGGAGGAGTTGGAGCTGGGGAGCCTGGTCGCGGATGTCGACCAGTAACTGTGTTTACTCTATCACTCTCTCTCTCTCTCTCGGAGTGGGTCAGTAACTATGCATACCCTGGCTATCTCTGTGTCCCTATCGTGTCTCTCTCTCGTGTACGAGCAGGCGGGGGAAGATGGCGACATCATGAGTCACGACGTTTGGGATGTGTCACAACATATTTGGTCGCAAGCCCTGCATACTCTAGTTAAGTCTCGTTTAGTAAAACATACGTGTTAAAATCGTGAAAGTTATCAATCTTTTCCAAGCAATTCCATGCGGTATCATTTTCATGAAACATTAATATATACAATAGCTCGCGAGGGTACACCTAATCTTCCGTTCACAAATATCTCATTGTTAAATAAATTCTACTCCAACGCACCCACGCTTAACCTTTCAGTCCAACAAGCTTTTTTATCTCAGTGGGAGGAAGAAAACAGGGTATCTTAATTAGTAGGTACAGTATTTCTATTAAGACAGTACATACTCGTATCTATTATCTATACTGGTTTCAAAAGTACATAAGACGTTTTTAAATACGTTGTGAATGCTATAGCAATAAGGACCGTACAGCCTTCGTTATTCGAACTCTCGTAAGTCGATTTTTCTGTGCACTAGGAGCGTGCTACTGCCTCGTTGTTAGATGCAGTGCAGGCACCCTAGGATCGTTGAGATTATAGTTATTGTTTTGTTTCGCGAAATTGAGGCAATGGTCTTTATTGTCATATGTACCACTAAGACACTGCTCGAATTTGAAGAAAACATGTTTGAAATAGGACGAGGCATTTGAGGTCGGGGATTTTTGCATTTGTTTGCGAGTTTTAGACGTGGTCTATGTATTTCAGTCAGGCCGTATGCTTGTTTGCCACGGGGTCCGTAGCCTATGCGGACGCTCCCGAGCACAGAAGAATAAAAAAAACATTAATAAGTAAATATATGTTGTCGACCCTTTACAGATTTGAGGTTTCGTTACGTCAACAGCTCCCTACTTAACTGCACAGCGCATCCACGCGAGCTCTCGTAATCTTTCTCACCACCTCTCGATTTTTCTCGCACTATACCTCTTGTTCTAAGTGTTCTAATAAGAGAGAGATGAATAGTGCGAAAGAAATCGAGATAGCTCACGCGCCGACGCGAGTCGAGAAATAATTACCCTCCTCTTTCTAATTTGCACGATGCGAGTGAGACAGGAGGCTCTCAGTCGCGCGCGAAGCGTCTTGTCCGAAAGTTGTGCTAGAGCAACACAAAACCAAAATAGAGGCGTTATTATGGCTGCGGTCGTCTGCAAGTGTACGGCCCTTGTGCCAAAGCCGCTGTGAGCGGGGCGTGTATAAAAACAAATGCAATTTATATGCACGGTCCACGCCCCATTCGTAGCGGAGCGTGCACTCACAGGCCGTACAATAAGGTAAGGCCTGAATGGACGTTCCGCTCAGAGCGGGGCTTCGAGCGTCCATATAAATTGCTTTTGTTTTATATGGACGCTACACTCAGGCCGTACAATAAGGCGGATACTTGCCCAGTTGGGCTCCTCTAACTATGAGTGAGATGAAATTCCGCCTCCGCGCCGCCTTCTGGAACAATCTCAAGGCATTTAAACAAATGTTAAGATTCTTAATATCATCAAAACATTACTTGACCTTTTCATGTTTCCCTACTAGCAACCTACGCTTCACCAGCGAAAATTTGAAATAACAATCATATCATAATCATAAATGTGTAGGTTTAATGTACCTAACCATTTAATATTTATATTATACGGTGCGAATCAAATGAACTGCCCACATGTAAAGTAAATATTACTTATAACCATATTTTAACTAACATTTCATCTCACTCATAATTCCTCGAGCAGCCCAACTGGGGAAAAAAAAGAAAAAGATGAAAATGTATTATGTGTAGGTACAACATTATATAAGTACTTACATAAATGTGGTTTAGGAATAGTTATACAAGTGCAACATATCCTGTATGTAGGCAGGTATAAGTAGTTAGCTTCACCTTACAGAAGAGCGCAACCGTAATACACGACTACTGCTCATTTATCACGCGACGGCGCACGAGTGCTCTCGATTTTTCTAGCACTATCCGTCTCTCTTTTATTAGAACACTTAGAACAAGAGGTGCGTGAAAAAACGAGATTATGTCGCGGCCGTGCCATTATAGACGTGCTGCTTAGTAAACTAAACGGAACTGTCCCACATATTTTGAATAAATAAATGAATACCTAGCTAATCCTACAAAATATCAATAAGTCTTGTACTATGGGTACTAGCTACGATAATAAATAAATATAACAGAAAATATTCAGACGCAGCAACAAATAGCCGTGCTCTTCACACAATATTTACCCTTACCGGGATTTGAACCCATGACCACTTCGTATACGGGGGTATACTAGGCTATAGTGGTCGTCTATCGGCTACTTTCCTAAAAAATATATTTCGTCTGTCAGGTTATCAAAAAATATTGGACACGTATTTTTTTTTGTCAATTAAACAAGAAAATTTTAATATATAGTATAATTTTAATATTTGACGACCGGTTAGCCTAGTGGGTAGTGACGCTGCCTACGAAGCTGAAGGTCCTGGGTTCGAAGCCCGGTAAGGGCAAATGTTTTTGTGATGAGCATGAATATTTGTTTCTGAGTTATGGATGTTTTCTATGTATTTAAGTATTTATTTCTATTATATATATCATCGTCGTCTAGTACCCATAACACAAGCCTTACTGAGCTTACTATGGGACTAGCTCGATTTGTGTAAGATTGTCCCCTTATATTTATTTATTTATTTATATCTTTTATAGTCCGCCATAGTTCCGTGTGACGCAGGTCACGCAGAACTAACTATATTTTTTTACCCAGGAAAGTAACCACAAACACTTGAGTTTCGTCAACACGCTTGTTCAACTGTTCCAGCCCTGTAAATCATAAATAATTACCGCGTAGGCGTTGTGTAGGAGGCGGAGACACTGCTTGTTTAATCCCCATGTTTATAATAAACCCGGCTTTATTCCACAATTAGTTCACCCTAAAAAGAAGGATGAGATTTAGGTACACCCACCCCTGAATGCCAGAATTTCTTAGAAAAGGACATTGCCGAATCCTCTACCAAGGTTTATTTTGTGCCACAACCAAACAGGCGTCATAACAACAATAACTTGATTATATTTTCTAACCGGGAAATGTGAGATCAAGTAAAAAAGTTATTTACTACCACCACGATGACAACTTCCGGTGCCGCCATTGCAAACATCGTCTCATGAACGATTGACAGTCATAATATTCACCACCTTGTCCAACCCACCTCACCATTCAACCAATATGTATAACAATTCCGAGAGTCATAACAATTATGCGTGTTCGGAGGTCAGTAATTGCACTGGTTTTGCCATGATGTGAATTTTCGGTAAACGTAGTCATATCATAGACCAGGAGATACACGATTTTTCCTCTCTTTTCTACCAAAAGTATCGCCATAGGCCTCTCATTTGTACCAAGTATCGCGGCAGGGGTCTGATTCCGTAATGACGATGCAACCATTTGTACCAGGCTCATTTTTGCACAGCTAGGTACTTAATCGTCGTCATCAGCGTATACGAGTATTCCCCCCCGCTGCTGGGCACAGGCCTCATATCATGAGGATTCATGAATCAGAGGCAACAGGCAGTACACCCCACGCCGGCCCAATTGGGGACTTCACAATTTACATTCACTTTTTGAGAACCTTAAAGTGTTAAATTATTCCCAGGTTGTGGCAACGGCAAATACCTGAGCGTGAATCCGTCCGTGTACGCGGTGGGCGGCGACCGCTGCACCCGGCTCACAGCGCATGCGCGACACCACGAGAATGAGGTATGATTGAAACTACATTTTAACGTGAGACACATCATCGTCCTCCTAACGTTATTCCCAGAATGCCCCTAAAGGAGCCCGTGGTCCGCTTTGACACCTATGCCAAGATCTGGCTTAGGCTAATTTTACGAAAGCGACTTCCATCTGACCTTCCAACCCAGAGGGTGAAAACTAGACCGTGAGACACACTGCATGACATTTGTATTTGGTTCGTTGCAATATAGGCGAAGCTTAAAGCGTGGAGCTCTATATAGTTACGATCTTACGATTGTAACAAAACAAATCGAAATGCTTAAACCATTGTTGTATAAAAAAAAGTGTGACTTTTATTTGAAAACTTGAAAAAATTGTGAAGTATCGCTACAAAAACCCTTACAAAATCCAAAAAAAACCTAAATTGTACAATATAAAATCCGTAAATGTCGATACGCCAGCGTTAAGAATGATCATTAAGTACATGCTGAGCTACAGTGAGAAGGGAAACTATGTAACATAAACAAGCCTCAAACACTAAAAACCCGGAGCTTGACTCTTGAAAGCATTATACACAGCGATGTATCTCTTCGTCTATATAAAATGTTGCGTAATTAAATACACTATCAGCTTGTGTGTACCAAACAAAAAGCACTTCAGACAGATGGCAGGTCAGATGGCAGTCGCTTCCTATGCTAAATCTTGGAATTAGGTTAGTTGCCAAGCCGGGCTCCTTTAGAGCTCAACCGGTAATAACGCTAGGAAGAAGATGATGAAGACAAGTGATGTCATTAATTTTCAGTTTACACCTGCTCCGAAGTTCGAACAAGATCTTCGAGACGTAAGAGACAGGTCGTTAAGCGTTGCCTTCTAGTACTCAGTCTGAAATCATCGAATTGAAAATCATCATTTTGATGATTTCAGACATTTATAGGTGTACGCGGGCTGAGTTTCCGCTCGAACTCGACGTCATATCTGCGCCTATTTTGCGTGTCGATGTCACTACTATTATTCGTGCCAGCCCAGTTCTACCAGGAAGTGTAGCAGTCCCTTTGTGTTGCCGAGGGCCTCCGGTAGTGACCCCGGTGCTCCGAGGTGCGTAGCCCGGTATACTGCCACCCCAACATATAAATACCTTCCTTTCAGGTGGTGGTGTGCGACAACCTCTGCCTCCCATTCCGGGACGAGTCGTTCGACGCCGTGCTGTCCATCGCAGTGGTGCACCACTTCGCCACCGTGGAGCGGCGCGCCATGGCGCTGCGGGAGCTGGCGCGCGTCACCAGGATCGGGGGGAGACTGCTGCTCACCGTGTGGGCTATGGAGCATGAGGGCCGGAACTTTCATTCTCAGGTACAGCCTCACTCACTGAACCACGGTTTGTAGCAATGCCTGTGTGGGAAACCAACTATGGCTCTTTTAGAGTCTATCTATATCAGCAGATGAGCTCTCTTTAGACTATGGATACCTCATGGATGGAACTTTCTTTCTCTGGTACGAACAAAAACCCATAGGTTTTGTAGATATTGCTGTGTGGAAAGTCAACTACGTCTCTTTCTGGAGTAGTTATACCTATAGGTCCGCAAATAGGCTGTGTTCCATTCGCAGATCAGATACACCGTCAGCATGATACATTGCTCAATATTTGAGGCGTGTGTAACACTAGGAGGCAACTTTTGATCCCAGGTACTTTCTACTACCTGTGACCCTACCATTCTACTTTGCTACTACATTAGTCTCTTGTTCTAACTTTGTATCGTTTCCGACTACGTACGATGTAATGGTATAGTTTTTCCACATCTTCATTGTGGATCATAGCTATTGGTATTTAGAATAAATTATTTTATTTTCCAGGACGTCCTAATCCCTTGGCATCGGCCAGCCACTCTGTTGCCGCCTACACCGGCTCCTCGACGGTTCCTCTCTGTTGACCACGACCAGTAAGTCAATCGGACTGCCCTACAACGTAAATCACAGCATGATATCACAATGACATCAGTCTAACTAACTACTATATTAATGGCTCACCGACCCAAAGCAAGTCTTCTTCTCCGACCCGCGTTGATGGGGGAAGAACAGGGTGCCATACAAAAATCGGTGTAATTTTCTGACTCTGTTCCAGTAATGCGGAACCGTGGAAGAGTCGCGACGGTTCGCCAGGCTCTTCGTCGCTTTCGTCGCCCAACGAGACATGCTACTCGTTCGTGCGGCGCGCGCTGCAGCGCCTGGCCGGCCGGCGCTCGTTTCTGCCGTCCTGGGGCCTCCCCGCCGGCCGCGCCCCGCCCCGCCCCTGCCTCCGCCCCGAGCCCCCCGCGGCCGACCTGCCCATCGAACTCAGGAGACTCGATGAAGTTCTCCCGCCCCGACTCGTCAACCAACAATCCGACGCCTCCAACGCCACTAAGTCGCGTAGCCTAACCGACATCGCTGACATCGAACGCCGAGCTCTAGTCCGGTCTCGCTCCAGCCTCCCGAGTCTCGGAGTGGAGGAGAACGAACCCCCGCCTAAGGAACCACCGCCTCCCGACGCCACAGAGCCACGAAAGAAGCCACGGCTCGTTAAACAGAAGAAATCTATTAACGAGGATGATGCCGAAGAAGATTTAGATAAACCGACGGACATGAAGAGCATGGTGGAGGAGATGCCTAATTTTAAAATACACACGCATAGGCTATCGTCAAAGAAGCTGGGTGTTTTTAAGCAGACCTCTCTCAATGAGGAGCTTATGTCAGTGGAAAGGTTACGTGAGAAGGAGCATCTGAGAAAGAATATTCAAAAGCAAGCGTCGCTTAATGAGGAGTACTTATATCGTCGTCCCGGAGCTCTTGACTCAATACGTGACTCGATATTTTCCACGTCAGCGAATACGGCCAAGAAGTTCCAATCCCTGAAAAACGGCCTCACAAGTAAGTTCAAAACGTCTACAACGAATATAGATAAAGTAACCGTGTTTGTGCGAATGTTACAAGGTTGGAAGAATCACGGACCGGTGCCAGAAGTCCCTACTCCGAGCGACAATAATACGGGGAGCGATAAAAGCTATCCGGAGAGACGGCATTCTAAGGAGGACGGCTCGGACTCCTCGAAGGACAGTAGTTTACAGAGTGACACTAGTGTTGATTCGGAGGACAGTTTTGCATCAGTGATATATGTGCCCAAAGCAGACGGCTCTAGTGATCCTCTGTCTCCTACGCCGCTGTCTCCCGGACCGACGTCACCTAGGTTGAAGGTATCATCTGTACCGACTTCTCCGAGAATGAAAAGCTCACCAGGTCTACCCTCTCCGCGAATAAAACAATCATTCCCGTTAATAAGACCACCTGCCTCCCCAAGCGCTGTCCAAGCGCCTGTCAATAAGATTCTAGTAGCCCAATATAGCCTTAAAAATTATACTACTTCTAGTGCAGTGTGCACTGTTCCTCTGAAACCACAATCAAAGAGTCAGCCGAATTCACCACCGAAATCAGAGTCAGATGAAAAACTATGCAATACCAAGCCTCTAGTAATAATTCCCGAACCACAGCTAATTATAAACAAAATACCCCCTCCAATAGAAATATTTGAAGAAATAGACCCAATCCCACCAATACAAGAAGAAGACGAAACCACACCTTCCGATGTAACTAAAGAATTACTAGCAGAAATCAGTAAAGATATAGAAGAGATTGATAAACTAACAGCCGAAACCAATCAGTTAAAACCACGTGTCCTTCAAGACGTAAAGCCGTATCCGAAAATAACATTACAGACGGTCGCAGATCTTCCAGAGATCCCACAATTCAAACCTAAGGAGCCACGAAAATCCCCTACAAATGACAATTTAGATTCAAGAGCAGCAGATCGAAAACGAAAAGAGAGAATCAGGCAAGTCAAAGAGATGCTCAACAAAGGAATGCCAGCAGGAAACGTCAATAGAAGACCTTTTCCAATAGTAAAGTGCAACAGGAAGGCAGATTCTATAGCCAAAAGTCATCCTAAATTAATGTCTTTGGAGCTGTTCAACCCAGCCACTGACGACGTTGATAGCGACTCGAGTGGCGTTTCATCGCCAGACTCAGTTGACAGTGTCATAAGCGTCGTCCCGGAGGAACTACGAAAGACTGCAATAGAAAAAGGTAAGATTCAAAACCAGTGGATGGATTTCAAATAAGGTCTCATCATCATTACTTAAGAGCCTTGCTCTTGTCGGTGGAGTAAACGCCACTTTTCTCTGTCCATCGACATCAGCTTTATCTTTTATTTGGCTAAAATATGTGAGCCTAGGCCTTCCTCTACCTCTCTTGCCGTATTGTTTTAAAAATAAGGTCTTCTTAATTTAATTTCATTGTATAATAAACATTTGTCATCCAATTTCTTTCAATGTATTTTTTTGTAACACAAAAGAACGAAATGATTTCTAAAATCAAATTAACTACTAAAAAAGCTTTGAAAAACTAAATAACTATATACGTAACTTAAATCCTTCTACACAATTATTACAATAATGCCGTTATATTATACTAGGAATCAAGCTCCTATGTCCAGAAACACATGTTGTACCAGATTATTATTTTCATGATATTTTTTTGCTGTTACAGACCTTCCAAATCCATCAATAGTGGAGCCTATAAACGAGAAAGAAGAAAGTCGGCCAGAGAAATCAACGTCTCCAGCGCAAAACCTATTAGAAGCGGTCGCCGAAGTAGCGCATTCACTAGATGAGACCTGTGAAGCTGTAATACAATCCAGCCCAAGATCGAAGCGGAAGCATTTAGAAAAACTTGAAAGCACTGAGGCAATGGCCATCGTGCAAGGAGCTTCGAGTAGCAGCAGCAGTAGCAACTGGAGTCTCAACAAACTCTCTCCAGGTGACCTAAGAATTCTGGAATCTCGATCACACACTAGTTCAAGCGGAAGTTCGTCCAGTCTGGAGCGCCTGTCACCGGGCCGGAGGTCAAAAGAGCGCTCTCCAAAACTTGGAAGCACCAGCAACTCAACGTGGAGTCTAAACCGACTGTCTCCTAATAGACTTGAAGGACGCTCACTAGATGAAAACCTCAGCAAAAGCCACAAGAGCCCAACGAGGATACCTTACGATTCGGTATCAATGTCAAGCACTGACTCCGAAAAATCTATTTCGAAATCAGAGAGCTTCAATAGGATACAGAACGAACCTCTCATTACATGCAAGTCAGATATGTTGTCTAAAGAAGAAGACTGGATGACAGACCAGCATGAACGTGGCCATCATTTAACAGAGTTCGCTGAGAAGCTTAGTGAGAAGCTACTTCAGGAAATAGATCAATATTCTAAAAGAATCAATGAGGAAGATTTTGACTTGCCCAGTAGTAGTAGTAGCGAGAAGAGCATTTCCCTTCGCCTGAAACGTGAAGAGGAAGACCGAAATACACAGAAAATTCTCGATGAGCTGTCTGACAGTTTGCAACACCTCGATGATCCTTACATTAGTAAATTAGGGACTGAAATCAAAGGGCTGAATAAACTGAGTGCCGAGATTCAGGAGCGGCAAAAATATATAGCATCACTTAGCGATTCGCACGAGACAGATATAAATAAACTCTTCCCGAAATGTGGCACTAAGCTAAAAAGCAAGAAGAGGTCGAAAGACGTTGATCCCATAATTAATAAATATAGGGAACTAAAAAAGAACATGAAAGTAACTAGCGACGAGGATATTTATCTCAACAACTGTGCCAACATCCAATATAATGTGACAAAAATTGCGGAGGATAAATTACCGGACACGGAAACAAAAAACCCTGACGACGACAGCGCCATTTGCTCGAGCAACGGTAATCCGGAGATCACGATCGATTCCGGAGCATACGACACTAGCCAGTCACTTGAGACCGGCTACTCCCTCGAGTCTGAAATAAGCGTCGACTCACTCTGCACCAGCACCGACAAGAGATCCTCCCTCAAAGTTGGTCAATCCACAGACTCGAGTGACCTGGACAAGATGGAGATTAGTCCAGAATCGATCACATCTCGATCCAGCGCGAGTACGGCCCCGTTGAAGTCTGGATTTTCGATCGAATCGAGTGATACTTACGCGGGCAGCGACTGGAGTCGACGGGATAAGACTGGCAGCACCGCTTCGCTCGGTTGCGCGAGCTTGGCGTCGCTGCCGTCGTGCAGCGAGTGTTCGAAGGACAGGAAGCTGGAGACGCGGTCCTCGTCGGAGGAGACGGCGCCGGGGCCGGGGGCGCCGGGGGCGGGGGCGGCTCGCAGGCGGCCCGCGCCGCACGCGCCGCTCCTTCCGTCCCTGAGCGACGGCTCCGACAGCCTGCCGTCCGAGGGCGGCGCCGTCACCTACCACAGGTACTACCACGTCTTCAAGCGGGGCGAGCTCGACCAACTCATCGAGCAGTACGTCGAGAGTCTGCACGTCGTGTCGTCCTTCTACGACCAGGCCAGCTGGTGCGTGATCGCGGAGAAGGTTCAAGTGTGGACTATTTAATGCAGCTCAGTGTACCAGGAACTTGTAATATAGGCAGAACGAAGCGTTCTCGCATTGCTAGGTACAAGTGAACGTGTGTTATATAGACACCACCTGAGTGCTAAACAAAGCAAAATTGCCAAAAGCGAAGCTTTTGTTTTTAATATACTTATTCTTAGTCGCTCTATACTGGTGTACTAGTTGTTACCTATACTGTATCTCGCCGACGGCCTCGGCTCTATGGGCGGTAGTGTGCGGCGCGAGACAACTCGCATAAAATGAAAACTAAGAGCTTTAAATAGTGAAAAATTAATATAATATATTATATACTTCAGTGGCTCAATATTGTAAGCTATTCCATAGCTTATCCATCATGTATCACAGAGTCCTCGGGTTTATGGCGTCGTCCGGATTGTAATATCGAAATACTTAGTCACAGTTTATAGTCATTATAATTACGACAATAACATAAATAGCAACGAGCGGCAGCCATTATAGTACTCGGACGACAATATAAACCCTGTAATCTTAATCATATGAATACTTCGATTTATTTGTAACAATTGAACTGAGCTGGCCTCGTAGGTAGGGTTGACTGTATGGGTCCACTCGTCACCCGTATCGCTGATTCTATATGTAATTCTTATACTAAAGTCGGACCATTTAGTGAGGCTATAGAGTTTAGTAATCGTAGTGGCATACGAATCCTTGTCTATCGTAAATCCACTCGAGAGTACAAATACTCGTACACGCATTAACATTTGATACTCACAGTCGAGTTTTTTCACCGAATTCATAGTAAGTATTCAAAGGGATTGGGTGAAAAAAATTATACATATCTTTAACTTCGACTGTACTACATAACTATTAAGTACGTTTACAGAAGTTTGTGTACTTTGATGACATTTTATACACCCGTTTCTGCATACTAATGATATAACCATACAATTGCGTAAATACCTACTCAATAAATAGTAGACAATCACAATTAGCGATTTCTTTAAAATATATGTTTTCATTTCTCATGCTCAAAAAGTGCGTCATGTTAGGCTTAGCAAGCGGGGCTAAAGTAGTACATTTAGCCCCTAGGGAAAATATGTATACATACTTATGATGTATAAAACATTTTAATTTGACCAATCAAAACAGTTCAACGTGTTATCCACCAATCACAACTGTTTATAATAGTTATTTACGATACAAGTGCCGAAAATAGGAAATTCGCAACGAGTGGTGATAAATTAAAACACGACCGAAGGGAGTGTTTTAAATCGACACGAGTTACGAATTACCTATACGCACGTGTATCGTACAACGTTTTACTGTACATATGGCTCTTTAAAGTTTCGACATATGCACGAAAAGTGCTCTTTTCCGCACTAGTGCGGGAAAGTAGCACCATATGTACTGTAAAAACATTAATAAGTATTTGCTATCACCAAACCAGAACACAGCTAGACATTAAAATTGACCAATCAGGAAACAGAATTCAATTCAAACATTAGGTGTTTTTATTCCCCTTATTCACAATAATTAAAAAAATAAACGCCTCTGACTGACCATAGCCGCGTCCAAACGTTCAAGCATGGTTGACTGCATACATGACATAAGCTATGAAGATTGAGCGGGATAGACTGCTGTCTATCTCGCCTTATCGTATGCCCCGCGTATACTGTTCGCCGCGCTCGGCCGTTTAGACGCCGCCATTAGACGGTCAGAAGCGTTTATTCGTGGTGTGAATATTTTGTATCTGTGTCAAAGCAGTTTATTAAAAAGAATGGCGCCAAATCGAACAATCTTTTCGCCTTGGTATAATTGTTGATTGTGGATGGATAATCTTTGCTTTTACTATTTTCCCGCAGTCGAAGTGAAAAGTAGAGTGTATAACTCTGGTCTAAAAGCCATATTACCCCTCGAACTATTTCCCCTCACTTCGTTCGGGAAAATATCGATCTCGTGGTAATGTGGCTTACTTTAGACCCTTGTCATACAATCTACTATTATTTTACCCTTGACCTTGAAATGTTGAAACTAACTTATTTTTGAATTTGAGATGGTGATATATCTAGGAGATTGGATATTAACTTGGGTATCTTCTTTATTGTTAGTTTGTAAAAACGGGATTAATAATAGTTGGTTAATTTTCAGACTAAGTATAAAGAGTTCGCACAAGTTCTGTGGTGTATGACATCACACCAGCCTAGCTAGCGTGACAGCTTTTACGTTGCAGATAAAACATTGGGCCTCTCACGGGAGAGAAATTATTTACGCCCGACATAAAGTCGATCATGCTATCTAGATAAATAAACACGAATTTTGACGTACCTACTACCTAGTCAATTCCAAGAGAAACATTAATTTCAAACAGTTGCTACATTTTTTTTACAGATATCCGTAATAAATAAGTGGATAACGAATTTTAATGTTAATTTTTTATAGCATACTTATTAGTTGATAAACTATGAATAATTTGAATTAGTGTGTAACATTTAAATGCCGCGAAATTCAAAATAAATAGCATTCATCGTCATTAATGTAAATGGCAACACTTATCTCACAAAGAGAATAAGAGATGGAAACACTGGCGCGTTTGAATAGGAATTTGGCATGGATGTAAATAATCGCTATAAGTATATAAAGGCTACTAGAAAATAATTATCAAAAAGAATCAGTGAGATTAAAGTTTAATATTAGATTAGTCACCAATGCATTTTACATATTTTTCTAAATTAAGAATCTCATTGTTTTCAGAAAAATATGAAAGGTGCAGTGATCGCTTAGATCTCATACTTCGTTACTAGGAGTGTAACATGCAACTAGTCAGTACTACTGAACCGTAGGAATAGTCAGGTATTATATAAATTGCACAACAGTAAATAAGTAAATTTAATATATGTACATGCATAAGTCTTCATTGTTAGTCAGTGCCATGCTAACATGATATTGGCAAATACAATCAGGGAGTAAAATAAATTATCAACATTTGCGTGGTTCCAGGGAAAAAAGACTTTAGCCTGAAAAAGGGACATGGGGCTAATGAAAGGACAAATTCTGTAAAAAATACCATCTTTGGGACAGAGATCTACCGATTTGTTTTGTTTCGGTCGCTTTTTGAAACAAAAGTAATTCAACTCTATGTCGACGTACATATAATGATTCAAATTTCTATGTAATTTTGTATGGTGTGGTGGTGGGAGATAAAATAATTGTCGTTAGCGCTTACCTGTGATTTAAAAAGGTATATTTAAAATTAGTGACTCAAATAAAACGGTCACACCAATATAAAAGAAGGGCTTTACTTAAGTATTTTACCTATAGCATTATTACTTACACTCCGCTGTGTAATGCGTTGCATTTGTTTTATAAGTGTACGCATGTGAAACTGCCATATACCACGTGAGCCGCTGGAGCTCCTTTTACGTGCGTCGACTCATAACGACAATAACGTCCTTAGGCCCACCAAATTTGAATCCACTAAAGAGAGAGGAAATAGAATTGAATTTCTTGTATTTCATAAAACGACAGACCCAAAACAAAATGCTACTCGGTTCACATTGAAAATTATTTAAATTCTTTTAATCGAATACGTCCTTTCAGTAGGCCCATGGGCCTTGAGAGGATAAAGTCTCTTTTTCCTGAGACCGACACACTTATCGTGCTGAAGTATGTCGTGTCTTCAACAACATGCCATTTATATCCAATCCGGACCGAAGGACCAAAACTAATGGTGGGTACACACTGAGCAAACGAACGACCAACGAACGCGAAGCATTTAGGTGACAGCTATTTGTTAGAGTAAGATACATAGCCGTTCGTTGGCTTGGTGTGTACCCACCATAAATCACATACTAAATACTTGGTTGTATTTGACAGTTCGTTCCCCAGTATTCTCTAAATAAACATTTCATATCGGATAATCAATTAAAATTTGTCAAAAATATCTATTACTGTGTAAGTAAATAAGTTTACTTTTTAAGTTATCATGCCTTGACGGCGTTAAATTTGTTTTATTGGAAGTTGTGACCTTTTTAAACCATATCAATGCTTTTTGTGTATAGAAAAACGTATATTTTTCTTGGTTTTGTAATTTATATTTTTAAGGATCATTTAATTTTAGTATTGGTTTGGTTGGTATCACTGGCACGGAGGTTGGTGTATAAATACTATAGCACTTGGCAGATACTAAAGTTACCTATTGAGCTCTTTCATAAAAAGCGTAGGTACTTTTCACTTTATCAAAGTTTTGAAATGTTTTTTTTCTTGCTCAGGTTATGAGAAGGTGGGTTGACTCCGAGCGTCTTCAATTGTGAACACATTTTTCATAGTAACACCTGGCCTCCTCGGAAAAGTGTTTCTCTGAACGAAACATTTGATAAAGTTTTTATTTCCGAATACTATTTTGAGTATTGTTATAAAACAAACCTAGCCCAACAGGTTCTACCTATATGATACTATCCAAATATTTGGAATAATCTATGGTTTCAGATAAAAAAAAACATGACTTTGGCAAATTTAGTACTTTTCAGGGAAACAAAAATTCGAAAATTGTATGTTCATGTTTTTTATAGTTCCGCTATATAAAAAAGTCACAAAGCGGAATATAAAAGGAACACTTCTTTCTTTTTCGAAACGATGTATTGATGAATTACCTATGCTTCTGAATAAAGAAACACGTAAATTCTAAAATGTTTAAAAAATACGGACGGAAATAGTTACTTTTTAATGCCGTAATTCTCCATGTCTGTGACCAAAAGACAGCTTAATTGCAAACCTTTATCTAATATAATTATCTTAACCGAATTGGCCTGAAGCCGATTTCAATATGGACGGCTTTCCACGAGGATGTACATATTTATATGCATTTTGTATTGCTGAAACAGTTAATGTCGGCTTAATCTGTGATATATAACTGATAGAAGAGACACAGGACCTAGTCTGTTAACAATTTCACAAATTAGCTAATCAAACTTAATTCTCTCAATTATAAATAAATCATTAAACAGGCAAAAGGTACAACTTTGTTGTTGTCAATGAAGTCGACTTCTAATTGCAACGTTAAGAGTCCGCAGTAAGCTCGATTCTCCATACAAACGTAGTTACGCTCTCATTTTAAAACTACGTGTTGGATTGTAACGAAACTTTGTATGTTCAATGAAATGAGGTATATCTATGTCTGAAATTAGTTTACGTAGCTTCAGATACCATAATAAAAAAAATACAGCGAATTTAAGTTTTTCATACAAAACTAGTTTTTGCTGTATTTACTTTGTTTTATAAATTGGAACCATATAAACTAATTACAGACATAGATATACCTCATGTCATTGTATATGCAAAGTTTCGTCACAATCCAACACGTAGTTTTAAAATGAGAGCGTAACTACGTTTGTATGGGAAGGTGAAATTCGGCCGAGCTTACTGCGGCCTCTTAAGAGGGAAGAGAAAGGGAATTTCATGAGAAAATGGTTTCCACTAACTAAATCTTAACGAATCACTTTGATTTTGATGTCGATCGCTTCAGCATAATAAGTTGTAGGTTTAGAGATTTTTTTTTTTTAAGTTTTTTGGGGGCCTAAATATTTATGTTTGATTAATTGCAAATTTTGAAAAGTCTTTCATTGTGTCAATAACTTAAGTACTATAAAAAAAGACCGGGTTGCACTCCGGGAGTGCCGGCAGGAATCCGCGTTTTAAAGCGCAACTCCCGCTTTTTGTATTCCGGCAATTGGCAACACTAATTCCTACGCTCCTACACGTCACGTGACCTCCTAGGCCTATCGCCTACACCTGTCGCGAGTTTAACAATTATTCCCCATCCCAAAAAGTGCACAGCGCCGCTAAAGAAGTTTTCACTTAAAAAAAATTGAGATTGGAAAATATATAGAAGTGGAAAAACATTTTCTCTTTTTGTTTGGACGATTATGTAGTATTATTCCCTCTCAAGGCAATATCGCCTTATCGAACCCGACAAAGCGGTACCTTTTACTTGGGAACTCACTTTGAAGAGGAACTTTTAACTAGGTATATTTTGAAATTTTTGCATAAATCTACGTATCAAGGATTTGTTCTTGCTGAGGCTTGTTTTTATTGTGATAATAATGGTTAATTGTGAAATTATAACACTGATTGCATTAAAGGACTGTGTGATATTATTTTTTACGACCGCTTGATATTCCGTAGGAGGTTATATTGCATTCTTTTATAATTGGCACCATAGTTTAATTATAATTACAACAACATGTGTTAGATAAGTGACTTCGTATAGAATAATGGACATTGTGTTGTTTCTTTGTTACTTCGCACCCGAAAACGTATCAAATGAGTACTTATAGTGTTTCCTTCATATCACATCGTTGTGGTTTGGCCAAGGCACGTTACACAAATGGGCATTTATTTCTATTTAAACTTGGACAAATAACTCCATCTTAGAAGAACTCTGCATCACCAGATGACTAACGGACATCTGCCAGGGGAGCTAGCACAACTGACGCCGCTCCGCGACGCGAGTCGAGAAAGATCTATTGTCCTCTTTCTAATTTGCACGGTGCGAGTGAGAAAGGAGACGCTCCGTCGCCTGCAAAGCGACTTGTCAGCAAGTTGTGCTAGACGTACAGGAAAGGATTCTTTGCTTCGTTGGACATATCATACGTTCTAGGCATGTTCTAGAGAAACAAATAATTCTTGGTTCTGTGGAAGGCAAGCCCGGTTAGAGGAAGGATTCTAGTGCGCTGGGCTGATGCAGTTAAGAGGGCTGCAAAATGCAGTTTTTCCCATGCATCCAAGAGGGCTGCAAAATGCAGTCTTTCCCATGCAGTCCATTAGACGATCAAGGAGGGCTATATGTGTAGCATGCGGTCACGATTCTCAGTCATGAGGGATCGACTAGGAAGAAGAAGAAACTTGGATCCCCAACTTTTGTGTCAGATTTTGTCAATTCTTTGTTATTTGAACTCAGAAACGAAAGAGCTCGGGAATCTTTCGATTCTTGTAGTAAAAAATAGTGTCCCCATTTTTAAATTAATCATGAAATTAAAGACTAATTATCGTAATTACATATGTCTCTCGTCGTGTCAGAGCGTTTTGAAAATCACCAGGGATTTACTTATTCCAGTATTTCAAAATCCTGAGTATTTCCATTATAATTAGTCAGGCGTTACTTTTCGGAATTCCATGATATGTTACGGGAACAATATTCTTTTACTCTTCCGCTAAAAAACGTGCAGGTCTATCAGCGAAGATGAGATGCAACTATTTTTGCATGCGGTTAGTGCAGTCACGCTCCCTCCGCACGTAATTACAGCAAACTACCACCAATAATGACAAAACCTCGACACGTGTTTCTCTGAGCCTCTACGAGGCATCATCAGGAGATGCTAGCAGGAGATGTTACTTGCGCCACGTCCACTGAACAAATGAACCTGACTGTTGCTATAATAGGACGGACCCAATATAGCGGTCGAACTTAATAGCGGTCGAACTCGAACGAAGTCCGGAACCGTCAGCCATATTTATATTCTGACCCCCCATACTACCATGCGTGCGTGAAAGAGATGGAAGAACACGTAACAACGGGGATGATGCAACATTCAATTGTTCTCAATACGCCTCTGTTGTTGAACCTTATTATTTCTAAATGTTCTAGAACACTTAAACGCAATTCTTTTTCGCAAACATACAAGATGTTAAAAGAACGTTCAGACAACGCATGGCTGTTCTCCAATAAATGTTTTGCGAAATTTGACTTGTCCGGGTGATTATAACTACGTCGCAATGTTTTTATACCTCGTGTTAAAACTACTGCAAGTTTGATCTCGCCTATTCTCGTAACATTTCCATAATTCAACTGTGTGACGTTGTTTCATAAAAATGGCTATAGACACACAGTGGAAACCATAAGATATTTTTAAACGCTTGTGACATTACACCCAAATGTCGTAGCCAAACCTCAACGCAACGATCACAGCGGCTACCGCGAAACGAAATCAAAGTTCGTTCGTGTATATCTCTCTGTCGACGCCCGAATCACAAAGTGCGACAGAGATACACAAATTAGTTTCGTTTGCGTGTCGCGTCAGCCGCTGATTTAGTCAAGTCGAATTTTTTCTACAGCATCCTGTTCGCGCGAGCCAGTTAATATAACTAAGGTAACAAGAAATACAGTAATACAATGTAAGCTGATGTACTGTATACATTATACTAGGTGAGAACCTTCACAATAAAATGAAGACTTCAATAAGAGATTTGTTTTATTTTTAGATTTACTCTACACTCACCATCCTCCTAGCATTATTCCCGGTTGTGCCCCTAAAGGAGCCCGGGGTCCGCTTTGACACCTGATCCCAAGATTTGGCAAAGGCACTAGTTTTACAAAAGTGACTGCAATCTGACCTTATTGGGATTAGACCGGTTTCCTCACGATGTTTTCTTTCACCGAAAAGCTAACGGTAAATATTCAGTACATAAGTTCCAAAAAACTCATTAGTACGAGCCGGGATTCGAACCCACGAGTCCGCTTGAAAGCCGCATGTCTATGCTTAAATAGATTTAATACATAGATTTAGTCTATGCTATCAACATGAATGAGATATGAACTACTCATAATAAAAAATAAGTTGTAAATGAAATAATGAATAAGTTAAAAATCATTTATTTAACTTAGGTATTCTAAAATAAATACAAAATGTATCTAAGTAAATAACAATCAATTCTTTGACTTGATTACAGTTAACGTAAAA
The DNA here is from genome assembly GCA_945867215.1 of Epinotia demarniana. Classification (NCBI taxonomy): domain Eukaryota; kingdom Metazoa; phylum Arthropoda; class Insecta; order Lepidoptera; family Tortricidae; genus Epinotia; species Epinotia demarniana. Next base: position 13,129,014 of record OX244270.1, on the reverse strand, counting down.
TTAGTCTAGAGTAAAACACGAACCTTAAACTAAAGTTATACATACAAGCTGCGTTATAACAACGAATTTAAACAAATTACTAATACTAGGATTCGATTTAGTAAGTTAAAAAAAACTCGGCTTTCTGATAGATCGACTCGAGGAATAATGTGACGGTGATCCACAATATTTAATCATAATTTTTTATCATAAAAAGGTCTATATTTGTCTTTCTCGTAGTCGGTTAAAACAAACAAAGAAAGAACGGTGCAACGCCAATTTATTGCCTGCATAAAATGGCACGCGCAAAGCGTGTAATTTTAGCCGTATTCTTTTTAGTGTCTAGTACAGTCAGAATCGTATAATTAGTAACAGCCCGAGGAGCCAATATATCGTAACGCACCCTTACTCTTACAGTAATACAAGACGTGTATCGAAATATTTGGCTGCTACTAACTATACAGGGTGTACCAAAAATGGGGTGTAAACCGATCAAGGGCGTAACAGGTATCATGGTTTGATAAGAAAAAAGTAAAATAATTGGTTTTTTCACTTTTTTTTTGCATCTGTTGAAAACAATGCGTAAAATAAATTTTCTCTTGGTTTCTTACCAGAAAACGATACCTTTTATGCCCTTGATCGGTTCACATCCCATTTTAGGTACACTCGTATGATACTGACTGTCCTGAAAGTGGTCCAACGAGGCATAATAGTGACGGCGGTAGCTCAGGCTCGGGTTCGTGCTCGTGCTGGTGCTCGGGTTCGTGTTCGGGTTCGGGCTCGTGCTCGGGCTCGTGCTCGGGCGCGGGCTCGGGCTCGCGCTCACGCTCGCGCTCGCTACACGAAGTATGCGGCGAGCTGCGCCATCTTGTCCTTGGGCTGCTTGTTGCGGTGCTTGTTCCCGCGCGCGCGGCCGCCGCGGCCACGGGCGGCCGGCGCGCGGTTCGCCACCGCGCGGTGCTTCTCCAGCTGGGAAACGCATACTTATTTGTAGCGACAAAAAAAACTTAACAGGAAATATCCTAGAGCAAAAGTGACATAACCCATTTTTTTGTAATATTATAAAATGACCGGAGTTCACCCCGTAAATCTCAATCGGAGATAATAATAACTATAAACAAAACATAAAACATTAATACAAGTCAACAAGAGGCGGTCTCCTCGATAAAAAGCTATCTCTTCCAGACAACCTTTGTGTAGCAGGAAATAAATCGTACTCGGCCGTGACGAGCTGCGCGCCGCACGCAGCGCACTGCTGCTCGCACACGGACACACTCGAACACGTTTATACTGTGCTACCTGCGAGCTGAAGGCGGGCTCGCAGTACAGGCAGCCGGTCATCTCGGTGAGCGCGGCGGGCAGCGGGCTGCGCTCGGCGCGGTACTCGGCCGTGACGAGCTGCGCGCCGCACGCAGCGCACTGCTGCTCGCACACGGACACACTCGAACACGTTTATACTGTGCTACCTGCGAGCTGAAGGCGGGCTCGCAGTACAGGCAGCCGGTCATCTCGGTGAGCGCGGCGGGCAGCGGGCTGCGCTCGGCGCGGTACTCGGCCGTGACGAGCTGCGCGCCGCACGCAGCGCACTGCTGCTCGCACACGGACACACTCGAACACGTTTATACTGTGCTACCTGCGAGCTGAAGGCGGGCTCGCAGTACAGGCAGCCGGTCATCTCGGTGAGCGCGGCGGGCAGCGGGCTGCGCTCGGCGCGGTACTCGGCCGTGACGAGCTGCGCGCCGCACGCAGCGCACTGCTGCTCGCACACGGACACACTCGAACACGTTTATACTGTGCTACCTGCGAGCTGAAGGCGGGCTCGCAGTACAGGCAGCCGGTCATCTCGGTGAGCGCGGCGGGCAGCGGGCTGCGCTCGGCGCGGTACTCGGCCGTGACGAGCTGCGCGCCGCACGCAGCGCACTGCTGCTCGCACACGGACACACTCGAACACGTTTATACTGTGCTACCTGCGAGCTGAAGGCGGGCTCGCAGTACAGGCAGCCGGTCATCTCGGTGAGCGCGGCGGGCAGCGGGCTGCGCTCGGCGCGGTACTCGGCCGTGACGAGCTGCGCGCCGCACGCAGCGCACTGCTGCTCGCACACGGACACACTCGAACACGTTTATACTGTGCTACCTGCGAGCTGAAGGCGGGCTCGCAGTACAGGCAGCCGGTCATCTCGGTGAGCGCGGCGGGCAGCGGGCTGCGCTCGGCGCGGTACTCGGCCGTGACGAGCTGCGCGCCGCACGCAGCGCACTGCTGCTCGCACACGGACACACTCGAACACGTTTATACTGTGCTACCTGCGAGCTGAAGGCGGGCTCGCAGTACAGGCAGCCGGTCATCTCGGTGAGCGCGGCGGGCAGCGGGCTGCGCTCGGCGCGGTACTCGGCCGTGACGAGCTGCGCGCCGCACGCAGCGCACTGCTGCTCGCACACGGACACACTCGAACACGTTTATACTGTGCTACCTGCGAGCTGAAGGCGGGCTCGCAGTACAGGCAGCCGGTCATCTCGGTGAGCGCGGCGGGCAGCGGGCTGCGCTCGGCGCGGTACTCGGCCGTGACGAGCTGCGCGCCGCACGCAGCGCACTGCTGCTCGCACACGGACACACTCGAACACGTTTATACTGTGCTACCTGCGAGCTGAAGGCGGGCTCGCAGTACAGGCAGCCGGTCATCTCGGTGAGCGCGGCGGGCAGCGGGCTGCGCTCGGCGCGGTACTCGGCCGTGACGAGCTGCGCGCCGCACGCAGCGCACTGCTGCTCGCATACGGACACGCGGATCGCGTCCTCGAACACGTTTATTATTACGTCGCATCTGAAAAAAACAATATACAGGGTGTCCCGTAAATGCCACGTCACATTGACACCGAAGGTAGGTCAGCTTAAGAGGACCCGAACCACATGACCCCAGTAAAAGCTACACGGTTTTCGAGTTATTGGCAAATTTAAGTTTTCCCACTTTTTTACATTGTTTGTGTCGTCAAATGTCGTCATTTACTTGGAAAGCCCTTTAAGATGTTTTTTTTTTAATTTTCAAAGTCATGTGTGAAATTGTGTAGTGTAATTTTGTCGACAACTACTGTAAAATAAGAAAAAATACTAGATTAATCTTGCATTACATTTCATCGTCTCCTTCATCAATTTTGCTGACCACAATCAAAATAATCAAGTAAACTTTAACATGTTTTTACTAACTTCAAACTCTTAACAGCCATTGAACTTTTTCGATATCTGTAGTACTCGTGCATTTATCAAAAATCCTATTAGAAAGATGGGCAAGACAGGCATTAGCGGCTTATCGCGTTACTTTAGTTTGTTCGAATACTGAGATAAGCTCAGGTAGCAGACGTGGACCGTGTTTTCATTAACTTTGTGACATTTAGTGTGTTGTTATATCAGTCCTTAATGTGCAAATTTTAAATTATTATTGTGTAAGATTATTATTCTTTTATTGTAAGATTATTATTTTTATTGTAAATTACCGTTTGACATGTAAAAGTGCCCTTGTGGCCTATTTGCAGAATAAATAATTTGAATTTGAATTGAATTTGAATTTGTGTGTCGTGCGTCGGAACAAAGATGAAAAGAAACGGGTTGCATTGGAGTAAGATCCTTGTATCATAGCATTATTGAATCTGCACAACATGCGCAAACTTTTGACATTATCTGCTTACTTCGTTTCTTATGCAAAAAAATTTGTTGACACTGTAATGCAAGATTAATCCAATATGTTTTCTTATTTTACATTAGTTGCCGACAAAATAAAACTTGTGTCATCTTATTTAACTATTAATGACTTTGAAAATTAAAAAAAAACATTTAGAGGGCTTTCGATTGCACTAACAGTGTAAAAAATGGGAAAAACTTAAATTTGCCAATAATCATGGTCATGTAAGGTTATTTCGGGTCCTCAGAAGCTGACCTACCTTCGGTGTCAATGTGACTTGCCATTTACGGGACACCCTGTATGAGTATAGACCAAACGAAACCATGACAGTTGCCGCCGTTTTGAACTTTTTGTTTGGGACGTGTTTTTTTAGGGTTCCTTACCCAAAGCGTCAAACGGGACCCTATTACTAAGACTCCTCTGTCCGTCTGTCTGTCTGTCACAGCCACCAGGCTGTATCTCATGAACTGTGATAGTTAGACAGTTCAAACTTTCACAGATGATGTATTTCTGTTGTCGCTATAACAACAAAGACTAAGAACTAGAACAAACTAAATATTTAAGAAGCTCCCATACATAAAACGTGATTTTTCTGTTTTTATAGATAACTAGCGACCCGGCTTCGCACGGGTACTATATTATACATATAAACTTTCCTCTTGAATCACTCTATCTATTAAAAAAACTTATCTACGCATACATAGGGATCGACAGCGGGAAGCGACTTTGTTTTATACTATGTAGTGATAGAACTCTTCGTGCGCGAGTCCGACTCGCACTTGGCGGGTTTTAAAGTGAAAACTTCTTTTACAGTAGATATGGCGCAAAATACGTAATTCGCAACTCGTGTCGATTTAAAACACTCCCTTCGGTCGTGTTCTAATTTATCTCCACTCGTTGCGAATTTCCTATTTTCGGCACTTGTATCGTAAATAACTATAGCGGCGCTGTGCACTTTTAGGGATGGGGAAAATTTGTTAACCTTTTCACCGCCAGATGGTACAGCAACTTGCCGTGCCACCTCACACCACAAGGGTAAAAAATTAATGGATAAAGAAATAATGCCAACATGAAATTGGGCCATTTCAGAGTAGGTTTTCATAAAAAACAAAAAAATAAAAAAAATGACGGCATAATGCCGTCTTTGGCGTCGGTGTCACGAATCGTCGATGACGTGATTTCACGTGTTTGGCGGTGAAAAGGTTAAACTCACAGCCACAGATTTCGATAAGTCACGTGACCGTAAGATGGAGAGAGATTCGGGACGAGGCTTGGGGGCGAGTGGGGGGGGGGGGGGGGCGATGCCGTATTACGAGACTGAATGCGCCGTTCTTTTAGTGAGTTTTAGTTCTGTTAGTAGTTTAGGTGAGTGTAACCAGAAGGCGTAGCACGGTTGCCATTTTATCACTTATCGCGGTGGATAAGACATCTTTCACGTTCTGACACGTATGCGAGTGCGAGAGTGATGGATGTCTTATCCACAACGATAAGTGATAAAATGGCAACCGCGCTACGCCTTCAGGAGTGTATAAGTAACAAGGTGGTAAGTATTATTCGTTTGTGCGTTCATGTTCGTGTGTCGTATTTCAAATCGATGATGGCTGCTATTAGGAGTACATAGTGCAAGGTAATAGATTGTTCGACCCTTTTCGGATCAGAGTTAAAACCATTTTCAGCCAGAATTTCGTAATGGGTAATAGGATTACCAGGACCGCATAGAAACCGAGGTGGTAGGAGTGTAAGTTGTATGTATAGAGAAAAAGCAATATAGAGACCGTAAGATGCGTTGGGTGAGAGTGGGGGAAGGGGGGGGCGGAACGGTTTTATGTTTAATGGTTCTATGAACAAATACCAGGAGCGCATAACACAAGAGCGGTGTCTTTTTTTTTTGCGGCGGTGTGCACTTTTCTGATGGAATTGGGTCATAGTCAAGTCATTAAAACAAAAATCGTCTTTCCAAGGGTCAACAGTTAAGGCCTTATGTTTATATATAATATGTTTTCATAGCATAGAAATATAGAAGAGGCGACGCCGTTTATGCGTATTCAGAGTTCAACCAAAAATTAGGCTTTATAGCCCTTAACTTTGACAATGTCCACCGAAGAGACGCGAACCTAAACCTGACAATGAATGACCCGATTGAGTTTTCACTTCTGCCGGTACTCACGAAGTGCAACCCGGTCTTTTTTAACCCCCGACGCAAAAAGAGGGGTGTTATAAGTTTAACGTGTCTGTGTGTCTGTTGTCTGTGGATGCGTAGCTCCCTGACGGATGGACCGATTTGAATGCGCTTTTTAATGTGTCATAGATAATTTTATCCAGAGTGTTCTTAGCCATGTTTCATAAAAAAATCTTAAGGGGTTTTTATATTGGACTTTGAAATGAAGATGTCGGGGGTACTTCAACTTTTCTAAGTTAGTAGTTATTGCATCAATTACCTGTTGCATGCCAGTTTCCACTTGGGCGCGGCGGGATCCAACACTAGGACTCCCGCCTCGCACTCGACGCAGCCCGACACGCCGGTTGAATTGACGCCGTAAGCGCAAGTCGGGTGCGTGCACGAGTTGCAGCCAAAACCCTTCTTCATGTCCCTGCATTTTTTTTTAAGCCGTTTATTTCACATATCATGCATACATTCTTGTATTAAACTTAACTACTAATCTTGAATTATAAAGATTTTTTGAGTAATACAGCTTTCTAACGCGCGCAGATAAAGAATGGATCTGAAAATGGCGTCCGCTCGCATGCTATCTCGCTCATACCCTGTCTATACTCGCACAGTTCAAGTGATTCTTTATCTGAGCGCGTTATACTTCCAAATGCCTCGTTATTTTAACGTTATCCCGGGGGCACATGAGAAGCACGACTTTAAAAGAAAATTATAACGACATAACTCTGTATGTAACACTAGCTTCCGCCCGCGACTTCGTCTGCGTGGACAAGGGATAAAAACTATCCTATATTTTAATCCAGGCTATAAACTATCTTCGTGCAAAATTTCATCCAAATCGGTTGAGCCGTTGAAGCGTGATTGAGTAACAAACATCCAAACATCTAAACATCTAAATATCCAAACATCCAAACTTTCGCATTTATAATATTATAGTAGGATAGTAGGATTTACAAACGCAACCTATTTACAAATTAGTTAACTCTGTACTATGAAACCTATGATCACCAGAGGCCGGAATCCTCGTGGCACTTTCGAGCTGTCATAGGGACTTCTCATTTATCGACTTCCGATATTCATATTATATCGATACATTATATAACACAACATATTAAAGAAGATTGCAAGTAGAGGTAAAAAACAGGCGGTCTTGTCGCTAAATAAATATGCAACCAAACGAAAAGAATGAAAAGTTAACATTGTCACATATTCAGTTCAGTGCAGTGTTTATAAATTTCATATTCAATGTTTGTTTTAGTGCTAACAAGTGTTTCAACATTAGTTTCTCTATAAAGTAAATAAGTAGATGGTTATATTTATTCCAAATGATCTGGTTTCAAATTACTTATTTTATAATCAAATTTAATGATATTATATGAATATCGGAAGTCGATAAATGAGAAGTCCTTGACAGATCGAAAGTGCCACGAGAATTCCGGCCTCTGGTGATCAGGATCACACAGACAAACTGTTCGGACAGTTTTGTGGGGCCCTGTTAATTAATAAGTTTATATACTGTGTTGATTAAATATATAAGTAATAATACAAAAGCCAGGAGTTCGGCGATCACGTGATACTAAGTACACTCGAGAGCAAAAGTTTCGGGTCACTAGCATTTACTTCAATATCTTGAAAACGAATAAAGCTATCGTATTGAAATAAATTGAACCTTATAGACAATTTAATGTTACTAAAATAAAATGCATTACATTTACTACTGACCATTTATTTTATTATGTTTAAAACGACAAATTAAAATTTCTGCAATGCGATTCGGCATGCTGTACACCAAGTTTCTGAAACACTGTTGGGGAATGTTCTCCCATTCCTCTACCAATGCATGTTTCAAGTCACGAAGCGTAATTAAAGGAGGATCTCGTTGCCTTACACGTCGTCCGAGCTCGTCCCAGGCGTGCTCGATCGGGTTGAGGTCGGGGCTCCGTGCTGGCCACACCATGGGACGAATATTCACCTCATCAAGGTAGTCTGCACTACACGAGCAGTGTGGGGCCGGGCATTATCGTGCATAAAGATAGCATTCTCACCAAGTCTTGCCATAAATGGACCGACGTGCTCGTTGAGGATTTCATCCACGTATCTAACGCCATTAAGAGTACCGTTTTCGATCAGTACAAGCTCTGTTCGGCTTTCCGCAGAAATTCCAGCCCACACGAGTACCGAACCGATACGAGTGCCACCTTTTCTTCAATACAGGCTTGCATAAATTTTTCTCCTGGTCTTCTGTACACCTTTGCCCTTCCGTCGTGTGTATACCAATTTTCAATCGTCCAATGCGAGTGTTCGCGTGCATAAATTCGTCTTGCTATACGATGGTGCCTCTCGAGTTTCGGACCATTGGCGGGTCTAAATGGTTTCAAATTACCTTCAGCAAGTCGCCGTCTTACAGTCCAAGAAGAAGGGTTGCTTCTACCAAGCCCTAAAAAATGAGGAGTCAGTGCTGTTCCCGTAAGAAACCGATTTCTCAGCATAGAGTTGACTAGATATCGATCTTCCCGTGCTATCGTACACCTGGGTCTGCCTGTTGTTGGTCTGCATAGGTTCCAACCAGTTTCTAGAACCGCTGGCGAACACGCTGAACTGTAGACAACGATACACCGACTGTTCTTGCTGTTTCTCGCTGACTGCTCCCATTTTCCAGGATCGTGAGGATTCTCGTACATTCCTCAGGTGTGAGTAACATAATTACTACTTTAATAATGACTATTGGATACCTGGAAGACTTCTTATAAATACATTTTATGACAGAACAAAAACAAAAGCAAAAACAGTTGCGAAAATTAGAAGTTCTGATTTGAAAAAAAGGGATCATTATGTTTATAACTTTTTTAATGCCATTACTTCACGCCAACCAATAAGTTTTTACACGTGTAACGAAGGATTATTAAATTGTCTATAAGGTTCAATTTATTTCAATACGATAGCTTTATTTGTTTTTAAGATATTGAAGTAAATGCTAGTGATCCGAAACCCGAAACTGCTCAGCATCAGCAGCTATAGTACAGCACAGCACTTACTACTACATATTACGTTATTTCAATGAGTATGTGCAAAATTTGTTTCGGACAAGCTTATTATTTCTGTCGCCGCTATAACAACAAATACTAAGAACAAAATATGATAAATATTTGAGGGGGGCTCCCATATAACAAACGTGATTTTATTTGCCGTTTTTATAGATAATGGTACGGAACCCTCCTTGCGCGAGTCCGGTTCACACTTGGCCGGTTTTTGTTATCACTAACCTGAACGGAGGATGGTTGTAACAGTATGGACAGAGCGGGAAGCTCTTCCCTTTAGTCCCTGTGGACCAGGACAGCAGTTCGAAGTCGTCCAGTGGACACTTGAGCTCCCTGTAGATGCGGACTGTGCCGTTCTGTGGCAGCCCGTAGGTATCATCGCAGTGGGAGCAGTGGAGACGCGTCGGCTTCGCCTGGGGACAGGGATCATCATCATCATCATCACATCACCCGAAAGACACCCACTGCTGGACATAGGCCTCCCCCAAAGAGTGTCAAAGCGACCGGTCCTGCGCCACCCGCATTCAGCGGATTCCAGCAACCTTAACCAGGTCATCAGTCCACCTTCTACTCTACCCACACCGGGCGTTCCGGCACGTGGTCGCCACTCCAGGACCTTTCCGCCCCGAAAGCCATCGGTTCTACGTGCTATGTGCCCCGCCCACTGCCATTTAAGTTTAGCGATCCGGGGACAGGGATGTTGACATCAAATAACATGTAAGCAATAACCACAACTTAGAAAAGTTGAAAAACCCCCGACATTTTCATTTCAAAGTCCATTATCTCAAAAACGGCTGAACAGATTTTCATGAAACACGGCTAAGAACACTCGGGATAAAATTATCTATGACTAATAAAACTGCATTCAAATCGGTCAATCCGTTTCGGAGCTACGATACCACAGACAGATACACAGACACGTTAAACTTATAACACCCCTCTCTTTGCGTCGGGGGTTAAAAATAGAGTGTTAGTTTTGTTTTAAAATCGAAAGAAACAAAAGAAATGCAACTCTGGTCCAATCTTAGAATGGTATCCATTCCATTGAAAAGGTCGATGCTTTTTACAAGCTCTTATTTAGTTTGACCTGACCCGTTGTCTGTCTGTCTGTAATCAAATCTTGCAAGTTAAATTTGACCTACTTCCCGGTGACCGATGGAGCTGAACTTTTGGGTGTAAGTATAGTTTGGATGACAATTCAATATTATGGTACCATCGACACCAGACACGTTGAACTTTTAACACCCCTCTCTTTGCGTCGGGGGTTAAAAATAACACTCACCTGAATATACCTCATGTACCGCCTACACTTGCCACACCTGGAAAGTGCTTTCCCGCTCGCCTTCAGCGACGAGAAGTTAACCTCGAACAATTGATCCATTCCCTCTATAGATCTGACGAAGTACTGGAACTTTCTGCGGAATATTTCAGTGGTGTGGGAGAGGACCGCTTGGAAATCGGCGCGGCCGATGGCGATGAGGTTCAGCTGTTCCTCGACGGCGGAACGCATGGTTGGTAACACGAGTTCTGGGTCGATCTGGGGAGAGAAATAACATAATATGAGATTTGTTTCATATGGTGAATCTACACTGCCCACGGCCACGTAGTTCCGCTGGCAGATGTTGTTGCCGTGCACCGGGATGCCTATACCCAGCCTCTCACCTTCTGGTAGCCGTGCACGAGCACGATGCCCAGGTTGGTGGGCACGAGGCGGCGGCCGCTGCCCACGGCCACGTGGTTCCGCTGGTAGATGTTGTTGCCGTGCACCGGGATGCCTATACCCAGCCTCTCACCTTCTGGTAGCCGTGCACGAGCACGATGCCCAGGTTGGTGGGCACGAGGCGGCGGCCGCTGCCCACGGCCACGTGGTTCCGCTGGTAGATGTAGTTGCCGTGCACCGGGATGCCTATACCCAGCCTCTCACCTTCTGGTAGCCGTGCACGAGCACGATGCCCAGGTTGGTGGGCACGAGGCGGCGGCCGCTGCCCACGGCCACGTGGTTCCGCTGGTAGATGTTGTTGCCGTGCACCGGGATGCCTATACCCAGCCTCTCACCTTCTGGTAGCCGTGCACGAGCACGATGCCCAGGTTGGTGGGCACGAGGCGGCGGCCGCTGCCCACGGCCACGTGGTTCCGCTGGTAGATGTTTTTGCCGTGCACCGGGATGCCTATACCCAGCCTCTCACCTTCTGGTAGCCGTGCACGAGCACGATGCCCAGGTTGGTGGGCACGAGGCGGCGGCCGCTGCCCACGGCCACGTGGTTCCGCTGGTAGATGTTGTTGCCGTGCACCGGGATGCCTATACCCAGCCTCTCACCTTCTGGTAGCCGTGCACGAGCACGATGCCCAGGTTGGTGGGCACGAGGCGGCGGCCGCTGCCCACGGCCACGTGGTTCCGCTGGTAGATGTAGTTGCCGTGCACCGGGATGCCTATACCCAGCCTCTCACCTTCTGGTAGCCGTGCACGAGCACGATGCCCAGGTTGGTGGGCACGAGGCGGCGGCCGCTGCCCACGGCCACGTGGTTCCGCTGGTAGATGTTGTTGCCGTGCACCGGGATGCCTATACCCAGCCTCTCACCTTCTGGTAGCCGTGCACGAGCACGATGCCCAGGTTGGTGGGCACGAGGCGGCGGCCGCTGCCCACGGCCACGTGGTTCCGCTGGTAGATGTTGTTGCCGTGCACCGGGATGCCTATACCCAGCCTCTCACCTTCTGGTAGCCGTGCACGAGCACGATGCCCAGGTTGGTGGGCACGAGGCGGCGGCCGCTGCCCACGGCCACGTAGTTCCGCTGGCAGATGTTGTTGATGTGCACCGGGATGGACGCGTCGGTGCCGATACCGTGCTTTTCCATTAGTGTGATCACCTGGCAGAAGGTTTATGCAAAAAATTTACTATAAGTCCCGTGGAAGTATTACTAATTGCGTATAATTCACTTATTGAATTTTGTGTGATAATGTGGCAGAATCGTGTAAGTTTTAAGCAACATATATATATATATATAAGGTTTATGGTTAATTAATTAGCAAAAACGTTCATTCTCCTTCTTATTTTAAGTAACTGTATTTAACAAAAACAATTAAATCGTCGTAAATTGACGGCCAAAACTACGTAGACAGTTCTTTATGCAAATTAACATCAAAGACAAAAAAAAGTGAGTTTCTTGTCCGGGAGTATCAGAGGCGGCCACCGTCTCTAGTCTTGTCAACGGGTGTGCGATCTTCAAGCCATGAACTAGCGGGAAACAGTGCAAATTCGGGACAAGTGGCTACAACTGGTCGGAGGCCAAAACCCAAGTAACCCTTAAGGTCGGTGAGCCACTGAAGTCAGTTTTTGTTTTTGGGATCAGGACTCAGGAAGACTTAAGGGGCTACCCGAGGTTTTCATCGATTTTTGACAAGTTTCGAATCGTATCTCCTACTTTCGCACAACAGATAGAATTATAAATCAAACGGCTATCGATTCTTCAATCTTGTATCTCCATTTTTGTCTACCGGATTTTGAAAGAAATGAATGCTTAATTTTGTATTATTTATTAAACATTGTCTAAAAAATCACTTATTTCGTATCTCTATTTACATGAAAGATCTGACATATACGAAAGCTACATATTTGGGTTCGTCTATGACGTCTCTAAAAACTTGTCTAGGGTTTTCATTTTAAACTAACTAGCACAAAAGTTATGGCCAGAAAACCAGTTTTTTGGCCTAAAATTGTTGAAATGAAATGAAATGCGTTTATTGTGACTATAGGTACAAAAATAAGGTGTTACAATTTTTAAGTTTACTATAGCCTTACCACTCTAGTGTTCAACTTTGATGCCAAATATCTCGAAAACACTGAAGTTTGAAGAAAATATGGGAGACCCTATTGCTTAAAGCCGTTGTTGTTAATATAATAGCTACAAAAAACATTAGAAAACTAAGGGATTCAGATCGAAGGTCACTGGGGTATCGGAGGCCCTTAATAACGCCTCAGATTACGTTGAGAACCCAAAACAGAGTTGAATATACCTCAGACTCGGTGAGATAGTCCGGCGGCGAGGTCTGGCACTCGACGAGGCGGTGATCGTGCGCACGCAGCATCTCGTCCACAGACAATAGCGGCACGAACTCATCTTTACCGAACGCCTGAAGTATACAAAAACGTAATTCGTGACCGCAAATAACTAATTACAAAAAAAGTTGAGTTGAGAAGTACGTGAGGTGCGAAAAGGAAACAACCGTTCTGGAGCGATGCTAGTTTATTACTGCAGGGGCGGGGCGGCGTGAGCGCATACATATCACTCCTTCCCCTTTAATTTTCAAACCTGATAACAATAAGAAAAGACATAAAATTTTAACTTACTTACTACGATTCCTATAATCTATTTTCTTAAATCTAGGCCTCAAGGTGGGGCCCAGCCGTAACGGCGGCGCGTGCCCGCTGCTTGCTTCGGCAGCGTTATCAGGCTCGACCAACGGAGCCGCCCCCCGAGAACCTAACTCAGAATTTTCCACCTCTTCTTCCACCAAAGTTTCTGTATTACAATCTTCGTCTACTACATTCCTGGAATCCGAGTTCACATGCTGTTCGACAGTTGATGGAGAAAAAGATGGGTATGGTAAGAGAAGGGGCGCTGGTGATGGTGGCGACGGCGACGCCGGCAGCGGCGGATTCATCCACGTATTCGAGTCATCGTCCTCACCATCGCTAATTTGATTTTCAATTTCTTGGGCCCCCCTATATTTTATAATTTGATCGAGATGTCGCTTGCACAAAATATCGTAATCGTTGACATATATTTCAAACATTCGATTACCAATTACATTGCGTATGATACCTGAAATCCACAATTGTTTTCTAGCCGTAAACCATTTTAACAATATTTTGTCTCCCTTTTGAAAGTTTCTACAAGAACGTTTCTCGTCACTATCATCATTATGTTTAGGTTGACGTCGAATCATGTCTAATCGAGATCTTAAGTTACGACCAAACATACTCTGTGCGGGAGATAAACCCGTTGAACAATGAGGTGTATTCCGGTATTCAAATAAATATCCTAGTAATTTATCATTCATATCTATACGCGCATCGGGTGTGTTCAGTATACATTTTAGCATTTTTTTACATGTTTTTACAGAATTTTCAGCCTGCCCGTTGCTTGCAGGATGATAAATAGGTGATGTTAAATGTCGAATGCCGTTCATCGCACAAAATTGCTGGAATTCATCCGATTTAATTTTAACATCGTTATCTGATACAATAATGTGTGGTACGCCAAACCTTGAAAACAATTCTTTTAACTTGCTTATCAGAGATCGAGTAGAGGTACCGCCTGTCATTAGCAAACACTCGAGCCATTTGCTGTACGCGTCTACAACTATTAGATATATCCTCTGCTCAAATGACATGTAGTCAATGTATATCCTATGCCATGCCGCTAGAGGTCGAGGCCATGGGGCCGGCGCGGCGCGTGGTGGGGAGGGCCGTGTGGCCACACAAACGGCGCATGCACCTATCCATTGTTCAATGTCATTATCTATTTTTGGCCACCACAGTTTACTACGCGCGATGCTTTTTGTTTTAACTATACCCAAGTGTCCCGAGTGTAAATCTTTCAACATCTGTTTTCGATACGACGTTGGAATGACTACCCGGTGACCCCGAAAAAGGCATCCACTATCTATTTCCAACTCCGCTTTACAGTTGAAATAAGGCAAAACCGAAGCGCAAATGATTTTTCGTGGAACGTAAAACTAGATCAGTTTCGGTAGCTTTCTTTAATTCTTCCAATGTTACGGGTGCCACATTTGCGTCTAAAAATTTTAAAAAAGACATATTCTCGTCTTCCTCTTTGTCGTTCGATTCTGGCAAGGGAGCACGAGAAAAATAATCCGCCACGACATTTTTAGAACTACTTATATATTGAACGTCATAATTATATGCAGACAGTATAATCGCGTAACGCTGAAGGCGAGACGCCGCCATCACCGATATTCCGACTTTATTTCCAAAAATTGACAGTAAAGGTCGGTGATCTGTTTTTAATATAAATGGGTCCTGTCTGCCGTATAAATATTGATGGAAACGTTTTATTCCAAATATTATGGCGGTAGCCTCTTTTTGTATTTGGCTGTAATTCCTCTCGCTAGGTGTTAGCGATCGCGACGCGAAAGCTAGCGGCCGCTCGACACCCGTGCGGGGGTCGCGCTGACTCAGCACAGCGCCTAACCCGGGTCCCGCGTCGACCGTTAACACGAGCTGTGCTGTGGGGTCAAAATGCGCCAGTACGCGTTCGGAACACAATTCTTTCTTGACGCTATCAAAAGCCTCTTGTTGCCGAATACCCCACTCCCATTTTGCCCCATCGCGCAGAAGCTCGTGAAGGGGACTCAGCATACCTGACCCGTTAGGCAAGAAACTGCGATAGTAATTCACTATTCCTAAGAACCGTTTGATTTCTAAAACGTTAGTAGGGCTGGGAGCATCCAAAATCGCTTCAATTTTCTTTTCGCAGGTACGTAGTCCATTTTGATCTATGACAAAACCGAGACAGGTTACACTACTTTTGAAAAACTCACATTTTTCTCTTTGCAACTTTAACCCCGCGTCATGCAGCCTTTTTAAAACCTCGCGTAAGCGCAATAAATGCACCTCGTCGGTAGGTCCCGTTACGCAAATATCATCGAGCCAGCAACTAACTCCGTCTATACCTACTAGAAGCGTCTCCATTGCACGCTGACAAATAGCAGGTCCATAAGCAAGTCCATATAAAAGTCTTGTATATTTATACAGGCCCTTCGTTGTGTTTATAGTTGTGAGCTCTTGAGAGGTGTCGATAAAACAAATTGATTATACGCGTTACTAAGATCGAGTTTCGTATAACGGCGACCACCGCCGAGCTTTGCAAACACTTCCTCAATGCGAGGCATAGGATACTTGTCGATTACTATATCTTTGTTGAGCGTAACCGAAAAATCGCCCGCTATCTTTATTTTACCGTCGTTCTTTAGTACGGGTACTATAGGTGTAGCATATTTAGAATACTTTACGGGTACTAGAATACCTAAGCTGACGAGTCTATCAATTTCTTGTTCTACCCTATCTTTAATAGCAAACGGAACGAAACGCGGCTTGAAGAACTTAGGTTTAGAATTTTCTTTTAATTTTAATTCTACCTGAAATTTGTTAAATTTTCCCAAGTCACCCGAAAAAAGGCTCGAATTTTCGCTTAGCAACTGCGACACCAGGCTCTGGCTCGATTCCGTATAAACGAAGTTATTATCAACTGTAAATGATAATTTGAATTTGGTCATAAAATCACGACCTAGTAGTCCTATAGAACCTCCATTTTTCATGACATAAATATTTATATCATGCGTCTGTTTAAGGAAACACATCCTGACACAAAAAAAACCCAGCGGTGTGATTTTATGACCATTGTACAAGCACATTTTTAAATCGCATTTCTTGAGTTGTCGGTCAGAAAACATCTTATTATATAATTTGTCACTTATAATAGTCGATCCTGAACCAGAATCGAGTTCCATTTGCATACTTTTATTGTCAACACAAACATCCAACAATATTGGCTTATAATGAACGTACCTCAAATTAAATAGCTCACACTCTTTGCAATCCGCGCACGACGCGGCAGCTTCAGCCTCCATGCTGTGGACACGGCACTTACTCTTCTTGCATACCTTCTTTAGGTGCCCTTTCTGTCCACACACCTGACAGCGGTAATTTTTGTAGCGGCATCTGCTTTCGTCGTGGCTTCTCAATCCGCATACAGAGCATGTTTGTCGCATGTTTTTGTTGCGTACACCTTCTCCCGCTCCGCCGGCGTCAGAGCGAGTCGTGCCCACCCGATACACCGCTTCCTGCTTGACGTGCACGGGCAGAGGAAATGCGCGCGCATTCCTAGCGCATGCAGCCTGCCGAGCCACCTCCACGGCCTTCGCGAACGTCAACGTAGCAGCATCCTGCTCGAACAGCCGGTCGCGCTCTGGACCCACTTTCAACCCGAGCACGAATCTGTCACTCAGCAGTTCGTCCAAGGAGGCTCCGAACTCGCAATACATAGCGAGTCCTCTTACTCGAGCCGCCCAATCTTCGACGCTTTCCGCCACGTCACGCGTCGCCTCGTAGAATTTCGCTCGATCGATGAAAATGCACCGGTTTGGAGTAAATTGCTTGTCCAGTACTGCAACTAGTTCGTCGAACTTGACATTTTCCACTTTGTTTGGATGCACCAAGTTCCTTACCAGACGATATGTTTCATCACTTAAATGCGTTAACAGTAAAGCGCACTTATTATCCTCTTTCACCGCGTTTAATTTAATATATTGCACCAGTCTACTTTTAAATATGTCCCAGTCTCGAGAACTGTGATCAAACACGGTCAGACTTCCGACGGGATTAGCCATTTCGATTATGTAAACACGCGCGGGTCAGCATCCGTCTGTCGCCAGTGAGAAGTACGTGAGGTGCGAAAAGGAAACAACCGTTCTGGAGCGATCTAGTTTATTACTGCAGGGGCGGGGCGGCGTGAGCGCATACATATCATGAGTACATAAAGTTATGGAAATCGGCTTGCATGGACACTCCACCACCCAAGTAACACATCAAAGCAGTATAACAGCCGACTTACAGCATTTCTGTATCGTTTTCGCATTTTGAGTTAGTTCTATAGTAGCATTATAAACGTTTATACGGCTATTGTAATGCTTATTTGGGCACAAATTTTACTGCTTTAGATCCTAAAAAGGTTCACAATAGTTGTTTAATTGCATTACAGGCGCATTATATAAGCATTATTGTGGTCAAAAAAAGTATCAATCGCATTAAAGAAGCATTATTATGATCTATAAAGTTGCCAATCGCATTACAGAAGCATTAAACGAGCAATATTATTGATAATGAAAATGTTAATTGCATTACAAAAGCATTAGACTAGCATAAAAATGTACTAAAAGAATTATAAACGTTCACAATTAGAACTAAAACATTACAAAAAACATCGCTCTAATACTTTGCCGGTACAAATGCTAATTATCTCGCATTATAATGTATGGATGCGTAAGTGTTTCAAACTGAGTGAAGTGTTTGCAAATTTTATAATTTAGTAGGTACCTAAGTGTTTGACTTTTTTGTTATTTCATGCCTTCAAATATTACTGCGCAATGTAGTTTACTGTAAATGTCTATATATGTTTCATTCAATATTTTCACGCGCCTTCTATATTTTGTGGTTTTGATATAAAATATTCTATAAAAATATGTGAGAAAGAAACAAAACAAATGTTTATTCCTGTTATAGAACGAATTTTGCATTATTAACATAATAGTATTTATTGGGCAGTATTAAATTAAGTTATATCATTATTATAAAGGTCTATTTCTTTTATAAATAGGGCCGCATGATTATATTTTTTGGTTATAAAATTTTAACAAAATGGTGTCGGGCTAATAGCAGCCCGGTGAGCCTTCAAAAACGCTAATTAATGCCACCAGCAGTAGAAATACTCACACGTGAACACTTATTAAGCCAGAGGGCAGAGAGAAGACTTTTTATGAACCACTGTAGTGCCATTGACTATAAAGTAGTTATATATGGATTCATTATATGGATGCATTATAATGGAAAGAAAATATGCTATTAAGCAGCTTTAGGCATTATCTTATTACTTAAAAATGCTATAGTAGGCCCTAAGGCATAAAAAACAGCTGAAAGCTGTATATCGGATTTACGTGGCATTATAATGGTTCACGTTTATGCTATTAAACAGCATTAAGCATTTATTTACTACTTAAAAATGCTATTATAGATCCAATGGCACTAAAAACAGCTGAAAGCTGTACAATTGCGTTGTCGTTTGCTGCACTAAAAGTAAAGGCTTTATAAAAGCATTTTGATATGCCATTATCTAACCGTTATACAGTGTAAAGCATCATAATGGTTTTCAAATGCCAATATAAAGCGTCAAGATGCTCGGTGAACTTATATAAGAGTTTATACGAACCTTAAGTTCTACATAAGTTTACTAATCGTGTGATAAAATGCTTTCTGTGTTACTTGGGCACTAACAAACACACATAATTATTATGACAAAGGTAAAAACGACGGCCTAGGCCGCCACTTAATAATTATGCAATGTTAACAGATCTCTTACATTTTGGTGCTGTGACCAGGATCCGGTATATATTAACAGCCAAGTAGCGCTACGCTCGTAGCTAATAACATGCGGAAAACCATAATCGATATCGATAAATTTGATGCAACTCGTCAAGCTCTTCAATGAATACGTATTCAATTACAATGAACTGACCTGCCAATGCATGACTTCCGTGTATCCAGCGTCTACCAAAGTATTCCCAGCGTAACTGAAGGTCTCCGTTCCGATGTTGAAGGTGATGGTGGTACACAAGTACTTGCAGTCGCGCGACAGAGTCGCGATGAAGTGTCGCGTCACATAATCGTAGATGCGCCACATGTCGCCTTCTAGTTCTGACTCGGCTGTAAAAAAGGTTAAATAATATATAGTTGACATATTAGGTTCCTGGTCAGCTGATATGAATTCGTTTATAACACCTCCAGCGATCCCAGAGCTTGCGCTTACCTCTCTCAAAGAATCGCGCTCGCGATACTCATACTCAATTATTAATAAAACCACTACAACTTAGAAAAGTAGAAAAACCCACAGACAGTTTCATTTCAAAGTCCAATATCTCAAAAGCCGGTAAACAGATTTTGATGAAACATGGCTAAGAACACTTGGGATAACATTTCCTATGTCACAAAAAAAAACGGATTCAAATTGGTCCATCCGTTTGGGAGCTACGGTATCACAGACAGATTCATAGATACATAGACAGACACGGTAAACTTATAACAACCCTCTTTTTCGTCAAAAATATTACATGTCAAAAATAAAATGAATTACAATAGGTATCTACAGACAGGTACCTAACGCAATTAGTGTCATAGGAACCATCGGACTAAATTAGACTTATTTTAGAAGCATATTATAAGATAAACGATTACATCATGGATGAACTGTGTTTTCAGTCAGTTTGGGTGGTAAATTTTAAATTAAAGGTCACAGCTGATTCGAGCCACCCGGCGCCCGACCCACACCGCCTCGCCTCGAGCGGTTAGTATTCTTTATATGGATTTGTACGGGCATGCGCTCACTACATCAACTCCGTAGTTAATACATTTACGAGGCGAGGCGGTGCGGGTCGGGCGCCGGGTGGCTCTAATGAGCTGTGACCCTAAATGTGTTATGTACTATCGAACCAACTGAATCATGACCCACCATAGAACCTTGTTAACATTAACGAACATACGTACGGTCATATGACGTTAATATTTCAGTTAATTGGACTAGGTGCCATGACGGGTCAGGATTCAATTTTGTCAATAGCACCTACTTGAAAAATTAAAATTGGCGACCGTGACATGACACAAATGGTATTTTTTAACATGGTGATAACTCACAAGCTGGTCTCATAGGGGTGATGGGCGGGTGGTCGCCCGCGTCGTGCCCTTTCTTGGGCTTGTTAATGCCTGCCGCCACTATAGCACGCACCTCCGCGCCCCACTTGTTCGAGTTCTGCTGCTGTCTTAGAGTGCCCCTGTGGATTAACCATTACTTCTTCATAATAATAATAATAATAATAAATCAGCCTATGTATGTCCCACTGCTGGGCACAGGCCTCCTCTCATGGATGAGAGGGAGCGGGCAGTAGTCCCCACGCTGGCCCAGTGCGGGTTGGGGACTTCACAATGTGATGTGAAGTTCACATACACCTTTGAATTTCTTCGTAGATGTATGCAGGTTTCCTCACGATGTTTTTCCTTCACCGAAAAGCTAACGATAAACTCTCTTCATCATCATCATGTGCAAATGTTGTTGCAACTGTCCTTAGAATCCTCAGATACAAGGTTAGCCTAATTGTGGTGACCCTGATAAATGAAATTCTGACTCCAATAATTATGAATATATTTAGATGTGTTCGATTCACAAGTCTTGCAAGAAGTGGGGACGTTAGGTGGGCTCACAGCACGCCTCGTCTCGCGCCGGGGGGAAGGAATGTGTAGCGTTGTGAGAACGATTTGGAACTGTGTTCCCACAATCATATCAGCCGAAAAATTCTACAAGACATAGGCGTCCCCCGAACAGTGCCAAATTTCCGGTCCTGCGGCACTCGCATCCAGCGGACTTCCGCGACCTTTACCAGAACATCAGTTCACCTTTAGGAGAGTTTATAGCGCTGTGCTTTTCAAGTGGCTGCGACCCCTCAAGACTACGGGTCCGTATAATGTCCGAGTCAATAATTCGCGTCCACGTAGTTTCTTCTTTATGCATGAGTTAAATAGAGATAGAGATATAGTGGACACGGATAATTGGGCCGTACATTATAGAGACCCGTTAAGAATACAAGCGTACATTTTAAAGTAGACTGACTAAACTAAAAAGCTGACAATATGGAAATCTCTTTCAGTGCTTGTGTTTTGGGAAACATACAACCTGGATATATTTAGTGTAAGTGTAGTTGAAACAATGCCAAATATAATAAATATAAAATAAAAACCACTAGTGACATTGCTTTAAAAAAGACCGTCGTTTTTTTTTGTGAGTTCTAGTGCATTGCAGGGGTTTGATTGAATTCGTCGTGATTCGCAAACTTGCAGCCCCGCAATGTCATGAAAATCCCATACGAATTGTTGGTGTAAATAAAGATAGCAATTCTGGACTGACACCCATATGATGACCCCCATTCCCGAAGGGAATACCTACAATTAATGTAGTTCACAAATATTTTTAAGCAAAACTTACATCAAATCGTAGTTTTCAGGATAGCTCGTAGTTTCAGTACGTGGATACGAGATGTAACCTTGTGTATACAAGCGCTCGGCTATCTGGTGAAAGAAAATGGATCACTTTTAGACTATATATATAATTCAAAATTACACTTGAAACTCTCGTACTTTTTCTCGCACATATTTAAAATATTACTTTACGCGCGTCTAACGTGATTATTTTGACCTTTATTTCTGAAAATGCGACCTCCCTTTTCGTCTCACAAACTAACTTTAGACCTTTTTTAACCAACTTCAAAAAAAAGGAGGAGGTTCTCAATTGGTTCTCAATTCGGTTGTTTTTTTTTTCAATGTTTGTTACCTCAGAACTCCGTTGAGCCGATTAGATTTTTTTTTTGTTTCTATGTATATGCTCCAGGTGGGTCCCATTTTTTTCAAAATTCAGTTTTATGATGGGATCCATGAGGAATTGAGGGAACTCCTCAATTTTATTAGGCACGCGTGTAGTAATTTTGTTATTTTCTATTATAACTCGTGTATTTACATACGGAAATCATAAATTTGGTGGCGAGGAATTGATGATGAAGAGCACAGATGACTTATCAAATTCCTCAATTATGTACTTAAAAGTGCAAAAGGACGTCACAGGTTCTGATAAGATTCCGTTGAACTTGGAACTAATGAAGTGCCATTGGTGATGATCTTGGGGAATCGACGGAAGTCCCTAAATATTATCGGCCCACATACAGCGATTCGGTTTTTTCTATAGTAATCAACGCATTTGCTCTCGGAAATCAGTTCGTGTGGTAAATTGTAAAAAAAATGTGGAAATGTTCTCGTGGCTTTGCGAGTACTAAATTAAAGTCGGTTGAAATTTTGTTTTTAAAGTAAATTATTGAGTTAGATATTGTATATCCAGGATATCTCCGTTGACAACTTGCCGAGACGTCAGTTATCTGCACGTCTATCATGGGACGGCCGCGACATACTCTCGATTTTTCTCGCACTATACCTCTTCTTCTAAGTGTTCTAATAATAGAGAGACGGATAGTGCGACAAAATTCGAGAGAGCTCGCGCGCGATCGCGTGATAGCCGTGCTGAGAGCACGGCCGGTGTCACACATGTCGAGACGTCAGCAATGAGGGTATAGTACATTGTTTAACGAGGGGTGTAAGTGGAATATTGCGAACAAGAGTCTATCAGAAGCCCGACGCCGAAGGCGGAGAGCTTTTGATGACTCGAGTTTGCAATATTCTTACGCCCCCGTGTTATACACAATGTTTTTCATCACATTTGCGAGGAAACAAATACATTTTAGAAGAAATTAATGCAAATCGTAATGAAAACTGCAACATGTCAGTCGTCCATTTTGTTGAATTTGACGTGAGGCGCGTATGGCAAAGACCCTTCGGTATACAGCCACGATTTAAAAACACTTAAAACGTTTTACATAGACACTTAACTACATATTAAACATTAAATTGCAGTCATGTTCAATATAAATATATGTTTTATACATATTAAAAGTTGGTCGTAGCAAACTTTTGAAGATATGAAATACACCTTAGCTGATTGGAAACATCCTCAGTCCGAAGTGAAGTATGAGTGGGTTCTATATTTTAAAACTAAACTTAACATCCCGTGGGAGGTAAAACGGCTATAACTGCTCTGTACGCACGCAAGTAAAAACGCCATTGACGAGCAAGTGTGATGAAAAATAAATACATGGTGACATGTTAATATTATTCACCGTTCAAATCGGAGGTGATTCCGTGGGTCATCTCGATCAAAATTGTTCAATAAGTTGTATACAAACGGTGTGAGCTCAGCCGTCAAAATGTATGGGACAGCTGGTTTTGACCCAACTGCCCGAAGGAGATGAGGTTTATGTTTTTCGAGCGTATGTATGTATGTATGTGGCATATTCTTTGGCACGCCCTGCAGCCTAAACCGTTTGACGGATTTCGACATATGAGTGTCGTTGGATTCCTCTTAATCGTGGGAGTGACAAAGGCTATAAAATTTTAAAAAAGCAGTTGGGTTTTTGGAAAAATCTTTTGTTTCACTTGTTTATACATATAAGATACAACTTATTGATCAATTTTGATCCAGATGACCTACCGAATCACCTCCTAAAATTTGGACGGTGAATGGTGAATAACATTTCATCCTGTATTGCGTTAAGCGGTAATTACACTGCGTCTATCACCTAATGCGGTCGCCGAATTCATTTTAAACTACTTAAGCCAACAAACGTCGTCTTCACAGCGTTGGCAGCTGTCGATCGCCGAATGCGGCCAACTAATTCTTTACACTTCATGCGGCGAACGACGAAGTGTAATTGCCGCTTTAGACCGATGTGTAGTAAAAGCACAATATAACCCGAACTGAGCCAACTTTGCCTTTTACCTGCATTGCCTGGTGCGGTGACATGCCAAGTCCAGCACTGGCCACCCGCATCAGTTCCACTGTATTCAGAGCCGTGGGCCTGGCTTTCACCTTTTCCTTGGCTTGTACTGCTACTACTCTGTAAAAAGGAATAAATAGAACAACATACTTAACCTTGCTAAAAACTTAACAAATTCCTGTTAGCTAAAATGTGTTTAGTTTTTTTCTTACGAACACCCGTGTCAAAGTGTTCTGGCTGAAATAGGTTTCTTGAACGTTTATAAATACGGCCATTAGCGACCTCTCAGTCCTTTCTATTTAAGGTCTATTTTGTAAGTTTACAAGCACACGACATAATATTGAAATAAATAAATATTTGATAACAATCTTACACTAATCGACCTAGTCCTAAACTAAGCACAGCTAGTACTATGGGTAATAGACGACGATATACATACTTATATAGATAAATCATTACTTAAATGCATAGAAAACATCCATCAGCAGGAACAAAAACTCGTGCTCATCACACAAATAAATGCCCTTCGGATTCGAACCCGGTACCTCCAGCTTTGTAGGCACACTATCACAACACTACCAACTAGGCTACAGAGGTCGTCAATAATAGCCCGCGAGCTAGCAACAGATTATCGTGACACAGCAGATTTTTGTGAGAAGGTTCAGAACGTTGTATCATGAAGCCACGTGGACTTCAGCTGCGTCTCCGTTGGTGGGTTGACCAGTAGCACCCACCCGCGAGTTCGTGAAATGCGTGTTTGTGTCACTGTAAAACACAGCAGTGTTTAAGCACTCTTCAGTAAAACTTACTGAGCTTCCTTAATCTCTTTGATTCCCGATAAGAACATATTCGCAATATCCTTGTCAAAGCTCCTCACTCTCTTCCACTCTAGAGGCAGTTCCCTGCCCTCGGACGTCGAGGCAGTCACTCGTAACACCCAGTACGTTTCCGGCTTAAATGTTTGGATTTCATCGTGACGCTGGACGCAGAAGCCAAGAGTAGGTGTCTGGCATGGGCCATAGGATATCAGGGTGGCGTCTAAATCGCCATATCGACCTGCAATTTAGACCATTCGTGTAGTATTCCGTTTTTGTTTTGGGTATTTTTAGTTTGTTTTGTTTTATAATCAAATTAAACAAAACAAATATTGTTTCATTTACTGTTCCAATTTAGAATACTATACATTCTATAGAAAATGAGGATCTTTTAAGGGGCTCCTAGCTCCCAATGATCTTCGATAATAAACCAATCTTTTGGAAGTAACTTTTGTGAAAATGAGATCTAAACAAAAATATCTCGTAGGTTGTTAGATACGTCAATAAGGAACATTTACATACATACATACATATAATCACGCCTTTATCCCTAAAAGGGTTAGGCAGAGCACATGAAACTTTTGTTCCAGTGCCACTTTTAGCATAAATATGGGTATAAAAGATCGACAAAATGTGACATTGCAGTGACAGGTTGCTAGCCCATCGCCCACAACACACTTCAACCCTGTTCCCTTAGTCGACTCTTACGACACCCACAGGAGGAAAGGGGGTGGTGCTATTCTAACCCGACACCACACGGGGAAGGAACATTTATATGTAGATTTCATATATATCTAGCATAAACAACATATTAATATAGGAAATAGAGCTTTTTGGACCATGTTTGACTAAATCATAGATAATATATATAAATTATTTTCAAAAAAAACTCTCGTGCATACATAGGGTAGACTGGGTACGGTTGTGCCAGGTTACGGTAGTGACAGTCTTCGTACTAGCGAAACTATACGGAATGCGGGCAAGGGTTCTATGGGAGAGAGAAGCGGCATGCAAGTCTGAACGCGTTCCCCGGTATTGCGTCACCCAGCGCGCGGTGTTAACGTAAGCAGGGGCCCACATTGCTTTTCAACAGTCAAAAGTAAGTTGTTTTGTTCGTTTAATTTTAATAATCACTGTTATTTGTATACAGATAGATTACCTCGGAATTTTTTTGTTATAAGTTGAACATTAGTAGTTAATTACGGGTGGTTACTTTTTACGTAGATTATTTGGCAAAGTCATGGCGAATTTTTGTTTTCGAAAGCATGCGTCGGGTACGGTTGTGACAAATTTTGTGGGTACGGTTGTGACATATATTTTCTTGTTGTTTTGGTTTTAGATACCCAGAAAACGCCTGCGGAATACCGAAAGAGCGCGGTCTAATAAATGTCTGATCTGGTAAATGTGAAGATGCTTATGAAGACGTGAAAGCGAGACTTATTTAAATTTTCGTAATTTATTTTTTTATTAATTATTAATTAAATAATAAATAATTTAATGAACTTTCTATACGAAATATTATGAAGATTATGTTGTGTTATAGTCATATTTCTAACAATAAAAGTCATTATAAACCATTTTGTTGTATTTTTGTTCCTGTCACTACCGACCTCAACCACTGTCACAACCGTCCTTGGGGTGTGGCCGGTTGTGACACTTTCCTTTTTTTTTCATTTGATCGCTATGACTAATACAGCGTATTTAGAGAAACTATTTAAGTATATTTACGTAGACAAATGTACAAATTAAGAGTCAAGTTACTTTTCTCCCAGCTAACTAGTAAATTAACAAAATTAGTGGCGATCAAACCAAAATTGTCACAACTTTACCCAGTCTACCCTATATGTAGATAAAGGATTGAAGAACCGATAAGTGTTTGTGCCATAAATATATCTATAGTTTTTACGGAGGAATATCAACTCAAAACAAAGCTACCGAAATAGCGCGTGGAGCCCTTTATTAGCCATTTGGGTGATTAATGTCAAGTTTTTTTTTTCTATATTCTCCACGATTAAGCCGGGGTTATATTAGAGCCACGCCGCGTTTGCGACACGCGGCGAGGCTCTAGTGTAACTCGGGTTTTAGACATGAATTTGACATTCCCATTAAAAAGAATACCTTACCTTGAAAATATTTAGTCTGAAATCGGGTAAATGCACAACCAATACGCAGATCTAGCTCCTGCCGGGCATCCACACTACGGGACTCATTCTCGTTGGGCCGGACCAGGTTCAACATGGCTGCCTTGATGTCTTTGTCCGTGATGGCGGAGAACCGAGCCCTGTATGTCACATCCGGGGAACAGATGTCACCTTTCATGTACGGTTGTACGCAGCTCATAACCTGGGGCAAAAAATGTAGATTATGCATCTATACTAATATCATAAATGCAAAAGGGTATGTATGTCTGTCTATCTGTCTGTTACCTCTTCAAGCTTAAACCGCTGAACCGAATAAGATGAAATTTGGTATAGAGATAGTTGAGTCCCGGGAAAAGACATAGGAGTGTTTATTATCCCGGAAATCATCCTCTAAGAGAGTGACATGGGGGGCGAAAGTTTGTATGGAGCTACAATATTAATGAGTCGCAGGCAGAAGCTAGTTTCAATATACTGGACTAGAATCTGCCCGTAACTTATATAGGGACTACAGACCCCCTAGCACACTAAGTTTTATGTCGGAAATAAAGCATTCGTCCAATTCTGGCAAATATGCGATTGCAAGAGGGACAAATGCTTTACGTCGGACATAAAACCTAATGTGCTAAGGGGTCAGCCAGTGTTGTGAGTTACACCTTGGCAGAGGCTTTACGTCTCAAGTATAAAAATACATAATTTATGACACTCTTTTTCCATTTTTCTGAAGTTTTTTATCTACGAGTCAGAAATGAGTTTCTCTGGTTTTCCTAAATCCTATCATACTAATATTATATGAAATGCATGTTTCCAAAAGTGCATAGTCTGTATAAGAATTTCATTTAATTTTTATACAAATTTCTGAATGAGTAATATAAATATAATTTTCTGTAGGATTCTGGGTTACTTGAAATAAATGTTTTCATTCATTCATTCATTATAAATGTGACAGGTGCTACTCAATCAATTTTGCATGAAGATTAGTTTATAGCCTGGATTCAAATATAGGATATTTTTTATCCCAGGTCTATGCAGACGAAGTCACGGACAAAAGCTTGTTATCAGATAAATGGTTAAATACTCCAGCTGTCATAGTAAGTAATGCTATTACAGAGTACGATATTTGGGACTGGTCTTTTGACAGTTCCAATATGATGTAAAGAGTGAAGTGGCTAGAGTAAATCGATTGTCATAAGAACCGATTACGATTGGTGATGACTAATAAAAGGAATCAATTGATTACAGTGCAATAATTATTTTTAGGAAATCAAATAGAGAGCCTATACACTGTCGTCTGCTAACACAAGTGTCCTGTAAGTAAAGAGATAGACTTATTGCGAGAAAAATTGAGAGCTCGCGCGCCGTGCAGAAATCAATGCCATATTTTCAAACGCAACATTTTGCACAATCAAATATGTCGGTTTCGATCGATGTGATTTTATTTCGTATTATCGTGACAGTAATTAATTAATACATTGTTACTTTCCTATTCACAATTGTTTGATTCATATCGATTTATTTCTAAATTGACAGACTCCAATCGACTAAAGCAGTGTATCACATATTTTTTTTTTAAAAGTCGTAGGACGTAATGGTTTGCATACCGAGTTTTCAATGCTAATTGCTATACAAATAAGCCGTAAAAAATATTACAATCATTTTATGAGTGCTAGAAGGAGCATGCATGGAGATTCAACTTTGTTTTGTAACTCGGAAGCTATTGAAACTTTTTTTATTATTTCGATGAGCAGTGCCAATTTACGTTATATGGGTCTCGCGATGTGTCAAAAGACCAGTTCTAAATCTTGAACACTGTAGATTAACAGCTTGAGTCAAGAAGATTCACCCATATAACAACACAGAGGTTTTTGTGAGTCTATTCAGTAGTTTTGATGTGTACCACATTGGTTGCCGTTGATGCGCTATTGCATCCTATCTATATGGAATATTTGCGCCTCGGCAACATATGGGTTAAGAGTAACCTCAAAAACTTTGTTGTAGGTGTCAGTAGGGTTCTAACTGTAAATTCAGTATTTAATACAACATCATTTCAGCATAAGAAATAAACATCAACAAATGAAATCTTGAATTACAGAGGGGTGATCGCAATACGAAACCAAATTTTGTTTGTGTATCTCCGTCTTTGTAGCTCGAACTAGCGTCAGAGAGGGAGATACATGATGAAAGTTCATATTCGTTTCGCAGTAGGCCCTCAGTTTCCACTATTAGTTTCTTAGCAGCAACTAGCTACCTTGTATGCAACACATGCATGTTCTATACAACAAGGTTAAGTGATTGTGACTGAGAAGTCAATGGCTAAACAGAACATTGTCAGTAAATACATAAGTTTTCTCAGAGACATAACTACAGGATTAAATAATCAAGTATACAAAAACAAACCTCAAAACATATATTTTCCCCCTCTTTATCACAATCCAGCCACAGCACAAGATAGTCACAGCCTCTGGACTCCTGCGCCAAAAACGCTGGAATCCGCAGCCGAGGCATCGCTTCTTTCTTTTCCGTGGTACAGCTGAACAACTCAACGGGGTCGACTTTATCCCAGTTGTTATACTTGCCAGTAAAATCTAAACTCATAACGTGACCACATACTGAGGTCATTTTATAATGAACCGGCTCATTTTTGAAGGTGCCATTCCATTCGTGAACGGCACATGCAGAGTTTGATCCTGGAAATCGAGAGTTAATTAGAATATTTTTTGGTGTGCCAAGTACGTAAAGGAGAGTAGAAATTGAGTCAAACCTTTATTAGTATTACATTTCCCATTACTCAATATGTTGGCTAAGTTCTGAGCCAACGAGGGCTTTTCAGCCACCATTAATACCGATTTCATTTTGTATTCAATTCAATTACTCATATGAGTTCCCACATGGATATTTCAGAAAGAAAAAGGTGTTTTGCCGACCGATCAAACTAGAGGTCCGCCCGCCGTCAACAATCCGCAATCCGTCAATATTAAACATCAATTAGGTTTGACATTACAGGGGTATTTTACCATTGAATTAAACTCATGCGACTGGTGGGTACCGTGAGCAAACGAAAAACGAACGACCAACGAACGCGAAGCATTTATGTGACAGGTATTTGTTAGAGTGAGATACATAGCCGTTCGTTGGCTTGGTGTGTACACAGCAATAAAAATAAAAGGAACACAAGCACCTGCAGCAGCTTGTTCGTGCACGCGCCCTTGCCCGTGCCATAGAGTATAATGAATAACCTGGCCCGTGCATGCCGACCCCGACGATCGGGACCGTCTATCATGCGACGGCCGCGACATACTCTCGATTTTTCTTGCACTACATATCTTGTTCTAAATGTTCTAATAAGAAAGAGACGGATAGTGCGAGAAAAATCGAGAGAGCTCGCGCGCCGTCGCATGATAGCCGTGCTGGTTTTTTAACAAAGATCAAAGGGTAAATGTGCTCGTGCTTATCTACCTACGGCGCTACCACGAAAATCGCAACTCGAGTTTCATAGTTCGTGATTAAAGCTCGTATTAGTTGTGAGTGTATTCTACGCTACTGTGAATACGCAATACGCCTCTGGTTTTGATGCAAGCGTCAAAAAAAACATGATTGTTTATTTGTCACAGCAATACCAGCTCGATATTGACATTTTAGACGATGCGTTCTGAAACTAACTTCATGTGTACTTCGGTAAAGTATTTCTTATTGTAGTATAAAATATCAAAATCTTAAGACATAAAATATTTTATGTAATATCTAATATTAATAACTATCTATCTTTTAAGGTAAAAATTAAAGCGATATTTAATCAATATTTGAAAACATTAAGCATAGATCTGCACAAACCTTTGAAATGACTGCTATATGAACGACATTTCTCTAAGTACTCTAAGTACCCTAAGTACACAGCTAGCTACATATTAGTAATCTGTGAAGTACACGGAGGTGTTTGGCCGATTATTGTACGTCGTTTTGTGATGAATAATATTTATTTAAGTCCTGAAACATCTGTTAGTCCGTACTAAAGTACTCGTGAGCTGATAGCTCAAAGTGTTCAAGTAAATTGTAATAAACGATTTGCCGCATGTTTGACGATAACAAAATGGTATGTTTGTGATCGCTACAATTGTGATTGTGCACTCATTTATTTATGTAACTTATTTGCGTTCATTATGTGACGTGAAATGGTTATTATTTGACAGAGCCATCCTCAAGGGGATCTATGCCCGCCGGCGCACCTAAGAGTGATACTGCCAGCGTCAATAGATTCCAATATGCAACCGCACTTCATAGATATGAGTAAGTTTTTACGAGTTTATTTAATTTTCCCTTATCAATGTCTAGTTCAGTTGATAACGATTGTTATAGATTTTCTAGCAATTCATACTTAAATATGTATGAGACATGAGTCACAGTTTGGTAAACATTGTCTTGTTCATCTTGGATAACAATTAGATAGAATAAACTCACTCTACGTGCAAAATACGATTCGACGTCCTTTTATTGGAGTAGAAAATTTAATGATGAATAGTGAATGGACAGTTGAACACCACAAGTAATTAATTAGGTGATTTATCCACAGTATATTAACTCTTTAGACTTTAACAGTTTAATGATTATAGGATAGCTGCGTCAAGGTCTTAGGGCTTGGTCATTATCAGTAGTTCAATAACTTGAAGGTCTTTCCTCTTGTACTTTCAATATGCAAGAAACCTTCATAATAAAAATGAAAATACTTCCAATCATTATAGAAGTGTTAAATTTCTTCTTTACTCAATTATTAATGAAAAAAATACTTTGAAATGTTACATTTAGATCTAGTTTTGTTAATATTGTTTGACCATACAACCATTTGTATATATATATATATATAAGGGGACTATAAAAAATTGGAATTGCACCCCCTATTTCACCCCCTTAGGGATTGATTTCTGGGATAAAACTACCCTACATCCTTCCCCTGGATTAAACTATCTGCGTGCCACATCTCAATTGATTCAGCGGTTTAAGTATGAAAAGGAGACAGACAGAGAGTTACTTTCGCATTTATAATATTATAACATAATATAGCCTTTATTCAACCAAACTTAAATATAAAATGTATTTTACAATATGTATATTTTTCTATTCTGTATCCATTTGGTCTTGCTTTACGGCATAGGCTTCCCCTAGAGACTTCCACAATTTGCGATCATGTGCTTTTCTCATCCAAGTTGCACCCCCTACCCTAACAATGTCATCCTCCCATCTGCAACATTGTCTGCCTCTTTTTCTTTTATTTTGTCTTGGGCACCACTCTGTTATATCTTTTGTCCATTTATCTTTTTTGTTTTGTATGGAAGTGGGCAGGCCATATGGCCTGCCCACTTCCATTTTAGTTTCTTGATACAGTATTTTACATCGGTGGTTTTTGTCTGCTTCCTTATTATTTTTAGATTTATTTTGTCTTTCAGTTTAATGTTGAGCATACTGTGTTCTATGTTGTGTTGGCAGACTTCTAGTTTATGCATATTGTGTTTTGTAAGGCTCCACGTCTTGCACCCATATGTCATACTGGGCAGGATACATGAATCGAATATTCTTTTTTTTCGCATTGATTGGTATGCAAGGGTTCTTCACGACTTCTTTGAAGGACCAGTATCATTTCCATGCAATGCTGGTTCTATGGTGTGAGGTGTGAATGTGAGGTGTGAATGCTGGTGGTGAGGTCCTTTGGACAGATTATATGTCCCAGATACGTATATTCATCAACATAATCGATTGTGTTGTCATTCACTTTGGTGGGTCGTTGTTCTTGATTTGTCATTACTTTGGTTTTTGACATTTTCATTTGAAGTCCCACTTTGTCACTTTCTCGTACAAGTTCTTCCAGCATATTGGTTAAGCTCTTTGGATTGTCGTTAATCAATATAAGGTCATCTGCGAATCTTAAGTGATTAAGTGGAAGTCCATTCATGTTCAATCCTTGGGCATTCCACTCTAGATTTCTAAATATATGCTCCAGGACTACTGAAAACAGTTTTGGGGACAGTGGGTCAGCCTGACGGACTCCTCTTTTTACAGCGAAGTATGTACTTACTCTTTCCCGTCTGTATTTTTGCTTTCATGTTCTGATATATCTTGCTGATTATATGGATGTATTTGCCATGGACTCCTTGTGATGTTAAAGCTTCCCAGACTTTTGCGTGTCGTAGGGAATCAAACGCCTTATCATAGACGAATGCTAAATAGTATGGTATCCCATATTCTTGACATTTCTGAATAGCTTGCTTGATGGTGTGAATATGGTCTAACGTTGTGAAATCGCTTCGAAACCCTGCCTGCTCTTTCAGCTGGTTTTCATCTAGAATTTTGGCATTGCGGTCTGATATTATTTTTGAAAAAAAATTGTATACATTTGTTATTAAACTAATGATTATACATATAATGATTTATAATATTAGTATGGATCAATGTCAAAAAAGTATGAATTTACTATTTAACTTAACCCTCGGCATGCCTGGTAGGGTCTGACAGACCCGGGCTGTGAAATATTCATCGTAATTTTTTTAGATTTTAAATTTACCGCGTCGCGTCTCTGAGTAGCTTCGCCTTATTAACTACCCGACATTTTGACGCTGCTCCCGCAGTCGGTCACGAGCACCCCCTCGATTTGGACGTGCGCAAAGTGCGCGCGGGCCTGAGAAACCCGACCAGGCATACGGCGTAACATTTTATAGCCAAGTACATTTACACTATTATCCGTATACATTTTATATGCATATATATTTTATAGATAGTATGTGATACAAGGATATATCGGTGCCTTAAATAAACCTAAAATTGAAGTTGATCTTGGGTATACGTTTAATTTTTATGCTTTTAGACATGAGAGTTTATTTTTGTTGATGGAAATATGAAATATTTTTATGTATGTAATAAATTCTTATGGAGTTTCTGGAATTAAGACTTAGATTTATTTCTAGTACAAATAATGTACAAAATAACCAAAAACACACAAATTAACGCATTAAAAAAATATTCATTTGTAAATTATATTTTTACATTTACGGGTTTGTCAGACCCACCAGGCATACAATGTGACTTTCGTTCACCAGGCATGCCAAGGGTTAACATAATAAAGTCTAATGCACTACACTACTCTGCTATCTACCACAGCTCTGATGGATAATGATCCTTCCCATTACTCTAAGACTCATTCATGTATT
Organism: Epinotia demarniana; assembly: GCA_945867215.1. Taxonomy (NCBI): domain Eukaryota; kingdom Metazoa; phylum Arthropoda; class Insecta; order Lepidoptera; family Tortricidae; genus Epinotia; species Epinotia demarniana. Next base: position 13,094,795 of record OX244270.1, on the reverse strand, counting down.
GTTCTGGTACATAATAACTAATAATCATCTGTCACATCACATGATGTTAACTGTCTTAACATTGAATTAATTGATAGAGCCATGAACTAGCCTTGGTCTAATCAATGGTTTTTTTCTCGTACCTCATTGCCACTTTCTAACGGCCGCTTTAGCCTAGTTGGTAGTGACCCTGCCTACGAAGCAAGAGGTCCTGGGTTCGAACCCTGGTAAAGGCATTTATTTCCGTTATGAACACAATTATTAGTTCCCGAGTCATGGATGTATTCTATGTTACGCATGTATCTTTAGGTATAAGTATGTAGGAATATCGTCGTCTAGTACCCATAGTACAAGCTTTTATTAGTTTGTGACTAGGTTGATTTGTGTAAAATTGACCCCATAATAATTATTTAACACTTTCGCAACCGGACTAAAAATGGAAACATTCACCAGAAACCGACAGAATTCGCTAGGCGTGTAAGTTCATAATACTGCCCGCCTAGCGGGCCCAGCCGGCATCTGAGCAAACATTACGAGTGCCCGCTAGGCGGTTTCTTGGTTTCGAACGTGTTAACACAGTGGTGTCAATTCCAGACAACACGCAAGACATACCGCCGCCTCAGGCCGATTTCTCGGCCCCGCCCCCTTACGATGTGGCGGCTAACTCGAAGCTACCCACGTATGAGGAAGTGCAACGGGAAAAGCAGATGGAAGGGGAGGGGATGCCACAGGTAAGGCAATGACACTGTCAGAAAAACAATCGGCCAAAATAGGTGTGTAGACTCGAAAATTATTATGATTCCAAAAGAAAAAAGCCAAAAAAAAAATGCCTAGTGACGAAAATCCCATTCAGATATCTCAAAGAATTACGAAGCTACAACTGTTTTAATATTGCTTGTTAGAAAACACAGTGTGTGAAGTCAGGTTACCGGATGCTGCCGGGGGGACGCGTCGACGGCGGCGCCGAACACGATGGGCGCGGCACATTGCCGTCTATTAGTGACGTGACAATCTTCCAGCGTCATCGTTTCATATGAAGTTGCGTTTTAAGACGGTGCAAACAAAAAGTTCGTATTTTAGCCAACGTAAGGCTTTTTCACAGGCCATATTTTCGTTCAAATGATTACATTGTTATAGTAAACTTCTGTTTTGTATAGATACACTCTTATTCTAGACCATAGCAGAGCTGTAATTCTAATTCTATATACGGTTATTGAAAACAACCAGGTTTTCGTCGGAGTGTTTTCCAAAAATACGCGTCAGAGCTATCTTTTAGGTAGAATATTTCCATAATTAACTTTCAAAAACGTATTAATCTTTGCCTTTTACAATAGGATATATAGTCTTTTAGTACATAGTAGACGCACTACTACTAAAATATTTGCTTTCCTATAAAAAAATGATACTACAAAATGTCTAATTCGGTTAGGTTAAACATTTTTTTATTGACGTATATGATGATGTTTTGGAAATATAACATTTTATTATAAAACTACGGGCCTTGTTTAATATGACGTGATTTTTTTTAATGCTCATGGGTGACCCAGTTAATTTAGACCATTTTTTAAAAACCACTATATAACCGCGCGCGTAAACGTCGTTCAATTCATTACGCGCCGGGCGCTCCCAGAGAACGGACGTATCGCTCTCGTCGCCGCGCAAAGGTCGGTGACCGTGCGTACGCTACATGCACCTGCGTATAGCTGTAATGCGCCCGCTTCAGATTGATACTTGGTTGGTAAGTAATTTTACATGTTAAGTAAGTTTGTTTATTTTGTTGTTTCTCCAAGCACTAAAGTGATATTACTTTTTATAGAAATGGGGAATAAACGAAAATTATTTGGGATTAAATAATCCGTTCCTACCGCGACCCGACAAGTTAAAAGTTAAGTCACCATGTTACCAAATATTATTCATATCATTTGTTTATACTCGTACTGCACGTTACTAATAATAAATCAGCCTATATAACGTCCCACTGCTGGGCACAGGCCTCCTCTCGTGGATGAGATGGAACGCCCAGTAGTCTCCACGCGGGCCCGGTGCGGGTTGGAGACTTCACATACACCTTTGAATTTCTTCGTGGATGTATGCAGGTTTCCTCATGATGTTTTTCCTTCACCGTAAAGCTAACGGTAACTATCAAAACTCATTGGTACGAGCCTCACGACCGTTGTTTGACAGCCGCATCCTTCCTCTTCCCCCGGACCCTCCTACGGAGGCAGACGTGCCTAATATATCCGTATCGTTTTTGTACTAAAAATAATAAAATTAACTCGAAAATTAAATCATTTAAAAAAATAGGAGTGCATAAGACAACAGGAGTTTAACAACTCAACGCAGCTACTCACCGTCTACTACCTCTGCGAGCCTGGTACCTGGACCCTGTGAGTCGAACATTTTGCTACTAAGATCACTGCGCAAGCGCTGTCCAATCAGCGCCCGCGCTTGCCTCCTATTGGCTCACCAGTCCACGCCCGCGAGATAACGTCGCGCAATAGCGCGGACGCACGAGCAATATACCTCTGCTGTATTATTATCGCCTGGTACAATGAATACGGCCACTGGAGCGCTGAACAAGTCGCTGTCGGACACAGATCTTGCACTGGGAGAGCATGACCCCAACACCACTCCGCCGAACAGTATAACTACGCGGTTCAAACGTAAACACAATGCCGACTTTTCGACCGACCTAGATCAATTTAAAATGGAAATGACGGCTGTAATGACTAGCCTTATGGAGACGCAACTTACCGAAATTCGGAAGAACACACAAACGCTCTCGGAAATTAAAGAATCTAATAGGAATATCGAGAGCAGCATCGAATTTTTGACAGCGGAAAATGTAGCGACAAACAATAAAATACAGCGCCTGGAGCAGCAATCCGTCGAAGATAAAAAACAAATAAACCTACTGGAGGCCAAAGTCGAAGAGGTCTTAAAGCATAGCCGGCGGACGAATTTTGAGATCAAAAATGTACCCAAATTGGACAATGAGACCAAAGCCGAACTTATAAACATGGTTATGAACCTCTCAAAAACAATTGAGTGTCCCCTTTCACAGTCCGACATCAAGGACGTCTTCAGGACCCGCGGCAAACCCGGCGGCCCCCAAGCAACCCCCATAGTAGTCGAAACCTCGTCTATTATCCTTAAAAATGACGTGCTGAAACTATGTAAACTTTTTAATGCCAAGCACAGAGAAAAACTCCGCGCCAAACATCTAGGCCTGCGCAGCCTGGAAGAAACCCCCGTGTTCGTCGCGGAGCAGCTGACGCCCAAGGCGGCCCGTCTGTACTTCCTAGCCCGGGAGTTCAAACGGCAACACGAGTACAAATACTGCTGGACGGCGTATGGTAACATATACCTGAAAAAGGACGATAATGCGAAGGTTACCCAAATAATAAATGAGGCCCAAGTTACTCTACTAGCCAATGAAAAGTGACTATGCTATGGTTCGAGTGTATTTTTAGTTTTAAAGTGTAAATTTTATTGCACCAAGAAAAAAACCTTTCTCTCTTTATATAGTCATGAATTATTACGTTTTTTAAGTATGGTCATCTGCTGCCAACAAAAAAACATTATTGTAAGTACCAATACACACACAATCTCACACTCAATCACACACACTACTACACATGTACATGTTGTAAATGCCATGCCAATCTATCACTCAAATAGTTATCGCTACAAATACTGCGGATTACGCCTATCTCCCCTGCTCACTGTGTCTTGTATCTCCAGTCCAGACAAAACATGACCTTAAACTCTAATATCTTAAATGAAATTGACGAAGTGGAAGTTGCGATCCCTATACAGTGTGACATTCAGGACCTACATAAACATGTACCAACAGCAAACTCTAACTTAACCATCTGCTCACAAAATATTAGGAGTGTGTATCGCAACCTGGATGACTTCATCTTGAACTTAACTGAACTTAACCACTCTGTCGATATAATTATTCTCACAGAATGTCACCTAAATCAATACAAACCAATTCCTCAATTAAACTCATACATCCACAGTTTATCCACAGTTAAAAGTTTAAATCAATGTGACGGCGTAGTGGCCTACATAAAAACCGAACTCAATGTCCAAGCAATAGAGATCAATATAGAACAATCGACCTGTATACAACTAAAACTTGGAAACACCGCAATACTAGGTATATATCGTAGCCCCTCTAACTGCCACGCAGCAGACTTCATAAATTCACTGAATAATCACCTCGAAAAATTAACATCTTTTAAGAATATTATCATCACGGGAGACATAAACATTAACCTCATACCTCGACAGCAAGATTCAATATATGAAAGAGCCAATAGAACTAGTTATCTAAACATGCTGTCATCTCATGGCGTACTCCCTGGTCACACGCTACCTACCAGACAAACTAATTGCCTGGACCACTTCATGCTGAAAATTGAATCTCAAATAACGTCTGCCTATGTTGCTATCCTAAACACCTCTGTCACTGACCATCAAACTTTACATCTAACATTAACGGTATAACAAACCCAATGAGCGAACTCCTGGTAAAATAGAAACCGTTGACTATGATAATGCACTTAAAAAACTTCTGGAAAAAAATATCGAAATTCTCCTTTTATCAAATGACCCATATTTTGTTTCAATTCAGCTTATAAACATAATTAGGCAGTCCTTGGATGAAAGTAGAAGTATTAAATACATACCAGCAAGTCAACGAATAATTAAACCGTGGATGACCCCTGGTATGTTACGTTGTATCAGGAATCGTAACAAACTTCAACTTAAGTCACGACTAGAACCATATAATGAAGTTCTTAAAATCACCTATAAGAGGTACCGCAATTTCTGCAATGATATAATAAAAAAAGTAAGGCGAAAATATGATAAGGAACAGCTGTTAAAATCGTCTAAAAATTCTAAAATGCTCTGGAAGACAATAAAAAGAATAACACACTACAAATCCGATAAAACAAAAAACACTGAACTGTTAAATACTAAGACATCCCCAACTACTTCTGTTGATCACGTAAATAATTATTTCGCTGACGTTGGAAAAAGATTAGCAGAGGTAATTTTGAGTAATCCAAGACAGCAGGATATCCCTGCTGAAAGTAACATGCCAGATTGTAATACCTCCTCATTTGTTCTCCTGGACACTGACCCCCAGGAAGTACATTGCATTGTCATGGGCCTGAAAGCTGATAGCGCCCCTGGGTGGGATAATATACCAACCAAATTCCTTAAGCACGCCTGTACTGTTATTGCCCCTCTAATTAGCCACCTAACAAATTTGTGTTTCGAAAAGGGTGTATTCCCAGCCCCACTAAAACAATCTATTGTGACACCGGTGCATAAGAGTGGAGAGAAAGATGACGTAAGAAACTATCGACCTATCTCCGTACTGACTGCCATCTCCAAAGTAATAGAGAAAATTATAAATAATAGACTTGTCTCTTACCTCAATAAATTTAATATTCTATCCGACAACCAGTTTGGTTTCCGGAAATCTAGGTCCACTGAAGATGCAATACTATCCTTAACATCATTAATCACTGACAAAATTGACAAAGGCAAGAAATGCCTCGCCATATTTCTAGATCTTAAAAAGGCTTTTGATACGGTCTCTCTCTCCACTCTTATTCAAAAAATGGAACGGGCTGGCATACGGGGTTTACCTCTGCTACTGTTGAGTGACTACTTAAAGGGGCGAACACAAAAAGTCAAAATAGGAGACTTCATAAGTAAGGAACTAGATATAACTTACGGTGTCCCCCAGGGCAGCGTTTTAGGGCCCACGTTGTTCCTCTTATATATAAATGACTTGACGAATCTCAAACTACAACGTGGGCACATCGGCTCTTACGCTGATGACACTGCAATAGTGTTTGATGGAGAATCCTGGGAGTCAGTGTTCAGAAATGCAGAATCTGGCCTCTGTAAAGTCACTGCATGGCTTAGGAATAACCTCCTTACGCTCAATGAAAGCAAAACCAATTATATGTGCTTCTCTAAATATGATAGTACGCAACCTAACGTTAACTTAAAGCTTAAAATACATACCTGTAACCAACTTGACCCTCCTCCCTGTAAATGCATAGGACTAGAAAAGGTTAAATTTACTAAATACCTAGGTGTACTCCTAGACCAGCGCCTATCATGGTACATGCAAATTGAAAACGTGAACAATAGAATAAGAAAACTTAACTGGATATTTAAGATGTTTAGACATATAACCACCAAGGAACTTATAAATCAACTTTATATAACACTAGCCCAGCCTGTCATGAGCTACTGTATCACTGTATGGGGTGGAGCAGCCAAAACCAAATTCCTAGAGGTTGAGCGGGGGCAACGCTGCTTGCTCAAGGTGATGTACTCAAAACCATACAGGTTTCCCACAAAGGAACTTTATGAAACCAGTGACCAACTAACTATGAGGAAGCTGTATGTTTTGAGTACAACACTCAGGCTTCACAAAACCCTAGGTTTTAACCCTCCATTAGAAACACGCCGGCGTAAAAAACCCGTCGCCCCCAAATCTAACTGTAAATCCATGTTCGCTAAAAGGCAGTACAAAGCGCAATCGGCATATATTTACAATAAAGTACATAGTGTAGTCAATATCCAACAACTATTACTAAACAAGTGTAAGACTGAAGTAATAACATGGCTGAAACAAGTAAGCTATGATGATACGGAGTTACTACTGTATCGTGCTAATAATTAACTGATCCTAAATGTACACACACACACACACACACACATACACACACACACACACACACACACACACACACACACACGCACACACACACACACACACACACACACACACACACACACACACACACACACACACACACACACACACACACACACACACACACACACACACACACACACACACACACACACACACACACACACACACACACACACACACACACACACACACCTTTCATATAGTATTGTATTAGTATTTCTTAAATTAGGCTAAAATCCAAATTATACAACATAAGCACCTAATTAAACCCATTGTTAAGCTAAGAATGTATTAAGCTAAGATTCAATACCTCTAGATGTATATTTCCTACCTACTTACCAGTTATGGAAGAGCGGGGCATCCTAACACAGGTTTACTTACCTAAAAGGAAGTCCCAATCACTGCAGGCACTGTACTTTCTCACAAAAGGAAAATAAACAATTTTTTCATTTTTCATTTTCATTTTTTTCATGCCTGAACTGAACCGCTAGGCTACCGTAGCTTCATGGAAAACGTTAAAGGTATTTAAACCTCCGGTTATGAAACTTAGGACATGTACTTTTCAAGAGAAACCCATGTTTTTGGCAATTACTTTTTATGGTAATGACGGTCTTTATTCACAGACAGAAAAAAAAATGTGAAAAGTCGACAAATTTAATGGAGGATGGGTCAATTGATTATGTTGATAATGAGATGGCCAGTGTATGTATAAAACAGAATGTTCCAAATAGCAAAACCTCTGTATCCTATGAATTTTTTATTTATTTTACCGTTATTCCCGGTAGTTCCCTAATGGAGCTCGGGCTCCGCTTTGACATCTAATCCCAAGATTTGGCATAGGCACTAGTTTTATGGTATGTAAATAAGTGCGTCATCATCATCCCCTACCGTTATTGCCGATTGTGACATAATGGAGCTCGGGCTCCGCTTTGACACCTACTCCCAAGATTTGGCATAGGCACTAGTTTTATGGTACCTATGTAAATAAGTGCGTCATCATCATCCCTACCGTTATTCCCAGTTGTGCCATAATGGAGCTCGGGCTCCGCTTTGACACCTACTCCCAAGATTTGGCATAGGCACTAGTTTTATGGTACCTATGTAAATAAGTGCGTCATCATCATCCCTACCGTTATTCCCAGTTGTGCCATAATGGAGCTCGGGCTCCGCTTTGACACCTACTCCCAAGATTTGGCATAGGCACTAGTTTTATGGTATGTAAATAAGTGCGTCATCATCATCCCCTACCGTTATTGCCGATTGTGACATAATGGAGCTCGGGCTCCGCTTTGACACCTACTCCTAAGATTTGGCATAGGCACTAGTTTTATGGTATGTAAATAAGTGCGTCATCAACATCCCCTACCGTTATTGCCGATTGTGACATAATGGAGCTCGGGCTCCGCTTTGACACCTACTCCTAAGATTTGGCATAGGCACTAGTTTTATGGTATGTAAATAAGTGCGTCATCAACATCCCCTACCGTTATTGCCGATTGTGACATAATGGAGCTCGGGCTCCGCTTTGACACCTACTCCTAAGATTTGGCATAGGCACTAGTTTTATGGTATTTAAATAAGTGCGTCATCATCATCCCCTACCGTTATTGCCGATTGTGACATAATGGAGCTCGGGCTCCGCTTTGACACCTACTCCTAAGATTTGGCATAGGCACTAGTTTTATGGTATGTAAATAAGTGCGTCATCATCATCCCCTACCGTTATTGCCGATTGTGACATAATGGAGCTCGGGCTCCGCTTTGACACCTACTCCTAAGATTTGGCATAGGCACTAGTTTTATGGTATGTAAATAAGTGCGTCATCATCATCCCTACCGTTATTCCCAGTTGTGCCATAATGGAGCTCGGGCTCCGCTTTGACACCTAATAACAAGATTTGGCATAGGCACTAGTTTTATGGTATGTAAATAAGTGCGTAAGTTTAATAAAATAGAAACATTTAAAACTCATCTGATTTTTATTTCCTAGCTCACTATAAAGTAAAAGTATAACAATGATCAAGAGAGTCGGTCCAACCGGCCGGCAGCACTCAAACCGCACGCACACAATAACATCGCAGTGTGGGTAGCTATCAGGGCCGCGCGCAGGCGATCGCGACTAGGTCGAGTTGTAACGAAATGTTTGCACCCTCTTAAGAAAAAGGGTCAGGACATATCCCTTGTTAAAACTTTGGACACTTATAACTTCGTGATTATTTAACCTTTTGCGTTGATTTTTTCTCCATTTGACTACATTTTTGATCCTTTTTCGAGAAAATATGACATTATTGATTAATTTTATTTGGTGTCTACATCCCTATTGGCCAGGTTCACTGTTACAGGGAAGGCAGCTTCTCACGTAGTCTACTTTTTCGTGGTAAATTTGTACGATCGGCCCAGCTAGCACGATATGTATAGTCACGTTTTACGGCCCAATTGTACCAAAACGTTACGTAAGACCTGACCATAAAATTTATCATCCTAGATGCCCTGGAATGGATCTATGCTATGTGCTTTATTGCTTTGGCCATGCCATGTCACACGATGAGGTTTAGAGTTGCACTCGACTGACTGCATCCGAGTGGCAAACACTCGCTCTGAGTGTCAATTTCTTAGTAATGATATCATCATCAGCAGAGTCCGTCCACTGCTGAACGTAGGCCTCCATCATATTGCGCCATAGCATTCGGTTTTGGGCGTTCCCCATCCAGCCACTGCCAGCAATCCTCTTAAGGTCATCAGTCCTTAGCGAATTGGTTCAATCTAAGGAAGTATCAACAAGCAATGGACTCATCATATCAGCCGAAAGACGTCCACTGCTGGAGATAGGCCTCCCCCAAAGAGTGCCGGTCCACCGGTTACCAGGTCATAAGGGCAAGCAATGGAGTAACATTTTGTTATTGTCACAGTTGCAAGGCCCTCCCCCCCTCCACCCCACGTTCGCCGCGTTCGTGACGGTGGAGCCGACCGAGGGCTCCGGCGAGCCGCTCGACCCCGAGAACAGCCTGCTCGGGACCGATATCATGTTCCTCACTTCCTTCTTCGGTGAGTCTCACTCTCTTAGGCAGCTTTTGTAGTATTATTCCCAGAAAACAGATGCAAGGAGCTGTTCTTGAATTCGTTTTTTGGTGAGTCATCTTTCTTTTAGAGTCGCCGCATAGAGTCACTAGTGGACGCCAAAAGCTGAGGACGAGTTCTTTCATACTTTTAGTATAGCATCGGCGCACGTACGCGGCGTTTACTGTTCGCGTTCGAGGCCCAAGCTGCGGTAGTGGCGGCCGCTAGTGGCTCAATGTGCGGCGATTCTTAGAAAGCTACCTCTCTCGCTCTCTCTCTCTCTCTCTAGTCGGTCCTTCACGTCTGAAGATCGCCATGGTGGTATGCACGTCTGTAACGGACTGTCTCCAAGTCAGTTGCGATGTTAGTAAAATTTTGGTGGTTGGATTCTTGAGTTGGTCCAACCATTTTTGTGAGCGGCTGGGTGAGCTATAGTAGTAAAACAGACGCAAGGCCCTCCGTCCATTACCCCACGTTCGCCGTGTTCGTAACGGTGTCACCCGCGTGCCGGCCGACCCCGTGAACAGCCTACTCGGGACCGATATCATGTTCCTCGGTGAGTCTTACTCGCTTTCAACTAGGAAGCCAAATTAGTTTGCGCGCGCGGAGAGAACATGTGTTGCACATGCTTGTCATGAAAACTTTTTCATGCTACTACCTCATGGTAAGCAGACGTCGTAACCTATGGACGCCGGTGACTCCAAAAGAATTACATAGGTGTTTCGAACCCTGTTCTGTCCTGTCCCTTAGAGTTAATTGATGTTGCTAGCTTAAGACGATTACAGTTGAAAAATTATTCGCCACCACCGGGATTTGTACTTACAAACTCTGAAATCCGTCCATCACTCTTGCCAATTGAGCTACCGTGGGTCCGCTCGTAGCGAATAATTTTTCAATTCTCCATTTTGATCGAAGTTTAAGACGATAGCGTCCGTCCGTCAGTCTGTAGCACGTCCTCGGAAGTCGGGAGCTCTGGCGACCCTACTCACCACTAGGAACACACCAAATAACTACAGCACGTCTATCATGAGACGGCCGCGACATACTCTCGATTTCTCTCGCACTATCCCTCTTGTTCTAAGTGTTCTACTCGTAATAAAATAGAGCCGGATAGTGCGAGAAAAATCGAGAGAGCTCGCGCGCCGCCTCATGATAGACGTGTAGAGGAGATGATTAAAGCTGCGGTCAATAAGGTCGAGACACCCCAGTTGGGCGGCATAAAATTTGAGTGATTTGAATGTAAAAATGAGCCGACTGACAGCTATGTCAATAATTTGGCGGTTCCGGTTATGTTTTACGTTCCAAAAATGATCCGTTATATGAAATCTTCGAGAACCGGAAGGCCAATTTATCAATAAGCATTAAATGACGAAAGTATGTTGTAATTATAAGAGAGCAAATCCATTTAGAACCACTTGTTCCAACACTGCACAGATATTGTTATTGCCATGACTTCGTAAATATCAAAAAGGTACTAAGCTCAATGTAGGCTTAACAGGAACATCAACTCTATGAGTTTCTGTTTAAGATTCAAATTGCAACTTTCAGAACATGTTAGATGAAACCTTATTTCGGGTTACAAATCCAGTCGTAACCCAGTCTCACGACTTGTTACTAGCCGGAGTTGGCCGAAGTTAATTAATAGTGAACTCTGAAGTAAATTTAAAATAATAATACTTGTGGATTGGCAATGTTAATGTGCGAATGTTATTGCCCGAGTAGCCGGGAGACGACTTGACAGAGTTTCTAACAAAAATCGTTACAATGTGGACTACTAACGTGCTTAGAAGATGGCCCATTAAAATGGGTTAAAAACGGCAACAAATCATGACAAATCCCTACTTTAGTGGACCGATAAAATCACGATTTGAAAATTATCAGTGATTGCAAATTAAACATACATAAATAAATATTTAAGTACACATACAAAATACATGTTACAATCATTCATACCTATACAATAAACTTAAGTGTTAGCCAATAATGAAGTACAAGCCAGTACCAGAACTAGAGTATTGTGGGAGAGACTAATAATATATTACTAGGTTCCTGGCAGTCGAAGTGTTAAATGGGTTGTTCTTCTTTTTTACCGACAATAGCCTGTCCCTTACCCATATTCTGCGAGTCATTAGAGGATTGGTTGTTATCTTTTATTCATAAATGTACCTCGTTGTTCCTTTTATACAAATTTTGTACCACATAATTCTTCATTCGCCCTAACCTGTAACTCTTTTACTTATAGACTTATTTTTTTGTAGAATCGTGTGACAGAGTGTTAAGTCGAAGTGCTGTCCTCAGGCCACTCTTTCACAGCATTTTCTAAAAACGTACTAACGTAATACAACTTTATTTTATTGGGGCTCGGTAACCCTGAATAAATATACTTCGATCAAAATGTATGACACTTTCGGTAAAAAAGAAGAACGACCCAAATGTGGTCTTGCTCTTTTGTATCGTGGACTTGTAACTTCAACCTCCACCTTCCAGTGGCGTTCCTCTTCAACTGGATCGGCTTCCTCCTGCTAATGTGCTTCTGCCACACGGTGGCGTCCCGCTACGGCGCGCTGGCCGGGTTCGGGCTCTCGCTGGCCAAGTGGACGCTCATCGTGAAACATTCCACGGAGCTCGCCTCGCATGAGAACTCGTGGCTGTGGTGGCTTATCATGGCATTCGGTGAGTATTGTGGTGCACAGATTGTTTATTTTCCTTGGTCGCTCATTACCTTGACCCGATGTTTGGGATTTGGTGGCACAGTGAATCGCGGTTTTTTTTTTTTTTTATAGGTATGCATTTGACCACTATCTCACCTGATGGTAAGTGATGATGAGGTCGAGGGTGTTACATGCATACCTAAATAGTGTCTATTCACTCTCGTCTTGAAAAGATCCAAGTTATATGTAACTGGGAAAAGGTTAGCCGGAAGCGAGTTCCACTCTTTGGCTGTCCTCGCGAGAAAACTGGATGCAAAGCGCTTCGTGCGAATCAGAGGTAAATCAACAACATAAGGGTGGAACCCACGACCGCGCCTAGTCCCAAGATGGCGAAATGGTGAGGGCGGGATTAAATCGTGTAATCCTAGCGCACACTCTCCGAAATGTATCCTGTAGAACACCGATAAGCAGGCTACTTTTCTACGGTGTTCCAGTCTTTGCAAATGCTTTTTTTACTTCTAAATTATACAAAGTACGTCATCTTATCACATTTTCTCGTTAGATTTTCGTTGTATTAAAATTTCCTTTTTTTTTTAGACGCCTTCTAGGCAGAAAATGGAATACCCATTAGACAATCCCTAGTTTCCTGGCCTATGTAATAAATCATGTTTTACTTATTTTCAGGTATCCTAATCTGCGTCCGCGCCATCATCCAGTACCTGAACATCAAACGCGGCTGGCGGCTGCTCTCAGGGACAGCTCAAGAGCGCCTACTCTTCTTCTACTAGCGGTCTCCCTCGCACCCACCCACGCCCTTAATATGCGGGAGGGAGCCGGCTATACGTCGCGCGCCTGCTCTTTTACTAGCGCCTTCTTTCGCATCCATCGTCACCCTTCATGTGTGAGAGGGAATCAACTATACATCTTGTAGCCCGTGAGCTAGGAGCATTTTTTGTTTACGTACTCTCGTTCTCACTCGCACCCACTCTCGCGCTTGATATGTGGGAGTGAGGAGGCTAAAATATGTATCGCGTTCGTGCGCTTAGATTCCTTCGATCTTGATGTTGAATTTATACAGGAACATTGATTGCTTTTCGGCCAGTTGGCTGGCGCACCCATTTCGTCATTTTATTGTGCAATAAAATTGGAAGTTTAGTGTGAACAGGTGGCAGGTGTTAGTATAAATGAAGTGATTTGTAAATGTTGTATTTAATTTTCAACTAAGGAAAATATTTACAAAAGTTACAATTATCCATCCGAAATAACTTGACGTGAGACATGTAACGTCATTGTCATTATTGATTGTCAATCATGATTGACAATAATAATTGAATGTCGTTCATAATTCGTGTTATAATTTATTGTATCGTAGGCCAGTGTTGTGAATGAACCAACGACGTAATGTACAAATTGAGTGTATTCAATTTTGAACTCTATTGTGTAAGGCTAAGGGTTGGTTTTCTTTTGAAAAATACATGTGATATAGTGCAAAATTTCGTCAAACACATTTACGCGTTGCACGAGTACAATAAGCATCACTTTTTACGGTACGTTAGAAAAGGATAGCATTACGGAAAACTTTATTCTGTATCTATAATTCATTTTATTTTTAATTAGGAGCACTATTGGTTTCTTATGAATTACATCAAGTTATGAAATACATATTTGTATTAAAATTATGTCTTATAATTCAATTTGGAACAAGATAAAACTAAATACATATACATATTTTAAAAAAATGCCATTTTTAACACATTCATTGCCATGAATAGCTACGTGCTGCGATCGTAACCGATACCGTGATTTTCCTCGTATGTAGCGGAAAGCGCGTAGGGCGTAGGCGCCCGCTAGTTGGGTTCGCGGCACTGAATATTTTAACCTGTTACAATTACACAATCAAGTTTCTATTAAATTTAAACTTGAAATACGTATACATTAATTACTATTTTAACCCGACTGCCGCTAGAGAGGAGGGTTATTCATTCCATTTAGAATATTATAAATATCGAGTTGTAGAACATATCTATTCAAAAAGGAATAATTTAGATACCTTAATATTATGTTCAGATTGCTAAACAATTGGATTCAAATGAATCGTTCAACTACTCCTTTTTTACGAGCAAAATGTTTAGGACAAAACAATCCATTATAATATCAACTTTTTGTGCTCATTAATAAGATTGCAATTGCAATAACAATTTCAGTAAATTCAACCACGCAACATAGGTACTTATCGAAGTTCTTGCTATTCGTAGTAGGTTATTTTTGCTAATCATATTCATGTCAAAATCCGTCAATAATATGTATGTATTTTACGCCTTATCGCAACGTAATAAGGTGCATGTGTGTAAACATCTTTAATGGCTACTGTACCATAAACATGTTTTTTGCCTCTAAGGAGTAAAAATACAGCACTTATTAGAGTATAGATTTGTATAGAGGAGCTATGGTAATAATACGAGTACCACGATGGTAGTATACAAATCCCAATAAGTGTGACAGAAAGGGATATATCATTCGTTGTCCTTGTCATAACCACTTTAATTAATTCGCACTGAATTAGTATAAGGGGTTGCGGCAAAAACTATTACCTGCCCAAATTAAATAGGTTGTTTATGGTGAGCCGTCAGTCATTTAAAGACCAGTTCTTAATTTAGGTGCTTAAGAGCCTTTCCGTCAGTTATGGTGGCAACAGTATAGCGCCTCTATAGATGTCTATACTCAAGCAATCATGTATTGCTAGAAAATAAACATAATTGCTGATTATAAATAAGATTTCTGTAGTTTTTCTGGTCGTGTAAAACCCCGCGCGGTTTTTTCCAATACAACGTAGTTAATAATTATAAGAGAGTTATTTTTATATTGCCAAACAAGTTTTTGCTAATACCGACTTTTTACTATAATAAAGCTTACGTCATATCGGTAATTCCTATATCTCACATAGCGTCATGGATTATGATCGGAGTCCGGAATTATGGTGGCATTTTTGACACGCGTAGTAAAATCTTAAAATGCTTACAAAATATTCGTGTATTTACATGTTGTTTTTTTTTAAGAATAACTTCAGGTTGCGAGGGGCCAAGCGGATTCCGGAGTGCTTTAGGATGCAACCTTATTTTATTTAAGGAAGATGATTAATGATTCCTCATTTAATTGTAATGGAAGGTAAATGCAATTACATAGCACAATAAGTTGCTCAATTTTACAAGACTATTTTACAAGCTTTTAATTAACTTGCAATGTATGTTTGTTCGGGTGGAATCTTGCAACTGAATTTTGAAGCAGATATCTTCAACCGATTGAGCTGATATTTTGGGTAAAGGTATAGTTTGGATGACAATTCAATATTATTGTACCATCGACCTGATCTGATGAAGAAGACAAGGTGGCAATGGGAATTCAGGACTTAACCGACGTAACCTCGTCGAGTTTGGGCTCGTTATTATCATTATCATAATAATAATAATTGGGCTCGTTAGACTCGTCTCTATTAGTAGTTGATAATGGTATACAGAAAAGTGCAGTCGGCAATATAAGCTTGTATCAAAAATTAAGCTTTTGACATAAACTTTTGAATGTATGTGTATCGCAATCGAAGTCACTATGACAGGTTAAAATGCCACGAAAATTCCGGTATCTGGTGATAATATAGATAAGAAGATAAGTTTGATGCAATTGAACCAATAGTTGAGAATTCCTTCTAACTTCAGAAGCACGTATCTCTGTCTGCTTTAGCAATATAGACATTGCGCCTTGAGGATAAAGTTCAATTTCGAACGGTCTTACGGTTGAAGCATCAAGTTTCAAATGTTTTAACAAACAGTCGTTCACGAGGGCAATAGCCAGCTGTTACCACTACAATTAGTTACTATAACGCGCGCAGATAAAGAATGGATCACTTTAACTGTGTGAGTATAGACAGCGATAGGGTGTGAGCGAGATAGCATGCGAGCGGACGCCATTTTCAGATCTATTATTTATCTGCGCGCGTTATACCAACACACATTCACTGCCAAGAATCGCTACACGCAACGCTCGTAGCCGATCCCGTGGTTATCCTGCTACGTAGCGGACAGCGCCTACGGCGTAGCTCGTAGGCGCCCACAGGGTTGGTTCCTGCCAGTGAAAATGTTTAGGCCCGGCCACGGCCTTGCGCGGAGGCGGCAGCGGTTATTCTAATTCATTGCGTGTCATCCCAACTAACCACAGTGCGTTGCGCGTGTCGATCGCGCAATGAACAGATGAACGATTGTCGCGCAATACGCCACTGCGAAGTAGCGAAGTAGTGTGCGAGGAAAAAGCATTGCTGGCTTCGCTCATGCAGCACTTGTGGTGGATTTTCCTCGCACAGCTCTGGTGGATACTTACCCTAAGGCGCACGGTTGTTTTATACGTTAAACGCTGCGATCCCATAGATACCTGCATTTACCGCATAAAACAACCGCACGCCTAATAGTGGTAACGTCTGCGTACAAAATGTATTGTCAAAAATATAGTAAGATTGAGATGCAGATAAGCCCTGTGCTAAAGTTTAAAAGCAGAATCTTTTAAAAAACGCACCTCAGCTTGACGCACTTTTTAATTAGTTAGTGGTATTTAGGAGGCGAAAATTAACGTGTTTGAGGTCATAAAATGACCGCTCGCTCGCACATAAGAACAGCACGGTCGACTCGAATTTACTCTCCGTACAAACTTAGTTAGGGTCTTATTTTAAAATAGCATGCTGGTATAACAACACTTTTTATACACAGTGGTATCCCCTATCGTCGGGAAAAAGTTGATGTTGCTATAAATTATATCAAAAATACATATTGATTGAAAAAAAATGTAGGTAGGTATAAAAAACGTTACATACAAACGTACATACATTCACGCCTTTATTCCTAAAAGGGGTAGGCAGAGCACATGAAACGTATGTTCGAGCGCCACTTTTAGCATAGATATGGGTATAAAAGATCGACAAAATGTGATATCGCAGTAACAGGTTGCTAGCCCATCGCCCACAACACACCTCAACCCTGTTCCCTTAGTCGACTCTTACGACACCCATAGTAAGAAAGGGGGTGGTGTTATTGTAATCCGGCACCACACGGGGTTATCCTAGCATGACGTTTTAAATTGAGAACCAAATTACGTTTGTATGGGGATGGGGGAGTGTCATTGCGACTCTTCATTGATGTGTATATAAGAGCGAGAGAGAGAGATTTATGGCCCCATAAGGGTGAGTGACCACCACAAATGTGCGAAGTGGTGTTTTCATATATTTTGACACCTTGCATGCTCGATAGCAGTAAATATAAAAATACAGTTTCGCACATCCGTGGTGGATATTCACCCTTATGGCACATTCATTTTGGGCCCTCAAATAGAATATAGAATGTGAGTGTTCTTAGTGTTTGTTTTCATTTCTCTTAGTTATCTGAATGTTTGGTCAAATTTCGTGCTACTATGCTGAGCCGTTTTGATATTAAACCTAATATTAATTTAGGATGTATGTAATTGCGTTTTATTTCATATTATCAAATAATAAAATAAATCATTTACAGTACATATGGTGCTACTTTCCCGCACTAGTACGGAAAAGAGCACTTTTCATGCATATGTCGAAACTTTAAAGAGCCATATGTACAGTAAAACGTTGTACGATACACGTGCGAATAGGTAATTCGCAACTCGTGTCGATTTAAAACACTCCCTTCGGTCGTGTTTTAATGTATCACCACTCGTGAATTTCCTAGTTTCGGCACTTGTATCGTAAATAACTATTTCAATGTAGTTTAGTATACTACTCGAAAAAAATAGAGGCCACACAAGTATGGTGATCGTTAAGTGAAAATTATACTACTATGATATATATTTTTTCCAGCTATTATACTAAAACACCAGCGGCGCTACCACGAACTTCGAAAGTCGAATTTCGGGTATTTCCATCTCTATCGCACTCCCATACTCGAGTGACAGGGATGCATATATTACGAACTTCGACTTTCGAAGTTCGTGGTAGCCGCTCAGTATGAAAGAGGTTGGATTCGACTCTTAATTAGACACTTAAAGGTCGATTCACAAGAGCTGGCGCGTAATGTCTATGAAATTAATGACAGTTTCATACATTTTCCGCGCCAGCTCCCGTGAATCGACCTGTATCATTTCGTTTGTATCCAATAATTAACATTAAAATTGAAATATGTGAGTGGCCCTCGTTCTACGTTCATACAGGAGTTTTCGCAAAATATTAGAATGGTTTAATTTTTTTTCTTTTTTTTTTTCATAAAATGTTTCAACATGTTTTCAAATGGGTGTCTTATATTAAGAAAGTTAGGTCCATTTTAGATTGACTGTGTAGACGCTTATTGAAAAGCTGCGGTTTTACAAATAAGCGCCAAAACTGTTACACCTACTAGATTCTATTACGTGGCCACACTAAATGCCTTCACACACTAAACTCGGGTCGTTCACGGCACGGGTCGGGCGGTATCTCTTTCGCACAGTAGCGCGGCGTCTCTATCGCACAGTAGCGCTGGCCCGCGCGACGGTGCGATAGATATAGTGAGAGAGATATAGGTACCGACCCGCGTTCGGTGTGTGGAGGCCTTAAACGTCAATTTGCCTATATTTTGGCGTGGCGTAGATAGAGGATTTAATAGATGGCGTCCTAGTGAATGCCCGAAAGGGATAGAGTTAAATTAACATGACTGAATTGAGAAGTATCAGAAATCTAGTACATCCTTGACATCTTACGTCCTCTATAATTTAGTCGTATTAGGTAATATCACATCATCCAAGTTAATCACCTGACCGCGATCACCCAGGGGAATTGGCGGCAATTATTTTATATTCAGCTTCGCTGGACGCTACCGCGTCACGTTCGCTTCGCTCGCTCGGCTCGCGCGCCGTAGGGTCGCAGTTCACCTAACAACCTAACCGGTTTTTTCCCTGGGGGATCAGGCTAGGGGATTAACGTGGACAACAGCGTTAATATCGGTGACGTGAGATTTGACAGTAGGGGACAAACATAAAAGCCTATACGCGATGAGGAACAGGAGATAAGACATTGTATCTCGTTCCCACTTGTGGTATTGTCTATACTTACATCTTTGTCTGGCATATGTTCTGGTTTTTACTTTTATTTTCTCCGTGTTCTTGTACACGGTATAAGTTTGCCTATCTTGTTCTACCTAACTTACTCTCAATTGCTCAAAGTTTAGCTGGAAGAGTTCCTTATAGGGATAAGTTCGCCTTTGTACTTTGATCTATTGTGTGACGTGTATATTTTTTAACCTGTTATTGTGTACAATAAAGTGCTAAAGTACATACATATATCCTTTCCAGAGTTGCCGCGTAATTAAATCTAGCGGGTTCAACTAGCGTTCGGCAAACACTAGTGCAATAATGTCTAGTTCACTATGAAATGTAAACAAATTGCTTATGCATAAGTTATGAGTTTTAAGTTAGTTTTAAGGTATATGTTTAATAAAGGGCAAATACAGTTTATTTTTAATGAATTATTGCACTCACCAGTGACCTGTTTCACGCAGTTACAAGTTACGATTTGTCACCGAGGCTATATCAGCATGTCTATCATGGGTAGGCCGCGATATACTCTAGATTTTTCTCGCACTATACCTCTTCTTCTAAGTGTTCTAATAAGAGAGAGACGGATAGTGCGAGAAAAATCGAGAGAGGTCGCGCGCCGTCGCGTGATAGCCATGCCGCCCGTGCAGGACGGCTCGGTAGCTGTCGCAGCGAGATGAACTATCAGTCTCTTTCTAATGAGAGTGCTTAGAAAGAGACATGATACCAGTGCAGTCGGTTATTGGTCACGCGCCAGTGTTAGTTTGGACTTGTCAAATTGAAACTTCGTGAAAGTTGTCGATATTCGTCTATTCCAGTAAGATTAGGAGTATTATTTACTAGAAAATAAATAGTTCACTGTATCTCGCTATCCCTCTCTCGCACTGTCCGTCTCTTTCTAAGTTTTTTTAATAAGAGAGAAACGGATAGTTCTAGAGAGTGCGAGAATGCTCGCGCGCCGTCTTGTGCTAACTGTGCTGATCACGCATAGATCCTGGCCTACTTTAAATAGGATACTACCGGGATAACGATAAGATAAGTTCGCTTTCTCACTCTAGCCAATAATGTTCTTTTTCTGAACCACTTTTGTTTCATTGCACTATTCAAAAATCAATGTCAATTCGTTTGTGTGAAAGTGTAGTTTAATATGCTCTTGTAAATATTTTTCTCTGTGACACCGCTTCTTTTGTGTTGTTACAGTGTTATTCCTATCCACTTTGGAAATAATAAAAAGATTTATTTGACCATACGCGTGTTTGTTTCATTCCACCCAACCATTTGGCCGCGTTTGTGTTTAAATTTTATTTTATTTAAATTAAAAAGCGGTCACTGAATAGTAGCTAGGTACCGAATTCCAAGGTGGGGGGGGAGGGCTTGATGGAAGACGTCAATAAAAAAATCTATGTGGCAACTATACCAAAGTAATATAGGTATCCCTTGTTAGACCTAACTATAATACTTGAGCCCTAAATGCAACATAAGAACCTAATGTTTCATCAGAATTAATGATTTTTTTTTCGTAGTGTATCTGTTCATTTATTCAACGGACAGGTAGAAAATGACAGGTAGAAATGGCAAACCACAAATACCAGCTTATTATATACAAACAGTGGGCTAATCACGGTTTCTGGTTTAATTCTCAAGAATCGGTAATAAAATGCATATATTTTGTATTTTTATTTTATTCGATGCATTTTAGAAAAGGGTATTTTAGATCTATCGCACACGGCCAGTTTTCCATGACCAAATTCCGACGAGTCTGCCACACGCGATAGAATTTCACGCGAAAAAATGGAACGCAATGGTTAAGTTAATTTTGGAAGTGCAGGGCTCAAACGAGCCCGGGGTCCACTTTAGCACCTAATCCCTAGATTTAGCGTAGGCCCTAGTTTAACGATGCGACTACCATCCCATAGGAGGAACTAGACCTTATTGGGATAGACCGGTTTCCTGACGACGTTTCCTTTTACCAAAAAACTTTAATGTCCTATGCTCATCTCCTATTTCAGTTATTCTCCGATAGCAGAAAATAACTTAAGATATTAATAATGATTGGTATTTTTAGTTTCAAACCAACACTACATCAGCTGACTCCTATCAAAACCTTTATGTGGCCAACATGTTAAAAACGCACAATAACTGCATACTGCAGTGCTAGGCTGTGGCAAAACTGCCCCAGTCGGTTGCCAACAGCGGTCGGAGATCGTCGCGCCCGCCATCTTTGTTTCCCGCGCTTTTTCAGCTGGCGCGTTCGGATACACGTCCTTATGACGGGAGTTGACATATACGAGTGTGTACCTGCGAGTTATAAGTGTTGTCGTGATAATAATTTCTACAGAATACTAGGTAAGTGATCGAAAGTCGGTTTATAGAATAGTTTTAATTTATTTTAGGTGCCTCAAAATTGTTAGGCAGCTTTTGAATTATTTGCTAGCATCGCGTCGATAGTTTGCTCGTGTTGTGACACATTCGAAACGTCCAGTCACCTTCTTAAGTGCCATATTTCGTAGTACCTAGTAAGCGTTTTTTTTATATCCTTACTTGCAAATAAATGGTCAATATCATCCCTAATATTGAAGTAGGTAATATATATTTTTTAAATCAATATTCCATAAAATATTATTTTACTTATTATTAAAATCGTTCATGAACCTTAGAAAACACCTAAATGGTTTTAAGTCGAAGTCTATCAATACTGAAGGCCCAAAAAGGAAGCTGCACAGACGGACATGGCGAAACTATAGGGGTTCCTTGTTGACTACGGAACCCTGAAAAAGGTAGGCTGGTGAGTTCTAGCTCACAGAGTCACTAGCTTGATAAGTTTGGGAAACCTTAGCCTATCTGGCCAGGTGCCAACCATCCTCCACAGCCACGATGTGGAACACTCCCTTTACGTTTTCCCAGTTTGGCAACAAAACTGTTCGCGACAAAAACTTGGCTAGATTTACATAACAGCGCCGGTTTGAACTGGTTTCTAATACCGTACAAGTACCTAATGAAATTCTGCGAAACTAATTCACTTTTATCCAGAAAAGCAGTTTTATTAACCGACTTAAAAAAAAAGGAGGAGGATCTCAATTCGGCTGTATTATTATTATTTTCAATGTTTGTTACCTCAGAACTACGTCATTGATGAGCCGATTCGAAAATATTTTTTTGTTCGTATCATCATCATCATCATCATCAGCCTATATACGTCCCACTGCTGGGCACAGGCCTCCTCTCTCATGTATGAGAGGGAATCATCATGTCTCTGTTCGTATGTATAGGTATATATATACTTCCAGGTGGGTCCCATTTTTTTCAAAATTCGGTTAGATGATGGTATCCATGAGGAATTGAGGGGACTCCTCAATTTTATTACGCACGTGTGTAGTGATTTTGGTATTTTCTGTTAAAACTCGTGTATTTACATCCGGAATCATAAATTTGGTGGCGAGGAATTGATGATGAAGACCACAGATGACTTATCGAATTCCTCAATTATGTACTTAAAAGTGCAAAAGTACCTACGTCACAGGTTCTGATAAGATTCCGTTGTAATAGGAACTAATGAAGTGCCATTGGTGATGATCTTGGGGAATCGATGGAAGTCCTCAAATATTATCGGCCCACATACAGCGATTCGGTTTTTTTCTATAGTAATCAACGCATTTGCTATCGGAAATCAGTTCATGTGGTAAATTGTAATAAAAATATAGGAAATGTTCTCGTGGCTTGGCGGAGTACTAAATTGAAGTCGGTTAAAACTTTGTTTTTAAAGTAAAATATACCTAGTCAGATATAGACGTTGCTTCTAGCATATTGTCATATGAAGTTTAACGAAGTTACCAAGGTCGAAAAAAAATAGTTCCGTTTCTAGACTCTTTTGCCAAGCTGTAGTTATAGATACTGTAGCAGCATTAGCAGCAAGCCGTAGCGTGCTCTACGGCGTAGGCGCCGCGTAGCGTTAGAAATCTCGTAGACTTAATTCCGCGTTGAGTTGCCAGCCGGACATCACATGATGCATCTTCTGTGTGTGTCATATTTATTATATCGAAATCACTACGCTTAAAATTAAAACATCAAGTTTCTGAATGTTTGAAATGGTCATAAACTTGCGTCCTCTTCTGTCGTTTAGTTTAGTCGAACGCTCATATTTGCGACAATCTGAATTCCTAAAAGTTTTGACTCAGGTGTGAACTCTCTGATCAATTAAATCCTCATTCGCTTACTCGTACTTCTTTATACGATTACGATTCTTATACGAACCTAATTATATTAATATTATAAAGAGGTAACGTTTGTTAGTTTATAGCTTTGTAAGAGCAACTTACATGTTTACATGAGAACATTTGCAAGTTAAATAAAAGCTTGTAAAAATTGATCTTCATTCGGATTGATCAAGGAATTTGTACGTGAAACGAGAAATAGTCCTACTAATATTATATGCGTCAATGCGAATGTTTGGATGCTTGTTAGGTTAGGTTAGGTACTCAATTCCGAGTATATCGGGTCTATGCAGACGAAGTCGCGGGCGGAATCTAGTTAATAATAATAAGCAATCTCGATGTTTTCTCGAGAGAGGTTTTCATCTTGATTACCTATGCGTAGGCGTCCAGACGCCATTCTTGACAAACATTGGACACTTGAGTAGGCATACGTACCTACCGCTTTAATTATCACGAGACATAAGATTCTTTGACTTGTCAGTCTAGTAGGCAGTGTTCCTACCTGAAAATCTGAGCAAAGCCTGTACAGCCTGTAAACTCCGGTAAGAGCCCATATTTTGTGTTTTGAGCATGAGTTTGTTGATTTATTTTTGAATCTTGGATATTATTCCTTGTTCATTAAATATTCACCGGTTCGTCAGAAAGGAAGGGATGTGTTTTAGTATTTACTATGTTTGTCTTTACGTGTGTCCCACCGTTACGTTTAAGATACTGAACCGAAGGATTCTATCGATTCGTAATTATGGCCCGGGTGACATAGACGATTTTTAACCCCCGACGAAGAAGGAGGGGTGTTATAAGTTTAACGTGTCTGTCTGTGTATCTGTCTGTGGTATCGTAGCTCCCAAACGGACGGACCGATTTGAATGCTGTTATTTTGTGTCATAGATAATTTTATCCCGAGTGTTCTTAGAAATATTTCATCAAAATCTGTTCAGCCGTTTTTGAGATATTGGACTTTGAAATGTCGGGGGTTTTTCAACTTTTCTAAGTTGTAGTTATTTAAGCTTTTATTTTGTTTTTACTTTCACCTGTCTCGTTGTCTGTCTGTAATCAAATCTTGCAAGTTCAATTTGACCGATTGAGCTGAAATGTTGAGTGTAACAATTCAATATTATGGTACCGTCGAGCTGATCTCATGATGGAGACAGAAGGTGGCCATGGGAATTCAGTACTTAGCCGACCGTTGAGTTTGGGCTCGTTAGAATCGTCTCAATGAGTAGTTTATGAAAAGTACAGTCGGCTATAAAAGCTAGTACCAAAAATGAAATTTTTGTCAGAAACTTACGTTTCAATTTAGTACCTAGATTTCCATTCTCGCCGGGTTACAGTGTTTGAACTTTATATGTTTTTCAAGTTGCTTCTCGTTCCTCGTTGACTTAAACATTATAATAAAATACTCGTAAGAGTACAATTCAGCTCAGTAAAAGTAGGTACAGTTGCTGAACGCCTTGATACCTTTGTCACTTTGACCCAACACTTGTTGTCACTTTGAAGCCGAACTAGGCGGACTTAATTTCGACTGCCATCTGGTTTGAATATGCAGTTTGAATGCGTTTGTAACTGCACCGAAACTGCAAACCGCTTGGAGCTGAGTCTGACGAGTGCAATAGAACTGCATTAAAACTGCCATATATCTACGTCTGAACGTCTAGTGCATGTTGTTCCAAATTACATCGAACAAATACTTTACTTTCAGATACCAAGCGCCATCTTTTTAACCGACTTCAAAAAAAGGAGGAGGTTCTCAATTCGGCTGTATTTTTTTTAATTCTTATTTTCAATGTTTGTTACCTCAGAACTCCGTCATTGATTAGCCGATTCGAAAGTTTTTTTTTGGTTCGTATGTGTATACTTCCAGGTGGGTCCCATTTTTTTCAAAATTCAGTTAGATGATGGGATCCATGAGGAATTGAGGGGACTCCTCAATTTTATTAGGCACGCGTGTAGTGATTTTGGTATTTTCTGTTAAAACTCATGTATTAACAACCGGAATCATAAATTTGGTGACGAGGAATTGATGATGAAGACCACAGATGATCTATCGAATTCCTCAATTATGTACTTAAAAGTGCAAAAGTAAGTCACAGGTTCTGATAAGATTCCGTTGAAATAGGAACTATAATGAAGTGCCATTGGTGATGATCTTGGGGAATCGATGGAAGTCCTCAAATATTATCGGCCCACATACAGCGATTCGGTTTTTTTCTATAGTTATCAACGCATTGGTATCGGAAATCAGTTCATGTGGTAAATCGTAAAAATAGGAAATGTTCTCGTGGCTTGGCGGAGTACTAAATTGGAGTCGGTTAAAACTTTGTTTTTAAAGTAAATTATATTATGTTGCTGTCTGCATGCCTGTCAGAGTACAAAGCTATAACATAAACGCTTTTTTCAAGACGTTGTGCTCAATTGATTAGCTTCCCCGTCAATGGTCGCGGTCCTTAACCCCTCGACGAGGGACGGCGACGTCTCGACGCCATACAACGATTTACGACTAAATTAAGTGTTCAGACTTAGCTAAGACGCATATAAACTAGGGGGTTGATCGGACACCCGCGTTTCGAATACCAATTTAATAACTATCAATCTAACAATAATGGCCATTATGATCATGAATGTTTGCCGTTTTTCAATTTTAGCGTAGCGCGTAGAGATTCTTAGCTGAGAATGTGTTAATATGGTTCTACTTTGCGTGCCATAGACATCCGCCGAAAGCAAATTGAATTGCGGAAAAATAAACGTAAGTGTCATTGACCTTCTGAGACTAAGCGATCACTAGAAGGTTCTCGACAGTGGAAAGTTACAGGGTGCGTAAGTAAAAAGGTCTAGAATTCACATTGTCATTTTAGCAAAGGATTATCTTAAATTAGAAATATAATATTGGCATAAAATAACACTTCTCGGAGGTTTCTAGATTCTCTTTCGTTTGGAGACCAGATTCGGATATTTTATACAGACGTTTTTATAATCTCTCTGAAATATAACACAGCCTTTATTCTTATACAAACTTTACTTGGAAAATATTTCGTAGATAATACAACATCTGGAGGCCTTCGTCGGATATTTTATACTGAAATGTTACATAAAAAAATAATAATAATAATAATAAATAAATAAATATAAGGGGACAATCTTACACATATCGACCTAGTCCCATAGTAAGCTCAGTATGGCTTGTGTTATGGGTACTAGACGACGATAAATATAATAGATATAAATACTTGAATACATAGAAAATATCCATGACTCAGAAACAAATATTCGTGCTCATCACACAAATTTTTGTCCTTACCGGGATTCGAACCCAGGACCTCTTGCTTCGTAGGCAGGGTCACTACCAACTAGGCTAAAGCGGTATATATTATCCGGGATTATAAGGATGCACATCTAAATTGATTGGCGTTTAGCACTTAACTACTTCAGTGACCCGTTTCACGAAGCTACATATTACAAGTTACAACTACTTTTCTACAAATTGTAAAACTCAAGCTACAATTGTATTGTTGAGCACATATTAAAAACCCTTACAATAGTTAAGTGCTATTACTTCTTGTATTTCTCGAAGGCGATTGTATTTCATGAAGATGTGTAGTTTAATTATGAGCATAATTTATATAGTTTACTGTATCTTCTAGCCGCCCACCATACAAGTTTTTTTTTACACCAGAAACGAAGACAATTTTTACAGGTAGAAGATAAGTTAGCTGTGACCTTCCATATTGTTGTTTCTTTCTTCTGAATCTTTTGAATTTGAAACTCGCATTGCGGTAAAAGAGTAAGCGGGAGGGGCGTCGAATTCCGGTGCACTGCACAGACATGTATACATAATAATATTATCATTTATTTCAGGCATCTAATGTCCATATATAGTTAGAAATACCTTAAAGACAATACAATACAATCCATACTAATATTATTGTTTGTCTGTCTGTCCGTCTCTTCACGCTTAAACCGCTCGACCGGTTGTGATAAAATTTGATAGAGATAGTTTGAGTCCCGGTAAGGACATAGAATAGTTTTATTCCCGAAATCATCCCCTAAGGGGGTGAAATGCGGGGTGAAAGTCGCGGGCAGATGCTAGTACAATATTAAAATTAAAAACTAATAATTTGGGCGACGAAACAGCATGGCTCCGTTGCTTCGTCAAGATACTTTGGCCGGTCGGTAGGTGGTACCTCGAACTTAGTTGAGCTGAGCTGCGAGAAGTGTTATGTATATGTAGCTCGGGTTACCAAGTCGGGTCCGTAAACGCTAATACTTAACTATACGTACCGTGGTGAAACTTGGTCCCTATGACAGCTGCAATCTTATTACAATTTTACGTTTTAACGTTATAAATTGTACGGAGATGAAAACTGTCATAGCAGGGGTCAAGATACGCAGCGATAAGTGTAAATACTTAAGCCCCGTTCAGTTGTTAAAAAAACTTATTTTAATAGACTGGCAGAGCTTACTCAAGAGTTCCTCGGCATTACGTAACAAACAGTACCGCCCCAGACCCGTGCAACGTCAACCAACGTTGCATAATAATGCACCTGACACACAACTTCCATCAATGAATACCCCCCACTGCACCCCGATTCAGGGAAACTAGACTTTACTGTCCAGCAATAAGGGCGTGGACAACCGCATGTGAAATATAAAGAAATTTGCACGCTCAAATCCAAACCGTTTTACGTCACACGGCGGCGTAACACAAATGCAAACTCTATGGTCATTGATTCAAGACTCAAATCGCAAGAACGCCGAAGTGATGATAGTTGTGTTTTGTTATAAGGCCGGGTTATAATATAAGGTTGATTGTCCAATGTTTAATTACAAGAATAGACGTCTGGCAGTTGCACTTGGCTGATGGCAATGTCCCGATATAGCTGCAGTCTAGCCCTTGAGCTAGATCAGATGATGGTGCTGTCTGGATTCATTAATAACTGTTTAATTAATATTGTATTTGTAAAATACAAAACAAGCGTTTCTTGCCGACGGTACTTTTTTAATCAACTACTTACTGATCAATTCTATGTGTTGAACAGAAAAACGTTTGTGTATTAAATATATTTTTTGTACTAGTTTTTTTTTTACTGACTTTAGTTTTTGCTCAAGTTATCATTCGCCCATACCATAAAAGAAAAAAATACCCTGATGAGTTGGTAAATTGCCTCTAAGACTGGCACCACTCAAGATATTTAAAAATAATGTACTTATGTAACTAAATTACTCGTTGACAAATGTTATTATTCCTTGACAGACTTTTTTGCGGACTTAATTGAATTCTTTTAGTTCATTGTAATGTTGAATTTGGTTGGAATTTTTATTTATTATTAATATTATTTACGAATTTAATGTAAGTATATCCGGTAGATCACCTGCTGGTCGATGCGGCAAACCAAGGCCCATAAACCAACAATAATAATAATAAAAGTATATCCGGGACATAGCAAATGTAATTTGTAATTTAGGCTTATTCTACTTATAAGTTTTAAACATCGTGAATTTTAATGCCAATGTTAGATTTAAAATTTGTATGCCTATCGGCGAAACATAGCGCCACACTGTACCTTTTTCACCACCATCCCGTAACCTATGTTTTCTTCTTCAAAAATGGTATATAATGTTGCCATAACATCTTTAAAAAGTATCCAGAAAGTGAACTCTACCGGAGACTTATTCACAACTGTCCAGTAAGAAGCGAGATTTTAAATTTGGAATCTCCTACTGTCCAGTAAGTAAGTATGTAATTTACTTACTGGACAGTGGGTCATCCTCTTTAGATCTGCTTAGAAAAAAAACATAGTACCAAACACAGATGCCAAATTCATGAATATGGTTATAGGAGGGAGGCATCAAATGTATATCTATCTCTCTTTTTGGTATGACATTTTATGAAACAGATATATTTTGGAGCCTTAAACAGCCATTTTATAGTCTGTGACACTTAAAGCGACGCAGAAAAAGTATGCTCGTTGCGTTTTGTACTTAGTAATGTTGTAGAAATATAGTGTGGGATTTTATGTTTCTATTTAGTAATTTCAGTTTATTAAATCATGTTGGATTAAAACTTTCCATTCTAAAATGAACATGGAGTTTCATAAACAATTTTTTTTTTTTTTACTAAAACATTCAAAACTAAACGCAAACTTTTTAGAAAAAAAAACTTCTGGCAGGATTTCAGCAAAGACTACAAGATACATTCAATAGCGAGGATTGAGTTTTAATTACAGCGTGAAATTAAATAATCCCAAAAAATAAATTCATGCGAATCTGATTCGGAAATAGATGGCACTCCTCCTGATTTAAAAGCTGAGTCCGAAGAAGCCCGAATTAGCAACAAACAATTTACTTCCTTCAAAACCTAAGGAGCGATATATGACAACTTATGAAAAATGTATGAAGTGGAAGACAGAAAAACAAGCCAACAGCTGGTCTGAAAATGTATTATTGGCATATTACAGCTTTCTTCGCCACACAATGCAGTTTACAAGTTTATGGGTATTCTATGCTTCCGGTAAATCGATCACAATATCTATTAGTAATTGCCCTAATATGAATGTAACCTTCTATATTAATTAAACGAATATGTAGTTAAACTTTCTTTCATTTCTGAGAAAAGCATTATACAAGCCAGTAAGCCAGTTAAGAAAAGCCATCCTGGCCTCGTATATAACCGGACCTCATCTGCGGTTCGGTCCGGTTAACTCATACTTGGCCAGGAAGGCTTACTTACTGGATTCTGCAGTACTTAATGTACTATTACAAATAAATCATTACTTACTTAAAGGTAGCGGGGGTGGGGATCCCAATAAGGACTAGTTCTCCCTCTGGGTTGGAAGCTCAGATGGCAGTCGCTTTCGTAAAACTAGTGCCTATGCCAAATCTTGGGATCAGGTGTCAAGGCGGACTCTGGGTTCCTTTAGGGGCACAACCGGGAATAACGCTAGGAGAATGATGATGAGCGGGAGTGCGCTGGGTGCGAGTGGCGTAGGACCGCGGTCATTGTGACACTCTTTGGGGGAGACCAATGTCCAACGGTTCACATCTTTCGGCTGATATGATGATTAGGATGACAAGGAAAGTTGGAAATAGGAATCAAATAAATATAATTTAAAGCAAATAGTGTATTGTTTTGCTTTGAAATGAAACGAAACAAAACAAATGGAACTGTTCCATTTTAGAATGCTATACTATATGACTAGGTATATGTCTCTCGTAAATGTCAAAATCTCGCAAGATCTCGCCTTGGTCTGAAATCTCGAGTGATTGCATTCCCTGTACCTATGACGTGGACAAGAAAAATATATTTCACGGGCTAGGGGAAGTCCGGGCATAGTGAACACCTTTACCTTTGACTGGACATAACAGAAAACTTTTACAAGGAAGAAATGAAAAAGATGTCTATAATTAGTCTTTAATCAATATTCTTATAAAAAAAACAACATTAGCCTCTAATATCAATCAGTTTTTGTAATTTTTAAACAAAAAACCAAAAAAGTTATTTTATTCGCTTTGCCCAGAGTGCCGGGCAAAGTAAAACTTGTCCCAGGGTAAAGTGAAATCATCTCGAGTCAATCCAAAAAAAACACCGTCCATGTCTTTAAAATAAGCAGTGATCGGAATAGGCAGAGTATAAATACCTAAACTTAGTAGAACAAAGTCATGAAGTGGAGACTTCCTTGTGCTAACATTTTTTTCCGGGACTTACCGGATTAAAAATTAAAGTTATATAAAAGTAAATCCTATAATTGTATCTTGGATGTATCAATAATTCAGTAGTAACAGCAACACTATTTTTTTTTTACTGTACTTGAAAATCACCGATGAGAAAATTGTTGTTACTTCTATATTTCTGTGGACTACAGAAGAAACAACAATTTTATTATATATTTAAAATTAATCTGTCTCTTTTATCCTCGTTCACATTTCGTGTTTAAGTGAAAGAGATAGACAAAATAGTAGTCTTATTATCTATTATATTTCTCGTGGTTCCTATTGTTATGGTGTAAAAGGGAACCAGATGTCGTTATCACTTGTTGCTGCTACCTGCTATCCTTTTTATGCATTAATAATAAGTTGACAATACAGTTTCATACCATCCTTTATCGAGTACAGACAGGTTTATGCTGTGTTTCTATGTGATTTGTATTACGACGTAATATCTATAAAGAATCCGTTTATATTATTGGTTGTTTTATTTTGTGCCTATTGATTCTATTGAACCCGAAAAACATTGATTTTTATCCTATTTATAAAATATTAGTTACTTAGTAAGTTCCCGGGATTTTAGTCACGCAAAAATATAGTCGTAAGGAAATCTCCACTTTTTGTCTCTGTGCTACTAAGTTTAGGTATTTATACTCGGCCTATTCCGATCACTGAAAATAAGTGAATAGCTCGTGTTCCTGGTTTTCATTGAACACTGGACAAACCCGACCAAGTTGTTTGGCTGCATTTCCGGTTTTAACATGCCTATATAACGTGGCATATGGCAATCCATACTTTTGTGCCGTTCCTTTTATCGGTTCGCCGGCTTTGCACGCTCTGATAGACATATCTATAACTTCTGTTGACCAGGAGCCCTGATTGGTCTTTTTATATTTATATACCATCTGTAATAAAATATTGTCATAAGAAAATTGAACCTCATAAATATAAACCCACGGCCAAACTGAACTTGCAAAGGCAGAACATGATATCCGCTTTGCCCGATCCACTTTGCCCATTCAGTCAGTTTACGAAATTAATCGCGTTCAAAAAATAACTGTTGCTGTGTTCTAAAAGAAATGCACTGTAGACGGAAGATATTTTAATGGGCAATAGAAGCATCAACAATTAATATTCGAGAAAAATACTATGACCAGATAATAGACAATGTACGTACCTTTAAACATCAATCTTTTTTCACCAAAAACACGTTTCCACTCGTCACTGACGAGGCGCGCAGCGACCGCTCCCTACTATGCCTGCCGCTCACTCAGCAAAGGATTCCGAACGTGGTATAGGCGCGTGGTGCGACAAGGACAAGTAAGTCAGGAGGGGGAGGCCGAATTCGATTTGCCTGGGGTGTTCGCTTTACCCGACCTTCCCCTACAGTATGGTAGTATACTTATAATAGTGTGAGTGATATAGGCTTATAAGTTATAATATAAGCAGTTGGGTTTTTGAAAAATCTCCTGATTTCCCTTGTTTAGTAGGCATGTTTATACATAAAGGTACTATAATATTCGCACATCGCATGCCGGAAGACTGTTATTGACCGATCCATATTCCTACCGGCCTAGCTAAAGCTTATACTTGTAGGTTGGTCTTGACCTGAGTTCAGCGGTCAACGCAACGTCACCAACGCCTTACCAAACATAAGAATTGCGATTTCGAAGTCAGGTGATATCCATTCGTATGTACTTAAATGGATGAAATTCGATTTGGACCAGTGGAGTAATTAGCCAAAAGTTTGAGAGCGACACATTTATAATTATACCTATTTACTAAATACATTTCAGCACTAAATTGTGAGATCGAGACTCGAGCATAAAATGAAGTTTATCTAAGATTGTGTGGTAATTTGCTATTGACAAGCACCTTTCCTGGAATTGATAGCTTTCCGAGGTGAGTCAGAAGGACACCGGTATACTTTGCGCACAATTTACCTCTATAAAAACTTCCTACCAGTGAGCACCAAGACCTTGTTAATTGTGTAGACCTACCTCTTATCTTATATGCTGATGTGTGCACTATATACTGGTATGTGAGAGTCAGTTCGGATACACTTCAACCCACTGGTATATTTTATGCAGTTGCCCTCTGCTTTATGCCTAAACCCAAGCTCTTTTCATCAATTCCACAAACCGGATGATGCAGCTCAACGAGAGTACCTTGACTTCCTTTACCGGGATAGCCGTTACGAAAGTAATTCATTCTTTGTCAGACAAGGGCATGACATTCACATAGTAAGTGTTGCATATTCTCTCATCCTCTCATCCTCCTCGCTACACATTCTACAGTCTAAGGTGCCCGATAGTCCTATCGTGGCCAAGAGATCCTTGATCCCGAAGTGAGCTGTCAGTAGCGGCGTTAGGGTAGGGCGCGGTGGGGCGACCGCCCAGGGCGCCGAAAATAAAGGGTTACCGGCGCCCCTCTATGTCATCTCGCTCATTGAGTTAGGGGGGCACCCTAGAAATCTCGCCCAGGGCGCTGGTAGTGCTAAAACCGATACTGTGACCTGTGAACACCCGCGATATGATTCTGAGTGGCTTTCTGCTGCCCAATGCTGCTTTCTGCTGCAACCCATGTCAAGTCTGTCAGTACTAAACTAAAAGTAGGTAGTTTAGCATTCAGCGTGTTACCAGGAAATGGTGTTGTTTAACAAGTTACCTGTTAAATTAAAACCACTCACAAATGCTGTAATATTTAGAAATAAGTTAAAGGCTTTCTTGCTTGAGAAGTGCTAACTACTCGGTAGAGGAATTCTGTAATATAAATTTAAATAGGTAATATTGGAATGTTAATTAAAGAATTCTTAATTCCCGTAGTATTGTTAAAGGTTAATTGTTCTAGGCACATCCTGACATTATTCATTGATATAATTATTTTTACCTCGGACATGTTTATAATCAGTGTTATGTCATAATGTCTTAAATGAATTATAGTAATGTTTTCAGACACAACCTAGTTATATTGTACTTGAATAAATGAACTTGAACTCCTTCTATGAACTCTATGAAGAGTTGGTGTTGAAAAACATTCATCATCACATCAACTGTTTCCAAGTTAAGTGCTTACTATTTTACCGCTGTTTACCGTGTTTATTAATTCTTCTGAAGGTATCGGAAAGGATGCTTATCGCAGTGGCCGATAAGCGTTAGTCTCCTACTCAATCAGAACTACCATACGCATGCCACTTTTAGTAAACTGTTTCACTCTCCGGTATATTTTGACCTTTCGATTCGTAACAAATGTGGGTAATTGTAGGTCAGACTACTACTTCGCCTGAGAATGTCCCTTGCCGGTAAGCGAAATGAATGTTTAGTTAAACGTCATTAAATTAACACGCTTAACTGTAACTGATGTGATTACATCGATTTCCTAATCAACTTTGGCTCATTAAGAGATTTTTTACAAATAAAAACCATTTCTTACGTTACAATAATTCACGCCCAACACGGGCCCAAAAAGGATTGACAGGGCGACACGACATTAAATCTTCAGCGATACATTATTTTCGAAACGTGTGAATTTCGTAGGAAAATAGGAACAAGTGACTTCAGAAATTCAGTATATGGTCAAACCCGTCACACAGCGTACGCATGAGTATGTTTTCGACGGAGAACCCTAAGTATGATAAGTGTTGCAGTGACAGGTTCTTCAACCATACTAAACTTATCCGTCATCACTTTCTGCGGCGATGTTCTAACCCGACACACCACGGACACACCGGAAAGATCACTAGCGAAGACAAAAGAAATAGTTATTTGTTATGCAAGGCTGCAAAGTTGTTGTTTGGCGCAAGTGCTTAGTACTGAAAGCCGAGCTAGCGAAGGATTGTAAAATTGAACCATGAGCGAAGCGAATGGTTCAAAAGTACAATCCTGAGCATAGCGAGGCTTTCAAGGCACGAGACGCCAAACAATTTTGCTGCCGAGCGAAACACACAATTTTTCACCTCACCACCGCGAGGAAAATTGTAGGTTGTAAGTAAATGTAATGGAAGTAATTTGGACCTTATACTAATTTTCAATAAAGGTTTGTTTACATCTCATCAAGATCTAGCATTTTATAATTATCAAATGTAACATAAATATTTTTGAATCTTTAAATAACCTCACGCTTACCTAGGTACATTAAAAAAGTCAAAGTATTATTGGGTACTCACGGTTTAAACTAAGACTCAAATACGCTTATATCACTTTTTCCGCTAACTTAGCAGGCATCAAAATTCATATATGTATATATTCTGCACTAAAATCTATAAATAACCACCATTATTTTGGTTTTACTGTCTGTGGCTTTAGAACAAAACAAAATTAAATGTATATGAGTTTTTTCTTATTAACTTTTCAAAAAGTGCGTTCCAAATTTGGAAAAAGCTAAATTTTTAGAAAAATAAAAAGACATTTTAAAATTATTTATTCGTATTTTATCCTTATAAGTCAGTCTAAATATTAATATTTCGTATGTACCTACTTAATTAAGAGACAATAAGTATTATTTATTATATTTTATCAAAATAATAACAATTTATTACTGGCGTAACACCATCAGTTTCTGAACGCACCTCTCATTCTGTATAGAAAAAAGTTGGGTCTCGCGATCGACCGTCACGTTCCAAATTCAAAAACTCTTTCCACGCTAGCGGATAAAATGGACTTTTGGGCGCAGATTTTGAACGATAAAGCAAGCCTTTTCGAGCCGGTGAGGTGAAAAACTTATTCTTCAATAAGTAGCTTTAGCCCACTACTTCATTCGCGTTGACTTCCTTTTGTAAGACTTTTACTGGGTTAAAAAGTATTCTGTATGTTAATCCAGGCAGGTTATACTCTAGTTACTAAAATTCCTCTTACGGGTTCGATCTTTCCGATTATCGTTACATTGCCCTCAAGTGTTTAATGAACGTAATAACTTAACAGCATATTTCGTAATAAAACGCCGTGGTTTAAAAAAAACGTGTTTATATTAAAGGATATACGATTAACGTAACTATAATCTTTAAATAAAAACCGTGCATTTACGACAGCTGTAGTCCAGTCAACGGCGCACTTAGTGAGGTTCCAGAATACATTACGTCATCAGCTGGTAGATAGATCGAGGGATCAATATCCACCTATGTGTAATCATCGTCACTAATTGGTGGATCTCGAAAGCTACTATTAAAACATCAAAAGGACCTCTCACCACAGTGTGGTGCTGCTGGTGATAAAATATATTCTGGAAACCCTCATAGCAATAATGTTTCAAACGTTCTGGCAAAGTACTCCATTATTGTTTAAGGTAGGGAAAAGTAAAACCCTTCCCTACTTGCCAGAAACCATCATTAAAGGAGAGGCCCCTATTGATTGGGGTACCAGTGACTCATGCACATAAATAATACAGTAATTAAGCCAGTCAATCTTGTCCCTTACAATTCACTTTATTACATAATTCTTCACACCCGCCGTTGTTGCTAAAGGACCAAGTGGTAAGTTGTTTGACGAGTACAGCTTTCTAAAGGTGAAGGAGAGGGCAACAATGGGCGTATGGATGTCATGGGTCCCATTGTCCTTGAATGGTAAGGTGATTTTTTATAGGTTTTTCACGAAAGGTGTGAATGGAGTGAGAGAATGGTTGACCCGCAATAATGTGATTGAAGAAGACGCTCCGAAATATCTAACTGAACTCTAATTAGATAATATAAAATCAGATAAAAAAAGTTGTTAAATCAGATATTGATACAGGTGATTGTAGGAGAGTCAGAGTCAACAATCACTGACAATAGTGACAATGCAGGTACACTAGGTACCTACTAATTGCAGCACATTCTAAAAAATTTTTAAGTATTCTCAGAATTTTGTGGAAACTTTCTCGATTTCTTAAAGTTACCTGCATTTAGGAATTTGTTTTTACATGTAGATGTAGTGTCATTCAAGTAATTTAAGTCCCATGGAGATAGCCGAACCTCAGACAAGGAATAGTTATTTGTCTCCCACACAAAGGAGCAAAATGGTATATTGACGTTGAGGGCGGTCTATTGAATCCTAAACGTAGCGAGGGATCATACAATAGAATCCTTAGCGTAGCGAGGGACTCTAACGTAGGATCCTAAGCGTAGTGAGGAATACAAGTGTTAACGCCCGAGACGAAGATAATTTTTCTACCGAGCATGACACATAGGTACTATTTTTCACACAGACTATGAAGAAATTTTAAAAAGATGTTATTACTTATTAAAATAAATAAATATTTTTAGGGGGACAATCTTACACAAATCGACCTAGCCCCAAACTAAGCAAAGCTTGTACTATGGGTACTAGACGACGATAAACATTAAGTATGTTTATCGTCGTCTTTACTTATAGATAAATAAATACTTAAATACATAGAAAACATCCATGACTCAGGAACAAATATTCGTGCTCATCACACAAATAAATGCCCTTACCGGGATTCGAACCCAGGACCTCTTGCTTCGTAGGCAGGGTTCACTACCAACTAGGCTATAGTGGTCGGTTCGTTGTAATTTTTAACTATTACGAATCATTCATAAATTTTCATCATTCGATTCTGTTCCTGCAACCGTGTTTTTAAAAATATGTGAGCAACAAGTGAACTTAATAGATCTGGGGGTTCGGCATCGAACTAAACCGTCAAGGAAAAAGTGAATTCGAACTAATTCGTCACGTGGAATATTCGAAATTTCAAAAAAAAAATTTTTAATAGTGATTAGCCAGAATGTATGTGTCGTAACGTTCCGTACAGTATTATCTCAAATAATACAGCTGTATCAAGTCGCTTTCGGGAGTATCGGGGAAGAACTCTGAATTGCTTCCTTGCCATTGCCAATAAAACATGCAATTAGTCATCTTTGTTTATTTTCCCTATTCTATTAAATAATAGCACATGACAGATAAGGATTGACAAATATTGACCTAAACGTGATAAACCTTAAGAGCCACTCTACAATACGAATCAACAACTTTTTGTAATGTTGTTGCAGAAGATTAACGTAGCTAAAAATACGTAGTTATAATATTGTATTTTAGCTAGCGCTACTACAACATTTTTACAAAAAGTTGTTGACTCGTATCATCAAGAAATTATAGAGTTGGCCTCCACTTTACAGAAGACTGCAGCCCTAATAACACAACTACTTGCTCTGTGGGTAGGTCAAAATACAAAAATAACTGGTCTATAGTTAGGGGCAAGATTCAAGCCCTGCAATATAATGTTTTAATCGCATAAGTACAATTATATTACTCAAGTGCAGGCGCCGGTTAAGCCAATTCCAACTAAAATTTAGATATACTTAATAATCAAAATCAAAATTAAAGACACGATAGAAATATAATTACGCCTATCTTAGGGGTCTCATCATCATTATCATATCAGCCGAAAGACGTCCACTGCTGCACATAGGCCTCCCCCAAAGAGTGCCACAGTGACCGGTCCTGCGCCACCCGCGGCCAGCGGTTTCCCCCGACCTTTACCAGGTCATCAGTCCACCTTGAGGGGGGCCTCCCCACGCTGCGCCTTCCGGTACGTAATCGCCACTCGAGAACCTTTCCGCCCCGACGGCCATCGATTCTACGTGCAATGTGGCCCGCCACTTAAGTTTAACGATCCAGTATTTTCTTTTTATTCGTATAGTAAGAATAAAACCGGACAAGCGCGAGTCGGACTCCCCCACCGAGCGTTTCGTACTTAAATAAATAATTAGAAGTTTGTTTTATGACAGCTGGAAGGGACTGTGGACCTAAGCATATGGTTTTTTCAATTCCATAGCTCCACGTCCTCCCGACTTAAAGGAACTTGACAGCAAGACAGGCGGACAACAAACTGATCCTATAAGGGTTTCGTTTTTTCCTTTTGAGGTACGGAACTCTAAAACAGAGTCACAATACGTCATTACTTCTCGTTTTCTAGTAATTTTTAGCTTTCGAATCGTATGTGCGCATTTCAAATTGTTTTTTTTTTCTTTTGTGCAAAAGCATAGCTGCGCTTTCAAAGAACCGTCTGACCTTTAACCTTTGTTGACAATGCAAAAACGGCTGGCATTACAGCCAACGAGTCGTGAGATCGAAATGGAGGCCTGAAATTAAAAGTTAGCTAGAATAGCCATCTTTTTTAGGATTCCGTAGTCGACAAGGAAACCCACATATACTTTAGCCATTGACCGACTGTCCTCCAGCGCCTCAGATCAGTGACTTCAGACCCCCTAGCACACTAAGTTTTATGTCGGACAAAAAGCATTTGTCCCATTCTGGCAAATATGCGAGTGCAAGAGGGACAAATGCTTTATGTCCGACATAAAACTTAGTGCACTAGGGGGTCAGGTACTGTTACTCATGCTCTTGCTCACATGTTCTTTAGTAGCACGAAAACATGCTGGTCTCGAGCATATAGCAAATGTAAAGTTGCTAGTTGCTAGTAAGTAGCATGCTATTTGTATATATAATAGTTGAGCATGCTCAAACAAGCATGCTACTAAACAGCATGTGTACATGTAGGTATTTTACTCTTACTACTAGAAAGCTGTAATTCGGCTAAGCTAAACATATTACATGGGTTATTGGAAACCATTTTCCAACACACTGATCCGTTTACGAGGTATACGTATTTAAAGTAGCCCTTTAGCTTTCCGCAAGAAGGTATGAGCAAAAGTTAATAATCTCGTAATGAATTCGTTGTCAACTCCAATCAAATTAAACAATTGTTTTAGCCATGAGGTGCCCGCGCAGCTCAGTCTACATATTAGGTTGAGCATACCTACATTCAGCAGAGCGGAATGCTACCAGGAAAATATTTTGGTTCTGGATGGAATGGAAATTTGGCGAAGCATTCAATCAATGAAAACGTTTGTCGTTAGAGCAAGGCCCATACCATTTTGTTTCACAAGAACATGACAAGAAAGGATAGGATAGATACTGTAGCCCATCGGTAAGGTATGCGACTTTTTAAAATGAATTCGATTGCACATTTTTCGGTAAGATAAGGGACTCCCGAAATAAATAAATAAATAGTCTTTGTTGACTGGGGTATCCATATTGGCGAGGGCTGGAAATGGCGGCCGCATGTCTGAATAACTGCCGTTTCATCGAACTGATAGCGACTAGGTCGATAACCCTTAATGCATTGTGTAGCCTACAATGAAATGGACGATTTTTTGGAATTTCCTTCCGAACTTAGGTACCACTGTTCGGTATAAAAAATAAACCTCATGGGATTTAAAGGAGGCGTGTTAATCAACTGCCTTTTTTCAATAAATCTTTTCAAAAGGATAATCGTAAAATCTATACTAAAAATTATAAAGAGGAAATAACTTTCGATTCGTCTTCTTCTTGGTCCAATCCTCATGTCTGAAGGGACGTGACGTCTATGGGCGACTCTTTCAACCACTGCTCTCCAGGCCATTCTATTAGCCTTTAACTCATATTATTTGCACTGATGTTACATCATTCTTTGGCCATTGAGCGTGGCAACGCCGCCAGTGGCATGGGAACTTTCGGGCCACCAGCGACCCGGGGCGGTTTTCTTTGTTAATTCAGGTTAGTAGTACGTATTGTTGACGAAGTCTGTCGCGGAATCTATCATTGTTAGATAAGTACCTAAGGAGGTATGTTTTTGTACACCCTTGGCGAAGCCTGCGTTGCGGATATTATACTGTAATTAATTTAAAAAAATCTTACATAAATACGTTATTATTTATTCTTTTACATCTAGGTATTTGTATATTTTGTAAGCGACAAAATAGTCGTTAGCTAGTCGCATTTGCTCATCGGTGGTGGGACAGGTGCCTCATCTCTAGCCATCCTACAAGCCACTTACAAGAAACATTGGTAATGAATTTTCAATCTGTAATAGAAAATAACTGCAAATTAGATAAGTTGAGAAACCCCCGCCATCTTCATTTCTAAGTCCAATATCTCAAAAACGACTGAACAGATTTTCATGAAATATAGAGAATTATAAGAAACTAAGAACACTCGGGATCAAATTATCCAAGACACAAAAACTGAACGAAATTCGGTTCCTCCGTTTGGAACTACGATACCACAGAATGATACACAGACACACGTTAAACTTATAATTATAACACCCTTCTCTTTGCGTCGGGGGTGAAAATAGTGTTTCGTTTTATTTTAAAATCAAAAGAAACAAAAGAAACGCAACTCTGGTCCAATCTTATAATGGTATAAATTCCATTGAATGCTTTTTAAGTAATAGGTGTTCGGGTGGCCACAGGTCAGCTGAGTCAGCTGCCACTTTTGTCGCTCCGAAGCGCTTAACAGTGTCAAGATACTGGGCCAGGAAACTGACGTGATTTAACCTAAACAACCAAACCAACCAACCTCTCAGCTGTCGAGCATTAAAAAGAAGATATGTCTCCTGCGTCTATCAGTTGTCAAAAGCTTCAGACACGAGCAAAGCATAACAAAGAATGCTCTGTATATGTAAATAATGAACTTAAATGTTTTTGTTGAGAGATTGTTACCATAGGTAGCATTTTAACAAATGTTTAAAGAGCTTTGTCATATATGTACTTATATTACCACAGAAACTTCCGTTAAGGTAAGCTCTGATACTCAGCTTTGCACATACCTACATAAACTCAAGCCTTTATTCTTAAAAAGTAGGTATCTGTGATACTCGAAGCCCATTATAAAGCACATAATGTCAATATTTCATTGCATGTTTGAGAAAAGCACTGTACATACCTCGGCTCGGCGTATCGCTATCCTGGCCTCCTTATTTTCCCGGCCTATGCAGTAATGTACCTACCTATTTATGTGCCACTTCTTGCCATTGTAAAGATGGAGGTGCAGTGTAATGTTGCTAACTTATCGCTCAAAACATATTTCAACCCCATTCTCATAACCAACGCTTGTAATAGCCACGGAAAGTTTAGTAATTATGTAACTCGAAACCAATCGGAAAATTATGTAAGCTTTAAGGAAAATTACTCGAAACATTTGCTCGTGTGTTTTCAGGGCTTCATTCAGGGCTGATGCTAACTTTGTTACGCAAGTCAACAATCAAATTCTTGCCAATACCTATACTATTCCTACAATTTGAAGCGTTACACAACTTCTTGTTAACGTCCAGAATATTTAAGAGATGTTTCTTCTAACGCTCCAAAAAATTCAATTAATACTCACATTGTCCGCAAATATTTATTTATTTTGATACAATTATGACTGCAAAAAAGACTACATCCTATTTAATATGACAATGCGAAAGTTGGATGTTTAGATGTTTGTTACCCAATCATACTTTAAACGGCACAGCCGATTTGGATGAAATTTTGAACGAAGATAGTTTATGGCCTGGATTAAAATAAAGATAAGTTTTTATCCCGGGTCTACGCAGACGAAGTCCCGGGCGGAAGCCATAGTCATCACTCACCAATAAGTAAAATATATTTTTATACTCGTCGACTTTAATGTTTGGGTTAAGACTTCGCCGTACACCAAACTAAAATCACATACTTTTTACTATGGCGGTCCCAACTCAACATTTTACAACTCTGTAGACAACTCAAATAAATTCGACCAATCACGTGGCGCCTTTACTGAACTAAAATGTATTCGACCAATAGCGCCGTCATGAGAAAGTCAAAATTAATATAAGACTTCAACGCACAAAAAAGAAAAACCCATTAGCTGCAGTTCGTTTCAGCAGGTCTTAGATTTTCAATAGAAACCAAGTTTGTTTAGTTAGTTCAGTCGACTCGTAGGAAAAGTATTGTATACAATAGTTATATAATTAGATTTTTAAGTCTCGTACCTTAATTAGGCCACTCGGCAAGCTTGGAGGCCTAAACGTGGTACTCGACTGAAAAAGCATACATTATATAAGATTGCATAAATTACTATTGTGACATAATTTTCTTTTAATTACAGAGCGGTTGAACCGAGAATGAAACGCGATGAGTCCGTAAGGAACATCCGCAGATATTCGTCGTCGCGTCGACTCAGCACACAGGGCCCCGCGCTCAGCCTTGGCTGGCGGCAGAATTCGCTGACTATCAGCACACTTGCTCAGCAGTCGGCTTATCTTACCGATAAACTACAGTAAGTATTCTGTACTAAGCAGACACTTAAAGGACATTCGAAGACACTCGGCTCGTCGACTTAGCGCATAGGGCTCTAGGCATCGGCTGGCGGTAGAACAAACTTGCCCCGCAGTCGGCCTATCTCACCGATAAACTACAGTAAGGCCACAAGAAAAAATCGAAAATACTTGAGGCGACTCAGTTCACGGTCGATAGGAGGCAGAACTCACTACCAGTGCACTAGCTCAACAGTCGGCCTATCTCTCTGTTAAATTACAGTACAATTATACATTCATTTTTATTTCGC
This sequence comes from Epinotia demarniana, assembly GCA_945867215.1. Taxonomy (NCBI): domain Eukaryota; kingdom Metazoa; phylum Arthropoda; class Insecta; order Lepidoptera; family Tortricidae; genus Epinotia; species Epinotia demarniana. The sequence continues at coordinate 13,051,024 of OX244270.1, read as the reverse complement.
TGACAAATTCGTAATCGTAAATTAAGTATAAAAAGTCGTTTAGAAAAGTGCACAACGGACTCGTTTCTGTTAGTCTTTAAGATTTAAATATATATATTTTTTTATAAGTTTGTTTCTCTTTCTTTCAGAGCGGAAGAACCCGAATACGGAAAAGCAACAACTTTCGCCAAACTTGTAAGTAAAGTAACAACATACTAGTTAGTAAGTACGAATCAGATTTGGCATGTTGATTTTGGATGTCACTGGATTTTAATACATGCCGTCTTGGAAGTTATGGAACCCTCTGTTTCCCGCACACGCATTGTAAAGGATGTCACATGCTGCCTAGTCGCCATGTATTGGCGTAGGCATCCGTTTATGCAGAACACTGCCACCTGACCATGCATGCCTATTTGCACATGGTACCAACGACGTAAGTGTTATTTGGACGGACACACTAACTCCCAGTTCAAAATAAATTAAAACGAAGTTATGCAACAACTTAATAACTAGCGAAGAAGAATATTTAAGTTACATAATGGGTGCCAATCTCAGCCTATACTAGGTATCGTATCGTATTGTATCGTTTATTCAGTAATAATCATATATTGTCATTGTCCTTGGTTTATATACATTTCACTTAAAGAAAAATTAAGGTTAAAAAAAGACCGGGTTGCATTGCAATCCGGTAGTGCCGGCAGAAGTGAAAACTCAATGACATCGTAACAGTTTTTCGATCAGGTCACGGGTCCGTCTTACGAATTTTCAATCTATCGAATCTTACGGTCACGTGACCTGTTGCGAGTTTAAAAATTTTTCCCCAGCACAAAAGTGCACAGCGCCGCTAAAGATGTTTTCACTTAAAAAATACAGAAATTCAATTAAATAGTATAACTTCAATGTCAATTTGGATAAAGATAAATGTTAATAGGATTTTTTTTTAATAGATGGATTACAAAACAAAATAAAAATAAACGTCAGGTCTCATTATTGTCATCAATAAACTCATTCACTGAATAATCGGGCACCAATAAAGCTTTAAAATGTGAGTTAAACACCTGAAACGGTGTTTATTCTTTTAATGCCAAGTGGAATTTTAGTATTTCATTTCATTTATTCCTTGATGAAACGTAGTTTTACATGTGAATTTTTGTCAAGATAGATTATAGAGAGGTATGTAACCAACCGCCGATTTTCAGGTTGTTCAGGAACTTAAGACAGTACCTCCTCCACAGTTCAGATTCGCGACACCATGCGAGCTGTTCATCCTGTTCATCGGCGTGTTCATGGCGACCCTGAACGGGCTGTCCGTGCCCATCGGCGTGATCGTGTACGGCGAGTTCACGTCGCTGCTCATCGACCGGACCATCATGAACGGGACGTCTACGCAGACCTGGACGATTGCGCTGTTCGGCGGGGGCAAGTCACTGTACGTAACACTGCTAAGATTTTGTTTCTCCCGTCATCCGTCAACATCATATCATCCGAACACGTTCACCGCTGGACAGAGGCGGAGGCCTAAGAGCCTTTGGGACCCAAGGAATGCCACAATTACTGTCCTTGCACCGCGCCGCCCGCATCCAGCGGACTCCGGCACAAGTTACACTGATGATCTAGTACCTAAAGGCCGTCGTCTGTATTCCCTGACAATTATGACTTGGGTGCCTTCAAACCAAAGTTAGAATTTTACTAAACCAGGGAGCTTCTTCTTAGGCCCTGTCGTCACTTACCGTCAGATTAGGCTAGGGTAAATCACTGGCCAGTCTATTATAAAAGTTAGAAGATAGTAGACTTTTATCCGTGGGATTGCAAAGGATGACTTATATGCTGACGGGGGTAGGTAGAGTATGCATAATGGGAGTCAGTCATCCTGTTCATCGGCGTGATCATGGCGACCCTGAAGGGCTATCCTCGCCCATCGGCGTGATCTTATACGGAGAGTGTCACAATTCTGAGACCGGTTCTGCGCACCCACGTCCAGCGGAGTTACGCACAACATGGACTGATGAGATGACCTAGTAAAGACGCATGAGCGGAAATATTTCCTCTTGCTTTATATTATAAAGCAAGAGTAGCAGCTCATTACATTTGCTTCTCCAATCACACGGCACTAAACCTACACTTAACACTGCTGCTACTCTGTGTCGTACGCCACTACATGTACGAAACTCGAAAACCACAATTAACTACTAGTTTATGTTCAACGATTGAACCCCGTCGCGATTCTACGACCGGCCGTTCGCAACGATAAGTACTTCGACACGAATGTTTTGTCGTGCGAACTGCAGACCAAATATCGAGCACGAATCCTTTCGAACCCTGTCAGTAAACTGTAACACTAACGTGTTGTGTTTAGTACGAACGCGAGTCGTGAGGAGAACCGCCTGGCGCTGATCGAGGATTCGAAGGCATTCGGCATCGGCTGTGCCACGTTCGCGCTGCTGCAGTTCATCGTGGCGGCCATCAGCGTCGACCTCTTCAACTATGTGGCGCTCAAACAGGTTCGGAAATGTATAAGTAGACCGACAGCACTGTTAGCACAAAATGGCGCGTGATCTCTGTCGCGCTGTGTCTCTTATTACGGAGGCGTCTCTAGGCCATGTCGCGCCCGGGTGCAATCATTACCGTAGTGCCCTCTAGCACGATGATTTTTTAAAACGTATATTACGTCATTTCAAAAACACATTGTGGCCAGGCCCAATCACCTGCGATCTGGGGCATTCACGAATTCGCCGCCCTAGTAACGTAATGTACTATTACGACACAATCAAGTTAATACTATAGTATTTTACGTACCTGGCCATAAAGCGAGTTTTACTGCACGCTGCGCGTACGGGAAAACTCGCATTGTGGCCAAGTGAAGACGTAAAGTTTTGTACGCAACACGGGCAGTAATTCGTAAAGCCCCAGAGCGCATATTTATGGCCCTTACCTTCGGTTCGGGCCACAAACACCTGCGATCTGGGGCATTCACGAATTCACCGCCCTAGTTACGTAATGTACTATTACCTCATCTAAAATCTCACTTTATGATATTTTAATAAAACTTCACTAAGTTAGGTATTTATCGAGTCCAAAACAGCGATTCCCGAAGAGTGTTACATCTCTTTCTCGTGGGCGGAAGGCATCTGCGTGTCTCTGTTTAGGGGGCGTGTACGATTCAAATCAAGGCATCTCATGAACGGTTTGAATGAACCTATTTTGCAGATTGGCAGAGTAAAGGAGAGATTTCTGCGAGCTGTGCTCCGGCAAGACATAACTTGGTATGACTTGAACACGACCATGAACTTCGCCACTAAAGTCTCGGAGTAAGTTAACGTGTACTTGTTATTTTGGCAATTTAATTTAAAAGTATTTTTCTTATTTAAAAGCTAAGCTCTTGTCGGTGTAGCTGAAAGTAGGCCCTCCATCTACTCCTATCCCAGGCAACCTCTTTGACATCTCGATACGACCTAACATCAACTCAAATTTTGAGTTACTCTATGTAGTTTATTCCAGGTCTTCCTCTTCCTCGCTTCTTCATTATCATCATGTCAGCCGAAAGACGTCCACTGCTGGACATAGGCCTACCCCAAAGAGTGCCACAATTACCGGACTTTTTTTTTTATTTGAATACTAATGTTTCTTGATGACTCTTGATGACCACTAGAGCTAGAGTGAAGTGATTGAGAAGTTCGTCACCACGAATGAAATTCACGATAGCTAAGTTGGTTTACGCACAACGCAAAGGTCGATCTTTAACTTTAACCTTTAACTGTTATGTTAAGCAAAGTCGCGCGATTTACTTCTACGTCGCTTTTAAGTCATCATTCTCCTTGCGTGATCACGGTCGTACCTACCCTGCACGGTCGCCACCTACCCTACCTAATCGAATTTAAACTTTCGTGAGACATGTTGAAATAATACTAATAATTACACGGTTCAACTCACGTATTCAATGTCACTACGGGCGACATGTTTCGAACACTTCGGGAGTTCTTCTTCAGGATGAGTGTTTTCGCGGCGGTGTCGCTTGAATCACTGAATTTGAACATGTCGCGTGAGTTGAACCGCGTAATTATTAATACTACCCTACCTAATCGCAACATTTGGCATAGGCCCTCTTTTTTAAAAAGTTACTGCCCTATCAATGACCTGACCTAGAGGGAAAACTGGACTTTGTTGGCATTAGACCGGTTTCCTCACGATGTAAATTAGTTATATTTGATAATCCAATAAAAATAAGGGGCAAATATCTCGCACCACGGTCAGCAGTGACGTTAGTTAAAATTGCACGATTTCACGATATCTCTGAAGTCGCTATAAGAGTCCGCAGTAAGCTCGGCCGAATTTCACGTTCCCATAGGTACCAACTACAAACGGAGTTTCGTTCTCATTTTAAAACTACGAGTTGGATTGCGACAAAACTTTGCATATAATGACATGAGGTATATCTGTAATGTCTGTAATTAGTTTATATGGTTTCAGTTTATAAAACAAACGAATTACAGCAAAAACAAGTTTTGTATGAAAAACTTAAATTTGCTGTATTTTTTTTACTATGGTATCTGAAGCTAAACTAATTACAGACCTGGATATACCTCATGTCACAATCCCACGTGTTATAATCCAACACGTAGTTTTAAGATGAGAGCGTAAACGTAGTACCTAGTATGGAGAATCGAGCTTACTGCGGACTCTTAAATGTTTCTTTGTTTTGTAGTGACGTGGAAAAGTATCGCGACGGCATCGGCGAGAAGATACCCATGCTGGTGTACCTGGTGATGTCGTTCGTGACCGCGATCGTCATCTCGTTCTGCTACGGCTGGGAGCTGACGCTGGTCGTGCTGTCGTGCACGCCCATCATCATCGCCACCACGGCTGTCGTCGCCAAGGTATTCCCTGACCTTTTTTTTAATGGGAGGTAAATCCTTTCTTCGCCACGGGGATAGCGCGGAGGTTATGTTGGACTCCCAGCGACGAAAACCCCCCCGATAGTCCTCCTCGACGCATTTCTGACGCTCTGGGATCTCCTACGGAACGCACCAGCGTCATGCCTGTGTGGGACCTACCTTTTTTATGGTTTTCAAGGTATTCCCTGACCTACATGGTTACTGTGGATCGTACTGCGTTGTATAAGCTGCTTCTTTACGACGCCACTAAGAAAACTTTTTTTACGCAGGTACAATCATCGCTTACAACGCAAGAATTGAAAGCCTACAGTGTTGCCGGTGTCATTGCGGAGGAGGTGCTGTCTTCAATCAGGACAGTCGTCGCTTTTGGAGGAGAAAAAAAAGAAATACAGAGGCATGTTGTTTTCTTACGTTTATTTAATACTGATCCCGTTTCACGAAGCTACAACTGACAATTTTACAAGTAATATAAATAAACTGGCAACATGGGTAAAAGGCCCGTCGTTATTGGTCATGCCAGAGGCGTCTTTACCTATGGTGCAGGGTGTGCGTTGCACACGGGCGCAGCGGTCCTAGGGGGCGCCGAGCGCCGCCCGCTACCATTACTTTTTGACCGCGCGCTTACTAGGGGGCGCTAGAGTAATGTTTGCACACGGGCGCTATATGGGCTAGAGACGCCTCTGGGTCATGCGCCTCAGCGTGACCAATTTCAATTGGTACATTTGTTACTTAGCTTTGCTAAATGGACAGATGCTAATTGGTCATCGTGGTTTTTGGCCATTCGAAAACCCAGTTGAGTCGCAAAAAAAAAATGTACCGGCCTTTTTTGAGGAACCACCTCCAGAGGAAAAACTCGAAAGGGTAGGTAAAGAAGCTCATGCCAAATGCAGGAGTGTACGATGTAGGAAATTCCTGTCAAAGGACACCGCACACCTAGTATGAAAAAAAATCTTGGTGAATTTTCCTGAAAAAAAACCATTTTGCGTATTTAAGTGTACCTATATTCAAAAATAATGAAGGGGCAAGAACTTTCTACGTATAGGTAGTTTTGAGAAAACAAATATTTTGTGAAAAAGTTTTTGCCCCTTTTTCCCCCACACTAGGTGTGCCGTGTCCTTTGCCGATTGCTCTAATAGGAACCTGCAGTGATCATCCTGCAGAATCATTGATGCAGGCGGTAAAAAACACTTGAAGATCTCGTTAAGAAACCCCTTTCACGTAAAGGTGATCGAAAATATCTTAACAGCACAAAAACATCTTGTCCAAATTAATGTGTACTTACCCATCCTGAAGACAAAGCTGAACTATTTGAGGATTTTTTTTCGCAGATATGAGGTCCTCTTGGATCCAGCCAAAAAGACGGGCATCAAAAAAGGCATGTACTCCGGCATAGGCAGCGGGGTGATGTGGCTGATCATATACGCCACGTACGCCCTGTCGTTCTGGTACGGCGTGTGGCTTATCTTGGACAGTAGGCACTACCCGACGCCACAGTACACGCCTGCTGTGCTGATGATTGTGAGTACGGGTTATACCGGAAAAAGTGTAAAATATTGGAAATAGAAAAAAGACCGGGTTTCACTCTGGGAGTGCTGGCAGGAGTGAAAACTCAGACACACCTTAAAAGCTCAATATCACTAGTTATAGGAGTCTTACATGCAGTGAAATCCATTCTGTATGTATTTTAACGACAATATTATTGTTAATGTTTGCACACGAAATACGGTGCACCTATTTATATACGGTCACGTGACCTCCGACGCTCCTACACCTGTCGCGAGTTTAACAATTTTTCCCCATCCCAAAAAGTGCACAGCGCCGCTAAAGAAGTTTTCACATCAAAAAGGGATTTAAATAAAACATGGAAACGGGGAGATGATGTGTGTTCAGCAAAGAAAGAATAAAACAAGTTACCCATGCTCAGGCTATTCCTTAAAGGAACCTCTTACCAATTAACCAACCTAAATTTAATATTACGATTCGTAGTATTTTAGTGTATTTCTAAGTAGACTGTCAACTAACTACAGGCAGACTTGTGGTTCCATGCATAAAGCAGCTCATATGGACCTTAACTACTTCTTATGAAATGACATCGTAATTGGTCCCGATCCCGATCTGCAGTCATGAGGATTCAAATGCATTTCTTACTTTTAGACTTTCGAAATTCTCCCAATGCATTCCATAATAATGTCTATAAGTCGTGTCCTACGTCGATCACCATGCGGCCAACAGCTTCTTTTATGGGGTTTATGCTCTTATGGGTCAATCGCGGAGTTAGTTTAACCGTAGGACACATCTTAATGGTGAGAAGGCAGTGATAATTTGTACTTAGCGCTTTTTGGTTTTTGGTCTTCTTTGTCGTCTGATTCTGCAAAAGTGATGCGTTTGAATGATTTAAACTCACATGCCTACTCTTGTAGGATCAAATTCATAGAGATTTGTCTCTAGGGGGCATGGCCGGGCACCGCATGTGAATTCAAGTCTGAATAAGCATGTTTTCATTTCCAGATATTCTTCAGTATACTCCAAGGCGCACAAAACGTAGGCCTCACATCGCCTCACCTTGAATCCATATCGAGCGCTAGAGCGTCGGCCGGATCCATCTTCGAAGTCTTGGATAGAAAACCGGTCATAGACAGCCTTTCAACTGAAGGCTCTAAACCGGAACTCGAAGGAGATTTAGAACTGAGAGACGTATACTTTAAGTACCCGGCAAGACCTGATGTCAGTGTAAGTATAGACAGTATACACCTCTTTTTTTTCAACATAGCCTCGAAATAGTCTTAAGTATTTATATGTGTCAGAAGAGTACTATTATACGACTAGGTTACTAGTTGGCTGCTTAATGCACTTCAGACCCCCCTAGCACACTAGGTTTTATGTCCGACACAAAACTCAGTGTGCTAGGGGGGCTGTAGTTTGTCTTCAGGAATCAGTGAAAAAAATAATGCCATGTTTGGTTTCCTACAGTCGATCGATTTAGTTCGATCGATAATGGGTAACTAGGTAGTTCATCTTCTGCTAGATTGAAATAATTTATCTAATATGCAGTTAAGGAGAGTGGTTTATGTTCAATCAAACAAGAACTAAGTATATGGGCTTTCAGAAAATTTGCATTACCTACTCTAAATTTCTTATTTTCAAGACACTTGCTAGTAATAATAACACCAATTTGTGAGTAAACATTATGTCATATGTTTACGTTAATTAAACCACAATAGATACATAGCTAAAAACGATGTGATGAACTTTCACTGACACGCGTCGCTACAATAAACCTAAGCGCATCTCGGGGTAGTTTCAGTCGAGAGTAAATGTGCCGCGTAGGCGTACAACTGGTTTTCAATGGAGCGCGGATGTAAACTGTCTTAAAAGTGCAGACTACTGTTATATAGCTAATATATTATTTTCACGCCACTGCTCTGAAATGTGGCAAAGGATGGTCAGAATTCAGGCTTCAAAGCTGGGGTTGGACATCGCACAAAAAGGCCAACTACGAGTTCGAACTGTCCAACAATGTTATTGTTAGCTAATCACTGGGCTTATTATGATCTTAAATCAGGTAGGTACTTAATTTTGACTAATAATTATAATTATTTCCTCGCAGTATTGAGGCGTGAAAAGTACTATTTAATGTCTCGACCAAAATTGCAATAGATGGACTCGTCTCACTCGTCCATGTATTGCCTACTTCCTAGCCTAATGGTACATTGTTGTACTAATTACTGTTATTAAACTGTCCAGGTCCTAAACGGGATAAACCTAACGATCCACCGCAACGAGACTGTAGCCCTGGTCGGCTCCAGCGGCTGCGGCAAGTCCACCGTGCTGCAGCTGCTTCAACGCATGTATGACCCTGAGTCCGGCGCCGTCTCCGCTTCGGGCAATGACCTGAGGAACATCAACGTCAGGCATCTGAGGAACCATATAGCCGTGGTGGGACAGGAGCCAGTGCTGTTTGCTGGCACTATTATGGACAATATTAGGTGAGCAACGAAGCGCCTCCTAGCGGTATTCCCGGTTGTGCCCTAAAGGACCGCGGTCCGTTTTGGCACCTAATCCCAAGATTAGGTGCCAAAGCGTACATGATTGGAGCGTAGTAGAGCAATGGAGGAAAGAAATACCTGGGGGCACGGCAGTGCCCCTGCCAAGTCTAACAAAATAGCGGCACGGCCGTACCATCCTTTGCTCGAAGCAGTTCAGGCCATTTTCGACCCCCAATAACTTCGTTGTGGATAAAACTAGAAGCCTGAATTTTCAGTAACCAAGCACGCATTGTATAAACACGATATTATTCAATTTGAACCAGTAGGTTAAGAATTATAACTAGTCAAATTTTGTTAACTTTGACAGTCACTGACTGACTCACCGATCATCAAAAGTCTAAGGCACTTCTAGCAGACATAGAAGCTTCAAATTTAGAATACAATTAGTGTTTAGTGTATAAATCAAGGGAAAACTAAATAAAACCGGTCAAGTGCGAGTCTGACTCGCGCACCGAGGGTTCCGTGCAAACTTAATTAACTCAAGGTAAAGTTAAACTCCCAATATATTTGTTAAATTACTTATTTTAACCCAACACAATAGAATTCAATTTCAAACAACGAGTAACTTTTACACCAACACAATTGAATCGCTATCTTTTTTTAACCTGCTATTGAAAATAAATATACGCGTCCCAATCCCAACCCCATTAATTCTAGAAAAATCTTAACAACGCGAATGGGGTCAGCGCCATCTATCGGCCCCATTTGGTACAAACGTGCAAGGGCAATCGGCTTAGTATGTATGTTGGTCTTTTAGCGATTATTGTTTATCACGTGAACTGATCTCGATTATTATTGTTTTATTTGATAGAGAGTACTTCTATTTATAGTTTTATAGGAATTTCAAAACAAAAAAAACTTATATAGTGGATTAAATTGCAAATCTAACTAGGAAATGATTTTTGAAAATAAAACAAAAAATATGCTAGATACAGGAAAAAAAAAACTTTTCCCGTAATATATATGTTTATCTTAATCGCAAGTAATTATTTCAAATTTTTCGCTTGAATAACTTCGGAGATAAGGGGGGGGGAAATGGTATTTTTTTTTACATTTTCCTTCATAGATCAAAATTTTCCGAGTGTAGAAAAAAAAAGAAAAACTGCTTTAAAAAGTGCAACTCAAGCCCTTTCGAATGATACCCCACTTGACCCTATAGTTGATTTTTTTTTGCCCCCTCCTCATATTCGTAAGTTTTTATAGAAAAAATAAATGTATATTTAAATTTATCATTTTCCATGCACGCGGATAACTCTCATTTACGAGCGCTCATAGCCCAGCGGCGCCTGCGAGTCGGGAACGATTACGCAGGTTAAGCAAAGATGGCAGCGGTCAGCCTTTGGATGGGTGACCGCCTGATGTTTGAGTGGTTAATATAAATGAGCGCTTCCGTGCTTTGGAAGGCACGCTAAGCAGTTGATCCCGGCTGTTGTCTATGACAGTAGTCGTCAAGCCGAGTTAGAGGCCTTCGGGCGGCTTGAGAACTTCTAACAGTCGAGTTGCCCACTCACTTGACAAAGGGGGGACAACTGTTACTCGCGTCCGCAGGAGCTACCTACCACAACCCTGCACGTGTCTCCTGGGTGGTACTAAAGAGTGACAAACTTTAAAGGCCAAAATAATGTATGCCATACGATTAAATAAATAACTCTCATTTATAACCATTCCAAGTTTCAAGTTGATAGCTTGAGTAGTTCGTGAGGTATTTCACTTTGTGACAGACAGACAGACGGACGAAGTCGCACCATAAGGGTTCCTTTGTTACCATTTTTGGTACGGAACCCTAAAAATGGGTCTCTATTGTTTCCCATAAAATTTAAGATCCGATTTTTTCAGTCTATAACGTTTTCCACCATAATTTTTTCTAGTCATATTGTCGAAAGTCATAAAATTTAACAATATACATTGGAGTTCCGATTTTTGCAGGTCATCATTTTTGTTAGTCATAAAATTCGTTAGCCATAACGTTCAATGTCCCGGTGGTATGCAATTACATAATGTTACAGGCTATAATCTAGTTTGTAATAATTGTTGTAAGGTATTTTTTCGCAAGTCATAATGATTGGTAGTCATCTGATTAGTTACACATATCATTCAATTTCACGGTGGTGTCACTCTTCATAATGCTAAAGCCCATAAACACACTCCCAGAAAAATAATAAAATACATTTTTTTTTACTACCGAATGTTACTGAACGCGTTCTTCCAGACTGCTTTATAACATACCCACATACCCATTAATTATAATTAATGTGGGTACTTGGGCAAAAATAAAGAGTGATGCGATTGAAAGATATCTTTGCCGCTCACTATTTTGTTTAGTGGTCAGAATACGAATATGTTTTGTTTTGAAACTTTTTTCTCTAAAATCAAAAATGGCTCAAATATTTGACCCAATAGTTAGGAAAAATATGTACTTGTCAACATTTCGATGGATGTTGTGTCATATTGGTTCTGGCGCTTCGCCGGCCGCTACCGCGGCACGCTCGCTTCGCTCGCTCTGCTCGCGCGCTTAGGGTCACAGTACAACTAACACTCCTCCTCGCTTCGCTCGTCGTCGTACCTACACTGACCCACCTTAGAAGTCCAATATCTTATCCATTTTTAATTTCAGAGTAAAAGTTTCTAATAAAACATGCTTATTTAAACGTATTCTTTACGAAACAGTCATAAACCCACCGCGCAGTAGTACCTAGTACCTCTTTCAAATGTATGTCTAGAAATGTTTCTGAGTTATTATCTATATGACTTTGGATGTTATAAATTTGGTCTCTTAGACGTAACTCACTTTTGGCATTAAAACGATATAAATAACAATCATTAGTACGTTGAAATATATGCCTTAGAATATTTATGAATAATTATCGATAGACCTTTGATCATTATGGACATCAATTTCTGACTTTTATGATTATAATACTTAATATTATGGGTCATTAATGTTAGAACTACAAAACATTATACTGAACAAAGATTATGACTATTGATGTTTATGTCTATAATTTATATGGATATCAATTTCTGACTATCGAAATTCGGAACAATAAGTTTATGGGAAACAAAGGGACCCCCTAAAAAATATTGCAATTTCAGTCCAGTTTTCTAGATACACCAACTGCATAAATAGGTAACTGCCAAGTTGCAGAATTTTATTTAGTTAGCAAATAAAGAATAATAAGACAGCCTGAGACTTGGTCCTTCGTAATAGGTATCTCACAACTTTTTACGGTGGAAGAGTTTCGAGACTTAGCCTTTTTTACATGGAATGTTTTTTATGGGTTTCTTCTGGGTTTTTCCAATATCTTTATTGCACATTTTCCTTCCAGGATGAGTAACCCATCGTGTACAGACGAGGAAATATACGTAGCTACAAAGCAAGCATACTGCCATACGTTTATCAAGAAATTGCCTGATGTAAGTATCACTAAAACCTAGTGTCGTCTTCGAGTCTTCGGCGGTTACACACTGCAACATTTTGCAGCGACACAAACTGCATCGAAACTGGTTATTTTGACAGGTGATCCGCTCACTTGATTTCGAATATTAAAAAAGGTAGCCTAAATATTTTCCGTTCGTGAAACGCGTAATTGTTCGGTCACCGCGCCGTGTGTAAGCGCTTTAAAGAGACGATATAAACGGAATGCCAGATGAGGGATGACGTAATGATATACTTACTGCGCCGTCTGTCAACATGGACAATCAGAAGCATATGACGTGATAGAAATAATTATAAACTACTGTAATTTTCTAGGGCTACAACACACTAATAGGCGAACGTGGCGCGCAGCTCTCCGGAGGTCAGAAGCAGAGGATAGCCATAGCTCGGGCGTTGGTGAGGAGACCCAAGATCCTGTTGCTAGACGAGGCAACTTCAGCTCTGGACTCGCATAGCGAGGCCAAGGTGCAGCGGGCGCTGGACGCGGCCGCGCACGGCCGGACCACCGTCATGGTGAGCCACAGGTATACCGTATTAGAAGGGAAATAAATTAGTTATAAACATGTTGCACGCCCTAACGATTCATGTGAGGTCCTAAGCCATCAGAGCGTTCTCAAGATAATTCCCCTCTCCCTTGATGCCTAACTTTCGTCCCGCGCACTTGAATACTTGTTTAGTAAGGGACATTTTATCACGCTGTGGCTAAGGTATGTCACTCTCGCACTCGCATGCTTGTCAGAATGTCGATGTCTTATCCACAGCGATAAATTATGAAATGGAAACCATCAGTGTAAGGCCTGAGTAGACGCCCCGCTCAGAGAGGGGAGTGGAGCGTCCATATAAATTGAATTTGTTTTATATGGACGCTACACGCTCCGCTCTGAGCGGGGCGTCCACTCGGGCCTTACACTAATGCTTACTTCCGCTGGTAGATTAATGTGGAGTATTTGCCCCTTTTGCACCTAACAATAGTTAGAGTTGAAGTTAGTAAAATTAAATTTCTTCAACATGACCCTATGAAGTAGCCTTGTCTTCTACGAGGTACACGTTGAACTTATTCCATTCATCCCTATGATAATGAGTATTTACTAGAGCTGTGCGACTTAACGGAGTGGTGTGCGAGGAAAAAACCCACCAACATGAAGAGATGCTCGAGGGTGAATGTCCCATGCATGTTTGTTTGTGTAAGAAATGTTTTGTCAGAAACTTACCTAAACAATTGTCGCACAGATTGGCAACAGTCCTGAACGCGCACCGCATCATATTCATCGACAAGGGCGAGGTGGTGGAGGAGGGCACTCATGAAGAGTTGCTGAAGCTGAAGGGTCGTTACTACCAGCTTGTGCTGGAAAATGAGCCTAGCATAGCGCCCGGCAGCGAAGCGGAGAAGGAATTAGGGAAACGTAAGTCTCACTGTTATATGCTATATCCTAAACTAAGAAAGGTTGAGGAAGTAGTGGAGTATGTGCGCGTGAAGACCGGTTCCATCCTGAGGGTCGTGAGGTTGGAGTCTCGGCATGACGTGAATTTTAATTCATTTGTGGTCAGAGTTCCAACAGATCTACTATCAAGGGAGTCAAGTTCCGACGTTCCGACGAATAATTAAATAAAGCCAGAAACCTTTGCTGGGCAAACCACTACGAAATTCATTTTTTGAAAGTAAATTAACGATATTCTGACAACTGCGATCATTACCTACACTAAATCATTTGCACAATTGCACTTAGAACCGATGGCCGTTGGGACGGAAAGGTTATCAAGTGGTGACCACGTACCGGAAGGCGCGGCGTGGGTGGCGCGGCGTGGGTAGGCGCCCACAAGGTGGACTAATGCCCTGGTAAAGGTCGCGGGAGTCCACTGGATGCGGTCATTGTGGCACTCTTTGGGAGAGGCCTATGTCCAGCAGTGGACGTCTTTCGGCTGATATGACGATGATGATTTACAAAGTGACATTTACAGATGCCAGAGTCCGACGGCCGAAGCTCGAGAAGCTAGCATCCATCGAGTCCATCCAAAGCACGGCGTCAGACGACTCAGGGTCCGAAGACAGCCTGCCCTTAGACGACCAGGGTGGCAAGGAGTACAAGCCATCGACCTGGCAGATCCTGAAGCTGTGTGCGCCGGAGAAGTGGCTGATGATTGCGGGCATAGTCGCGGCTGTTGCTGTGGGGTCCTCGTTTCCTATGTTCGCTATACTGTTTGGTGAAACTTATGGTGTAAGTGTCGACTGACCAAAAATTAAGGCTGCTTGTTGTGACGAGGTCTAGGTTTCTTTTCTAGATAAATCTCGTGTCATTTCTAATGCTGGTATTGCTTGAGCATTGTCCCCCTCTGTCATTGTAATTGATCCCCGCCTGGGAATGCGCTGTGTAGAGAGCGAGGTACCTGGATTTCTCTTGCTGCTGGCGACACAACGAATCCACAAATTAATAAAGGGTCGGCAGCGTGGTTGTGATTCTTTAGGAGTCGCAATGTGCCGGTGTCGGCCTACCATCAGGCAGGCCGTATGCTTTTTTGCCACCGTTGGAGTGTTAAAAAAAGAAACATAGGTACTGGAATATACTCCAACCCTTGGCTTAAAGCCGAAACCTGCGGCCTTATTTTAATTTCTTAGTATTAAATACCTCCATTCTTATTATTTTGATTAACTACCAAGACCTCTTGCACATTGGGGCACCAATGGCCATTGGGGCGGAAAGGTTCTCAAATGGAGACCACGCACCGGAAGGCGCTGTAAGCTAGACCGACGGCCTGGTAAAGATCCTCTGGATGTGGGTGGCGTAGGACCTGCCATTGTAGCACTATTTGGGAGAAGTCTATGTCCAACCGTGGACGTCTTTCGGCTGATGTGATGTTGACTAAGACTTCTTATTACAGCTACTGGAGAGCGAAAACGAAGGCTACGTGATGGGCGAGACCAACAAGATAGCCATATTGTTCCTGGCTGTAGGCGTCCTCACAGGCCTGGGCATCTTTTTCCAGATCTACATATTCAACATCACTGGCGTGCGGCTCACGGCTAGGCTCAGGTAACTCATCATCATCATGCCTCAATAGGCTACTAACATCTTACCATCAGGCGGGATTTGACACCGAAGACGGGGGTATAAAAGAACGACTAATATGTCGATCCTATTCTTCGTATCTTTTAAAGCCCATCGATTACAAATTCCGAATTAAAATTACATGAAGGAAAACATCGTGAGGAAACTGGTCTGATCCCGACAAGGTCCGGTGGTAGTCGCCTAAGGCGCCGTAGGTTCATAGTCTTCTCTCCCTCACAGAGCATAAGTGTGAGCGAGATGGAAGTGCGTGCTCGGAAGCGCGGATATCATGTTTTTTAATTTTAATATTTTGGCCGTTTAACTAACTAAACATAATCACTGAGGTCTCTCAAACACAATATTGCCGATTTTTAGAAGCCATTTTAATATTTTTAGCTTTGTTCATAATTTGTTACGAATATTTTGTGTATTTTAGACCCTTTTAGACCTATGTTCGTGATTTTTTTCTGGTATACTCTTGCTTGCCAGAATTTCATTTGCCCGAATTTTATCTGCCATAATATACAACTGCCATAATGTTGTTTTCTATAATTTTGTATGCCATACTCATTGTTTACCATAATAATTATATGCCAGAATCTTTGTTTTCCATAATATCATTATTAATAATCTCATTTTCCATAATCATTGTAATCCATAACTATCACATGCCATAATGTAATTTGCCATCCATCTCAACATCCATAATATTCTTATGTGATAAAGTGGGTACATATTGCAGTGTCTAATATTTAAAAAAATACCTCAAACCTATCTGCGATCCGAGTCGGTTTTGCCACTAAGTAAAAATGAACTTTTCTCTGAGATTACCCAATGCCAAGATAGTGGTGTATCGTAGGCAGTAGGGAACAGGAGCTTACTGGCAAAACCGACTCGGATCGCGGATAGGTTAGAAGACGGAACGCTTTCGTCTTCGAGGTTATTTTAGAGATGCACAGATAGAAAACTCGATACT
This sequence comes from Epinotia demarniana, assembly GCA_945867215.1. Taxonomy (NCBI): domain Eukaryota; kingdom Metazoa; phylum Arthropoda; class Insecta; order Lepidoptera; family Tortricidae; genus Epinotia; species Epinotia demarniana. The sequence goes on along the minus strand of OX244270.1, from coordinate 13,034,651 downwards.
CGTTAGCGTAACCCGTCATTGTCAAACACATAGTAAGCGTACAGGGACATAGTAGCAAAACCGATTCGGATTGCGGATAGGTTAGAAGAAGAAAGCGGGAGCTTTGCTCCCGCTTTCGTCTTCGAGGTTATTTTTTTTATAAAAGAGCGGAAAAACTAGCAAAGCAAGTTTAGTATGGCGATTAAATATTCTATTAAATAATATTATTACAAACAATAATCTGGAAAACAATACGTATGGCATTCGCATCATTATGACATCCAATATTCGGGTAAACAAGAGTATGTCAATCAACTATTATGGTAAACGAAACATTCGGTCAAATGAAATTCGGGCAAGCGAAGTTCGGGCAAATGATAATTATAGTATATGAATGTCGGGCAAACAATAGACAACCTTTTTTTCTATCGAGCGAAAACTGCTAAGTCAAGTTTCGAATCACTGATCTCGCTGTAGAAAAGCCTCAAGATTCCTATTCGTATTTTTTTGAAACCATTATAAACAGACGCATTATATTGTTTCAAAAACTCTGTTCGCTTAACTTCGCTGAACCTACAGTGCCTTAAAACTAGTGTCTATGCTAAATCTAAGGATAAGGTGCCGACCCCTTCGGACCCCAGGGTCCTTTTGCGCGTATCACCCAGAGCTGTGCAAGATAGCAGAGCGGATTGCGAGTATAAAACCAATAGCGTTGCTAGCCCCGTTCACACCGCTCGCCAGCTCGCACATGCCTGCTAGATACTTAGGGTGCAACCGGGAAAACCTTAGAACATGAACGTAGAATACTCTGGACGGGCTATGGTAATAATAATACCACGTGCGAGCGAGCTGTGGTAGCATACTAATCTCGATAAGTGTGACAGAAAGGGTAATATAATTGTCCTTGTCATAGTTCCACTTTTTTCTGTTTGCCACAACTGATTTAGTATGAAGTTGTGGCACACAAACCATTACCCGTCCAAATTTAGTAGTTGTTTATGGCAAGTCATCAGCCAATTTAAGACGAGTTCTTAATTTAGCTGCATAAGAGCTTTTCCGTCCCTCACTGTGATAACATGTACAGCCCGTCCATAGTATTCTAGGTCCATGCCGTAGAAGGATGATGAGGCCGATAATTTATTGTTATTCAGAGTGGCAGCTTTCGCCGCTATGCTGAGACAGGAGATCGGGTGGTTCGACGACGCGCTGAACGGCGTGGGTGCGCTGTGCGGCAGACTGGCCGCTGACGCCGCCGCCGTGCAAGGAGTAAGCCTAGATCTCTGTATTTGAATAGGTTAGGTCTGGGCCATTGAGGTTTTCAAGTGTGATATAAAGCCTGCCATACATGGAAAGGTCTTTCGGATCAGGCAAAACTACTTCAGTTTGGCCTGACCGGATCGAGTGGCCATACATGACGAAATCCGCTCAGTTCTGCTGTAACGTTTGCACGGTTAAGACGTGTGTAGCGAGTGCGGTGGCGGACGTCTAAAGTTACGGATGAAGCAGAATTACTGGTTCCCCTCCGTTAGCCCTAATAATTTCATACCTAATTTCACTAGCCCTAATGTTGTTAACCCTAAAATCACAAACCCGAATTTTCATTGTTCCTAATTATTCATTAGCCCTAATTCCAGTATCCCGAATTTTCATAATGTCTAATTTGTCATGATCGAATTCTTACTAAAACTAATTTTATTTAACCGATTTTTTCCTAGGCCTAATATTGCCAACCCAAATAATGACTACACCTTATTATCAATGTCTCTAAAATCACTAAACCGAATCTTCATTTTGCCTAAGTATTTTAGCCCCAATGTCATTATCCCGAATTGTCAGTAGTACTAATTTTATTTCACCAAGTTTTTCGTTTTTCGTATTATGTCAATTCTGGCACTTTGCGCGGCGCTCTGGCGCTCGCTTCGCTCGCTCGGTTCGCGCGCTGTAGGGTCGCTGTTCTACCTAACACTCCTCCTCGCTTCGCTCATCGTCGTACCTACACTGACCTGCCATAAGATAAGAGAAGCTGCTGATGATAAGAGAAGACTAGGTAGGTAATTCCATGTCTATCCGTCTCTCTCTTATTATAAAACTTAGAAAGAGAAGTATAGTGCGAGAAAAGTCGAGAGAGCTCGCGCGCCGTGTAGTGATAGCCCTACAGCAAGTCGACGTCGCCCCTCTGCGCGGGGTGTATTTCTGGTCTGAGGGACACAAGTGAACCCTAACCTAACCGACATAAGACAGAGTTCGCTTATGACAATCCATTTTCATGTCCATATATCATATCATGTCGGCCTTGATAATGTACGACCCAATAATCCGCGTCCACAAAAGCTGTACACGGAATATCGGGCCGTGCATTATTGGCTGGCCATTTTGACGAGATTAGGTGTGATGATATTCAAAGAAAACCCGATAAGTTCACTGTTTCGAAGAAATATGCATTAATTAGGTCTATTGAAACATTAGAGCAAAAGTTAATAGGTCAAGTGACAGATAGGTCTGACGAAATTAGGTGTAGTGAACATTAAAAAATTATGCCATATAAGATTAGTTATCCGAATATTAGGGCTAATGAAAATTATATCGAACGTAGGTAGGTGTAATGAAATGAGCACTAACGATATTAGGTTAAGTGGGGGTGACCCAGAATTACTGTGTTTAGCTGTCATAGCGTTACTAGCTAAAAAAAAAGAAAAAAGAGGTCAGTGTGGACTAAAGAATGGCTTCAGAACCACTATTCCCATACATTCGATTTTATGAACTAACGTGCTTTAAAAAGTTCGATAAACTCTACAAGAAACTTTTTCGACCATGAAACCATTCTGTTTATCGTAAAATTAAATCAACTGACACAAACTCAAACTCAAACTCAAATGCTTTATTTGACATAGGTATACAGGTATACATGCAAATATATTATTAAATGGTGAAGAATGATTATAACTAAAACATAATGAGCACATATAAATAGTATTATCATTTTACGATGTCATTAACTCCTTTCCATAAATTAATTTAATAATAATAATAAAAATAATGATATAAAAACAAATAATTAAAAAAAGAAAAATGAAATCGCAAAATAATGAAAACTGCATAAAGTATAACAATAATCCAGAGGTAAAATAATTATAATTGTAATCTAATGTGTTGGCGAAATATTCATCGATGGTATAATAAGGTCTCTTTAATAAATATTTTTTCAATTTCCGGTCAAAGGTACTTAGATCGCTACAGTCTTTGAGGTCATTACTTAGGTGGTTGTAGACTTTAATGGCGCTATTGATTATGCTCTTGTTGAAATAACTAAAATGGGGCCTAAACAACTCTAGTTTTTTGGTTTCTCTTAAGTTGCGATTAATATTTTGCCTTGCTTTCGGGAAGCTTTCAAAATGTTTATAAACGTGCAAGCAAATGCGATATAGATACATTGACACAACTGTTAGTATCTTATTGTCAATAAACATCTGTCTATGAGTGACTGGTACTTGTTTACAGCCCTCGATTATTCTAATAGCTTTCTTTTGCATTAGTAATACTGAGTTAACCTTGCTTGTATTTCCCCAAACTTCTATGCAGTATCGAATTGTGCTTTCAAAGAGGGAAAAGTAGATTATTAATAATGTTTTCTTATCACTTGTTTTCGAGAGAGCTTTCATGGTGTAGCAGGCACTCGCCAATCGTTTGTTGATTTTATCTATTTGGTTAGTCCATCTAAGATATGGATCAAGATCGATGCCTAAAAATCGAACACAGACAGATTTTTTAATAGGTAATTCACATTGATAATCAACACTGTTTATACTACGCCTGAAAATCATGTAAAAGCTTTTCTCGCAATTGATTTTAAGCCCGTTATGCAAGAACCAGCTTGTCAGATCAGTCCAGCACGTCTTAGCTTTAATATTAAATTCGTCAGTGTTTTCCGCCATTAGTACTATGCTCGTATCGTCAGCATAAAGGTATGGGGTACCACAAGAAAGACAGTCTAATAAGTCGTTTATGAAAATGATGAACAATAGGGGCCCAAGAACTGATCCTTGGGGCACCCCACACTCTATTAAGCCTTCCTCCGAGTTCGCAACACAACCATTACTCTGATCTACTATCTCGACATATTGGACTCGATCAGTTAGATAAGATCTTAGTAGTTTCTGGGCTGTACCTCGTATTCCATAATGTTCAAGTTTGTCGAGGAGTATTCCGTGACTTACACAATCAAATGCTTTTGTAAGGTCACAGAATATGCCCCCACACTTGATTCCCTGATTTATTGCACACATTATTTCGCTCACTAAGTTGGCAACAGCACCTGAGGTGTCCCTATTCCTCCTGAAACCAAACTGATGTGCAGTGAAAAGATTGTTGTTTTCAAAATATTTTTCTAGTCTGTTCGCTAAGCATTTTTCAAATATTTTTGTTACTATAGATAAAAGAGAAATTGGTCTGTAGTTTCCTATCTCGGTTTTACTACCTTTCTTGTGTATCGGGACGACTCTAGCACGTTTTAGAGTGTTTGGAAAACAGCCTTCCTCAATGCAGTTGTTAAAAATGATGCACAAAGGTATACAGAGGGTGTCTATATTTTTCTTAATGAATGTGGTGTTTAAACCATCTGGGCCACATGAGCTGCTGTTTTTTAGGTTTTTGACTATAGATATTATTTCTGGCTCAATTATAGGAGCCAAGAAAATTGACTTCTGACTACTTGGTTTACTTGTTTGCAGAATGGACATGTATTCCCTATCTTGTACATGATTCATAGTTTTTCCAACATTCAAAAAATACTCATTAAAGGCATTTGCAATACTGTCGGCGTCCACATTTAGTTTACTGTCCAACTTTAAAGTATTTTTTTTATTTGGATTGTAATTTTTTCCAGTATTTTGTTTTATTAGCCTCCAAATCGTTTTTGACTTATTTTTGGCACATATGGTTCTACGGATATGTAGTTTTTTGGCAGTAACCAGAGTTGCTTTTAAAGTTGTTTTGAACGCATTGATATATTGCAAAAGGGTAACATCATTACTGCGCCGAGACTGCGTCATTAGGTGCCTTTTCCTACGACAAGATATTCGGATTCCTTTTGTAATCCATAAGCTTCCACTTTTTCGTATGGCAGTTTTTTTGAGCGGAAATAACTTGTCGACCAGTTTGTTAACGATGCTGTAGAAAATATTTAGCCTTTGTGTGGAGTCATAATTACGAAATATTGAGTCCCAATCAATGCTTTTAAGTAAATCGCGAAATCTAGAGTTTGCTCTGGCATTATTGTACACTCTTTTCTTTGTTAGTTGCTGTCGAGTTGTATTGTTTGGTTTCAGTAACACCTTAGGCAATTCTATTAACTGCGCATCGTGATCAGAGAAGGAGCAAGGAATGACAACTGAATCCGTGTAATCATTATTATTTGTAAAAATATTATCTAGAGATGTAGAGGTTTTAGACGTTATTCGTGTGGACTCGAAAATAGTGGGCTTTAAGTTGTACTCTAGTAAGGTTTGTAGAAACAACTTTGTTTTATTATCATTTAATTCAGCAAGGTTTACATTGAAATCACCTGCAAATAGTATTTCCGAGGTTCTAAGAATACCTAAGAAACTACTTATTTGATCAAGAAATACTTTAAAGTTTGAACTCGGGCATCGATACACAACTACTACGGCTAGCTTGTTTTGTTTACATAATTCTAAATCTATTGCACACACTTCAAATAATTTTTCAGTGTAATGCGCAGACACATTAATTTCCTTGTAGTTATTCGAACAATCGTTTCTGACAAATATCAATGTGCCACCACCTCTGATACAAACTCTAGCAGTTTGTGCAGCAATGGAATAGCCAGGTAGATTTATGGACTCGTGTTCAGAGGGTTCAAGCCAAGTCTCTGTTAATAAAATCACTGTAGGCTTATATTCTAGTTCACACTCAATAAACGCTTCCAGGCTTAATAGTTTACAAGAAAAAGGTTAGCGCCACATAAAATGTTCATTGTTTAATGAACTACCGTCTATCGTCTCATTCATTAGATTCAAAATGGACTAAAAGATTTAGAAAAAAACCGCTGCCAACGAGCAAGGTACAAGGTGCTGTGTGTGGTATTTTATCTCGTAGCTAATTTGGAATCTATTACAAAAGAAGATAGAGTTCATTATTCTATGATCATTTTACGTAGCGGGATTTTATTTCCAAAATAGGCACGCGATGTCCACAAACAAGGCTATTTATGAGCTCAGTACAATGGCCATTCATGAGCTCATTTCAAATAATCTAAACTATATGTAGAACCGATGGCTGTGGGGGGGAAAAGTACTTGAGTGGCGACCACGTAACGGAAGACGCGGCGTGGGTAGACCCCTCACAGGGTGGACTGATGACCTCGTAAATATCCTAGGAGTTCCCTGGAAGCGAGTGGCGCAGGACCAGTGATTTTGCCACTTTTTAGAGAAGCTTATTCCAGCTTTGGATGTGTTTTGGTTGAAATGATGATGATGACTTTAAACTGTGTAGTCACTCTGAATCCTGACCCTACGATAAACAGACTAAGGCATTGTTTCTGTTTTGATTTTATTTGGATCTTGTGTGCGAGAGATTGCATTTGCCTTTGTGTGTAGGTATAATTGCAACATTAGGTTAGTATTCCTAGCGTTTCTGAAATTTTAACTAGGTAGGTATTTAAGGAATACTCCATATTCATACATATTTAAATTGCAACACAAACAAAACAAATGCCTATTCGAAGATTTTTACAACTACAATACAAGACGGGACCGTTTTTTTACCTATTTAACTAATAATTTCGATATTTTTTCCGACCAGGCAACTGGCACCCGCATAGGCGCTCTAATGCAAGCCGGTGCGACCATAGTCATCGGTATCGCCCTCTCTCTCTACTTCACGTGGAAGATGACGCTTGTCTCGCTCGTCTCTGTGCCAATGGTCATAGGGGCTGTGGTGCTGGAAGGAAGGGTATTGGCTGAGGGCTTCAATGTCATGTTGAGAGCCTCGCAAAAGGCAACCACTATAGCGACGGAGGCGATTTCCAATATAAGGACCGTGTCGGCTTTCTGTAAGTGAATTTTAATCATATTTCTTAGATAGTTTCTCAAGGGCGACTCTAGACATAGCAGTTTTACCTCCGATTGGTCGTTCAAATTAGTCGCGCAGTCTAAGCCTAAACTTAAGTGGCAGTGGGCGGGGCACGTATAACACGTAGAACCGATGACCGTTCGGGCGGAAAGGTTCTCGAGTGGCGACCATGTACCGGAGAAGGCGCAACGTGGGTATGCCCCCCGCAAGGTGGACTGATGACCTGGTAAAGGTTGCTGGAGTCCGCTGGATGCGGGAGGTGCAAGACCGGTCACTTTGGCACTCTTTGGGGGAGGCCTATGTCCACCAGTGGACGTCTTTCGGCTGATATGATGATGATGACCAGCCGTAGAGCTGCTGCATCTTTATACTGACAAATTGCTAGCTGTATTTAAAAGTTTTTTTTAATTTAAAAGAATGTAAACAAACAAAACCACGTGACTTGGTCATTCAGCCAATAAGATTGCTGTGAATAGCAACCTGTTGTATCTATGGTATTATCTTATTATTCTTATTGGTTGAATGACCAAGTCACGTGGTTTTGTTTGTTTACATTCTTTTAAATACCTAAACGTCCAGACTATAGTTGTATATTTACTGCCTTATACAGTGGATTATTTCTCATTACAATGGTCAGATAAGTAGCTGTATCGCATGTCTTCATTTAAATGAGTATCTTTTCTCAAGGCGGCGAAGAGGGTGTGATCGTCCGCTACGTGGAAGCGGGTCGTGAAGCAGCTAAGACCGCGATCAAGAGTGTGCGGTGGCGAGGATGTGTCTTCGCGTTCGGTCAGACCGCGCCCGTGGCGGGCTACGCCCTATCCCTGTGGTACGGCGGCGTGCTGGTCGCAAACGGAGAAGTGCCTTACAAGGAGGTTATCAAGTAAGTGTCCTGTTATATACGATTCTCACCGAACGGGCCGGGCCGGAGCGTATTCTATTGCATGCAAAGGAATCTGAACCGTCTATACAGCAGATGCAATTCATATTTGATTACAATCCCCACCCGCGTCGGTAGCTGCCGCCTCGCAGTGAATGATCGTGCCATTCACTGCGAGGCGGCAGCTACAGACGCATTCAAATATGAAATGTAATTACTGTTTATACGGTTCAAATTCCTTTGCATGTAATAGAATGCGCTCCGGCCGCCCCGTTCGGTGAGAACCAAGAACCCGCCTAGCGGGAGCCTACGCCGTAGTCGCTTTCCGCTGCATACGAGGAAAACCACAGGATCGGCTACGAGCGTAGCGCGTAGCGATTCTTGGTAGCGAAAGTGTAAAACATCGATTCAAGTAGGTACCTGTACGACGTACAAAATGAGTTCCAATTCCAACTGAAGCAGCGAGGATGACGAAATTTTAATAGATTTAATAAATGATCTAGAGATTTCAATAAATGATCTTCCTACTCTACGATTATTTTCCTCTTCTGATAGTTCATCCTCCAAGTAAATTATTAAAGCTAAATCAAAGTCGACTATTTTCTCTCCTGCATACGTTGACGTTGGTGGCCGACGGCGTACTCGGCCGTGGAACTTTCCACCGTTACCGTAAAGACGGCCGTCTTTTTGCGTAATAATACGGCCGCTAATATGACGGCGCCGCTATCCTAGGAAACCAAAGCTTATCGACGTATTATGTACCAGGGTATCAGAAGCGCTCGTGTTTGGCTCGTGGATGATGGGCCAAGCGCTGGCGTTCGCGCCCAACTTCGGGGCCGCTGTTCTAGCCGCTGGCCGCGTCTTCCAGCTTCTAGAGCGCAAGCCGCTCATCGACAGCACGCATGCGCCGTCCGTGGCTGAGGATTACGTGAGTTGAACTTTAGTGCTGCCTTAAGGCGGTGCATTGGAAATTATCGCGGGCTTTGAAACGCCGTTCTGACTAGATTAAGAAACAATAAGGTCTGATTTTCAGATATATGATTCTGGACTATATGATTGTTTATCTGATTTGATCGATACGTGACATGATTGCTTAAAATTTCCTCGATAAAAGAAAACAAAGTTAGGTCTGTATTTTCCTTTTTTTACTCAGACTACTCAAACGATACATTATTTTACGACACAATCAAGTTAATATTATCTAAAATCTCGCTTAATAAAATTTAGATAAAACTTCACTAATTATTTATACTAAACGGGACTTAATCGCGTATTAACTTATTTATTTACCTCACTGAGGTCTCCCGACGTTTCGTATGTGTTGCAACATCCATGGTCACGGGACAACTGGCTTGTGCGGGTATCAACATCTTCTTGCTGCGCGGGTTTTCCGAACTACCCGCTGTGTTAGTTAGTATGTTAGTTTGGGTCAAGTCTGCTGGTTCCTCAAGAGTATCTTCGGTGACATATGCAATAATATGGTACCGTAGACCTGGTCTGATGTTGGAGTAAGAAGGTGGCCATAAGAACTCATAAACTTCACGAGTAAACGCGTTTGGGTTCATTAGAACCCTCTCAACGAGTAGTTAATGGCTGTGCTTAAAAGCTTGTACCTAAAGTGTTTTTGAAGTGAAAACTTCTTTAGCGGCCCTGTGCACTTGTTGTGATGGGGAAAAAATGTTAAACTCGCGACAGGTCACGTGACCGTCAGATTCGATAGATTGAAAATTCGTAAGACGGACCCGTGACCAGATCGAAAAACTGTTACAATGTTGAGTTTTCACTTCTGCCAGTCCCGGAGCGCAACCCGGTCTTTTTTTGACAGAAACGTATTTATCCAACTCCCCAGGTCGCCGTTGGCAAGATCCAGTACAAGAACGTCAGATTCCGCTACCCAACTCGCTTGGAGGTGGAAGTGCTCCGCGGTCTATCGCTGGAGATTCCTCACGGCAAGCGGATCGCGCTGGTGGGCCCGAGCGGCTGCGGGAAATCCACGCTTATACAGCTGCTACAGAGGCTGTACGATCCCGAGGACGGGATGGTGGTGAGTTAAACACTTGGGTTATATACAGGATCAGACGTGCCTCTAGCCCATGGCGCGCCCGGGTGCAATCATTACCGTATCGCCCTCTAGCACTAACCTCCCCTGGGCGCGCGCTAGCGCCCGAGTCGGGGCGAGTGGCGCTCGGCGCCCCCTAGGAAGGTGCGCCCGGGCGCAACGCAACCCCTGCACTATACGTAAATCACCACCCCTGTACAGGATGACTCCTAAGTGGTGAACCCAAATATTTTTTTCTTACTCTTTACATAACTAAATGTAAACAGCACTCGTACGTAATACTTTACAAAAATCTTTAAATGCGTTCTGTAATACGTAACCTAATCTCAAGATTTACACGAAAGTTTAGTTTAGTGCCTATACTTATCTCCATGGTTTCTATCTACACTATCTACACTAATATTATAGTGAGCAAAGATTTGATTGTTTGTTTGTATTCAATAGGCTCCGATACTGCTGGACCGATTTGTAAAATTCTTTTACCATTAGAAGCCAACATGATCATACATAACATAGGCTACTTTTTACCGCGGGAAAATGCTTTATTACTACGGGAAAACGGGTAATCCGTGCGAAGCCGGGCCGGGCAGCTAGTCTACCATAAAACTCACCAGTGACTCTCTTCCAGTACTTAGACGACTACAGCATCACTGCTGACATGCGCCTGACTACACTCCGCCGCAACCTGGGCATCGTGTCGCAGGAGCCAGTGCTCTTCGACCGCACTATAGCGGAGAACATCGCGTACGGCGACAACACACGCGTTGTGCCGATCGAGCAGATTGTCCAGGCGGCTAAGGAGGCTAACGTGCATTCGTTCATCGCTGCGCTACCTAAAGTGAGTAAACGGCCAAGCAACTCTCAGACACAACCCGGGTATTGCAGTAGCCAGTGCTGTTAGACCGCACTATAGCGGAGAACATCGCGTACGGCGACAACACACGCATTGTGCCGATCGAGCAGATCGTCTAGGCGGCTAAGGAGGCTAACGTGCATTCGTTCATCGCCGCGCTACCTAAAGTGAGTAAACGGCCAAGCAACTCTCAGACACAACCCGGGTATTGCAGTAGCCAGTGCTGTTAGACCGCACTATAGCGGAGAACATCGCGTACGGCGACAACACACGCATTGTGCCGATCGAGCAGATCGTCTAGGCGGCTAAGGAGGCTAACGTGCATTCGTTCATCGCCGCGCTACCTAAAGTGAGTAAACGGCCAAGCAACTCTCAGACACAACCCGGGTATTGCAGTAGCCAGTGCTGTTAGACCGCACTATAGCGGAGAACATCGCGTACGGCGACAACACACGCATTGTGCCGATCGAGCAGATCGTCCAGGCGGCTAACGAGGCCAACGTGCATTCGTTCATCGCTGCGCTACCTAAAGTGAGTAAACGGCCAAGCAGCTCAAACAAGCAAGCTCAACAAAATCTAGTATCACAATCTTAACGTCCCTTTCGAAACTAGGAAGCGCTCGGTTAGATTAACTTCTCAAAGCAAATGCCACCGTTGTGAGCACCGAACTACTCGTACAGTCGCCATCGGATATATCGCAGCGGCCAAAGTGCTCACAGATATCTGAACACGTCTCTATTGTGTAGGCATTAGAGACGTTTTTAGATATTTGTGAGTACTTTGGCCTCTCCGATATATCTGATGGCGACTGGTACGACGTGATTCGTTTCTGAAAAAAGAAATTGGTTAACTGTAACCAAAATTTGCCTACCAGTAGGTTGTAATCTAGGGACTTGCGAACTACTGGTTATCAGTAACAAAATCAGTTTGTTTTTTATATAGTTCATATTGTTTATACCTATTTAACTAAAGTTTAGTTCCCTACAACGAAACTTTCAACTAACAAAACTAGTTTGGTTGCTCCTCTTTTTCAGTGTACCTGCACAATCGATGCCATATGCGGGCGCAGCGAGATAATGAGGGCCTCATTATATTCATATTGAGTATATATTGTATCATCCTCCTACCCGCTAGGAATACCCGGGATACCCTACCGGGAATAACGCTAGGATCTAGCGTGCCCCTTTAGTACCCCTAAAGGAGCCCAGGGTCCGCTTTGACACCTAATCCCAAGATTTGGCATAGACACTAGTTTTACGAAAGCGACTGCCATCTGACCTTCCAACCGACCGAGAGGGAAACCAAGACCTTATTGCGATTAGACCGGTTTTCACTGTTGACTGATGATGTTTGACTGATGATGATTGAGTAAATATTGTATCATATTATTGCAGGGTTACAATACACGCATCGGCGCGCGCGCATCCCACCTGTCCGGCGGACAGAAGCAGAGGATAGCGATCGCGCGCGCGCTGGTCAGGAACCCGCGAGTGCTACTGCTGGACGAGGCAACATCGGCTCTGGACACACACAGTGAAAAGGTAACTATCAGCATCATCAGCGGATCCACCATTTTCGTTTGGAAGTAGGGTTGCCATACGTCAGGATTTGTCCGGACATGTCAGGAGAGGGGGATTTCTGACCCTTTGACCGGATTGCGGCCGGACTTGACAAGTGTCAGGATTTTAAGGAATATATAATAAGCTCATGAAAAAAATGTTTAAATGATATATTTATTACAACGTTTACACAGGTTTAATGAATGAAAGGATGCATACAAGTAGTAAGTAATCAAGGCGTAAGCACGGGGAGGAAGCTACGGGGTCGGGCGGAGGGAAAATGAAAGGTGGATCCACAATACACACAGTAAAAGTAATTACACCGCAGAGTGCTGCGCGCCAAATCTCTGTTGAAAGAAATGTCAGGATTTTTAGGGTGATGTCAGGATTTTAATCAGGACATTTAATTCTTCCAAATGGCAACCCTATTTGGGAAGGACTTCACCATTTCACCATTCAGGGACTTTGACCCTGCTGGGATGAGATTTTGTTAAGGACTTAGATGCTTTCGGGCGGACTTGAGCCCCCTTATCATGGCTTCTTGGCTAGTTCCATTAAAAGCGGCGCTTCGCTGGTTACCTGCCAACGCTCACTGCACGAGAACGATAATTATTAAAATCCTCCTTCTTAACCCTTAGGTGCATTTGGTATCAATCACTTTGTTTATACGGAATGGCTAATAAACAGTTAACTCCACATCACATTTGAGACTTTGTGTCTAGTTTAACATAGTCTATAACTGACATTAATTTGATTACTACTGGTGTTACTTCAGTTGTATCATTTCTGATGCTTTATGCATCTGTGGTGATGCATACCACCACAGATGAAGGGTTAAAATGGAGAAGCGAACTTACGGACGTACTAATGAACGTCCTACAAGCCTGTTTTAACTAAAATGGTGTTAAAATTCGTTTGTCCTTATCTGTCACTTTGACATTAGTGTTCGTAAGAAAGGGACAAAGCATATTTTATTTAGCAGAGGCATTCTAAGTTTTATGAATAAGGGGGTACCTAAGTCACTCCGGTGGTTTCGTTTTGTAGGCAGTTCATCTGGATGGCTCATACCTATCTATTTTATGGTACCTTCAATATGATGGTACTATGGAACCAACTGAATCATGACACAACATAGAACCTTGTTACAATTAACAAACATAAGTACGATTATGTGACGTTAATATGTCAGTTAATTGTGACAAGGTTCCAGGGTGGGTCAGGATTCAATTTTGTCGATAGTACCATCGAGCTGATCTGATAACGGAGCTGGAATATTGCCATAGGAACTCCGTAATTAAACGATGCAACCCTATTGTTTGGGCTCGTTAGGATCGGCTCAATGAGTAGCGTGATGATGGTATACAGAAAAGTACAGTCGGCAATAAAAGCTTAGTACCAAAAAAATATTTTTTTAGTAACTTGCTAACCACTCACATTCGCGTAATAAACGATTTGTATTTGATTTTTTCATCAGGTGGTGCAAGAAGCCCTAGACAAGGCCAGCGAGAACCGCACCTGTCTCATAATCGCCCACCGCCTCGCTACCATCCAGAACGCGGATGTCATTGTCGTAATCGACCAGGGCGTAGTAGCCGAGAAGGGAACACATAAAGAACTCATCGCCCTAAAGGGCATATATGCACGTTTATACGAGCTGCAGTGCGGGTTTGTGGAGGAAAGCGAGGACAATTTACCAGAGCGGGAATAGATTTGTAGGGTCCGCTACAGGGCCGTGTTTTATCCTCCTAAGGGCCAGCGTACAATACAACTTCAACTTAGCAAAATTGAAAAACCCCCGACATTTTCATTTCAAAGTCCAATATCTCAAAAACGGCTAAACAGATTTCCATTAAACATAGCTAAGAACACTCGGGGTGAAATTATCTATGACACAAAAAAACCGCATTCAAATCGGTCCATCCGTTAGGCAGCTACGCTACCACAGACAGATACACAGACACGTTAAACTTGTAACACCCCTCTTTTTGCGTCGGGGGTTAAAATGGCATTAAAATTGGAATTGTGTCGTGTCGGAAATAGATAACTTTCGTTTGTTTTAAAAAGTGCCCGAAACAAAACGAATGCAACTCTATTCCAGTTAAATATAATTTAAATTCCTTCGACAGACTAAGTCCTATCAGTAGGCCCATTGGCCTTATTTAGAGATTAGGTATGATCCAAGGGTCTGAGAGTAAAATAACACATCTGCAAAATAACAACATGGTATCTTAAACATTGCCAAGAAAAGTGTCTTAAGATCCATTTGCAGAGATCCATAACAGACTTAGATAATATTGTTATGATTGGCTAAGTAGTAGTAATTTATGAATCGTACTTCTATTATAAGATGTACTTGCTTTCAGTGGATATTTTTTCGCGAAGAAGTCAAATTGCAAGTTCAGCCCAAGCTACAGCTCGTGACTATTTAGAATCGCGGCGAGCAAGCGCGTTATAATAATGATAATAAAATTATTCATTTACCTAAAATACACTTAGGTATATCATAAACTGTATATCCGTCAGACGCTAAATTAGGCTGAGCCTGTATCTTGGCCGCCTGCGAGTGCGATTAACACAAATTACTTAAAATATTACCATTTGGCAGTACATAACACTACTGTTTCGTTGAAAGTAAAATTAAGATGAGATGTTTAAACGATCATTCTAGTAAGCGAACACTGTGGCGAAACGACAGTATATTTGCTTTGAATTGTTTACCAGAATTTAGGTACTCTATCTAGCGTTTGCTAGAATGATGATGTTCGAAGCGATGTTTGGCTCTATGCTTGGTTCCGTTCGATGTTCAGTTCGACAAATTTAAAAACTTTGAATGCTTGAGTCTATCAGCTCTTTTAAGAGCTCGTGGACAGTACATCCACCAGCAAACAGTATATGCCATAACAAAGTGAGTAAGAATATCTGCCACGTCCTAAATGCGATAGAAAGAGTCGTGTCTGATATTTATGCGTGACGGTAACTTATTTAGTCTAAATTATTTTATTCTTTGCTTTCCCTTCTTCTAAGGTATTATCTTTTGAAGTCCGAATACTCCCTTAGTACCTAGTATCGCTAAGTTCCTACCTATCCTACATTCCCTATAGTCATTCCCTTGATCCTAATTTAAGCTTATCATATAGTATCCTAATTAATACTTACGTAAAACGCCTTCGTGGGTTGGTGTAGGTCACTTATATATAGTACACACGCAAATTTAGCCGGAAAGTGTGTGTAGGTTACAGCCGCCATAAGATATATCGGAGCGACAAAAGTGCTCACAAAGTCACAAACATCTGAACACGTCCTAACTGCCATAGAAATAGTGTCGTGTCTATTGTCGAAGCATTAGAGACGTATCGTGTTCAGATATTTGTGAGCGTTGGCGACTGTACCATGCGGAATTGATATACAAAGTGAGGTAATTGCCGAGCAGAAAACCGTCGCTCACATCGCAGCGGCAAATATCTTGATACCCGTTAAACGCCATTTTTCACGTACAAAATTAAAACCTATATAAGTATATGCCAAGTATTTTAACATTAGATAATGTGAATATGAACCTTAGTTGAAAGCATGTGTTCTTGGAGCCGTGGTCACAACACACAACGCTTTTAGATGTACTCGGCATCCAAACGGTTAAAATTGCGTATTATAGTTGTCATAAATAAATGTTGTTTCATAAATAATTGTATGCATTTTCCTAGAATAGGTGTGTTAAGAGAACAAACTCTATAGCGTAATAATTACTAATAACATAGTACGTCGTGCTCAAATGTCGACCGAGGTCGACGTATTTTTATAACTGTTCGTTTTGTAGTATTGTATCCAGTTGTTTACTTGTTTAGGTAAACTAATAAATAACTTATATATTTCTGCGTTGTTTAATTATTGAAACCATCGTCATTTTATTTTTAATTTAACCTTTTCATCACCAATAAAGAAGTCCATAAGATACATTGTCACTGTAACGAGAGAGCAGATACAAACCAGATAGGCTAGGTTGCTTTAACAGTGAACGTCCTATAGGGGTTCTTGACGCTGCGGTCACGACAACACACGACACTTTTTTAGGTGGTCTTGGCGTTCAAAGGGTTAATAATAATATAATATGAGACGAATGTTTTTCTCGTTTTTATCATGCACTTCCGCAATGTAACGACCGATTCAATCAATAATGTAATGGCGAATACCTCAAATTAGTACAGTATGGCGTTCTTCAAAACAGAAGTGTATAAATTCTTAAAGGGTCGGCAACGCGCATGATACACCCCTATAGTTGCAAGCGTCCATAGGCTGCGATAACGACTTACATCGGGTGGGCCGTAAGCTTGTTAGCCACCGATGTGGTATAAAATTAAGATGAACAAGGTATTCGTGTAAGTAAACGACAATGTGTCACATTGTATAATTTATTATCAAGACAACACCAACACAAAAAAAATACAATCACAGTATAAATAATAAAGATCTCCTTTCCTTACACCTTCTATACTTAATGATTTACAGAAATTCACTTCACAAAACTAGGTACCTAAATAATCAAACGTGTGAAAAATAAAACTTATACAAAAAAAACAATACGAAAAAATATCATTTTTTGAAATATTTGTTAGAGAAAAAATTGGCAGTTCAACACAAGAATAAATAATATTTTCACAATAAGTATTCAATAGAAATACTGATTGGATTTCTAAAATCCGCCGAATCCGTTGTACAGTCGCCATCAGAATTATCGGAGCGGCCAAAGTGCTCACAATTATCTGAACACATCTCTAATGCCTTGACAATAGAGGCGTGTTCAGATATATGTGAGCACCTTGGCCGCCCCGATATATCGGATGGCGACTGTACGTCTTTTCAGAAAATGTTTGTCTTGGCTTTGGTTTAACCGACACACGTTCTTTTCCTAGGTTCCTCGAGGTATTTCACGTAGAGATGCGTATAAATTTCCTTCAAATCCGGCACGGGGGCCGCATCGGCGGCTTTCTTTGCGTCTGCACACACTTTCTTTGCTTTTTTGTTTATTTCCTGAAAGCAAAACACGCAACTTAAAAGCTGATTTTCTCGATGCAGAAAACGAAATAACCATAGAAAACACATGCTAAAAGCCGGTATGCGCATGTTCGAACTGAACGGCTGCATGGCATCGTTTTGAAACCCCGCCCCCATCCCCGCATAATGACAATGGCACCCATTATGTGGGGCCTAAGGGTAAAAACGGGACGGGAATCACTAAGACTTCGCTGTCTTTCCGTCCGCCCATCTGTCTGTCACCAGCTTTTCACAGATAAATTTCTGTTGCCGCCATAACAACTAATACTAAAAACGAAATAAAATAAATATTTAAGGGGATACGTACAAACAAACGTGTTTTTTTTGCCGTGTTTACGATAATGGTACGGAATCCTCCGTGCGCGAGTCCGACTCGGACTTGGCCGGTTTTTCGTTCGCTGTCTAGATATGTCAACCGTTTTCAATAACAAATGTAACAACACGCCCGTTCCAACATGAGAATACTTAATATCCCACCTCGATCTCATCTTCCGTCACAAACTGCGTTTCCAACAGCGTGGCCTTCAGTTTGTTGATGGGGTCCCTCATCCGCCGCACCTCCTGCACCTCCTCCCGCGACCGGTAGCTCGTGCCGGGGTCCGACACGGAGTGCCCGTAGTAGCGGTAGCACTCGAACTGCAGAACCACGGGGCCGTTACCCGCGCGGCTGTAGTCGCTGGCTACCTTGGCGATTTCCTGCGATAATTTACAAATGTCATCATCAGCACGTCTATCACAAGACGGCGCGCGAGCTCTCTCGATTTTTCTCGCACTATACCTCTTCTTCTAAGTGTTCTGGATAGTGCGAGAAAAATCGAAAGAGCTCGTGATAGCCGTGCAGAACTCTGACATGTAATAGGTGGAGCCCCTGTGGGCAGTTAGCAGAATAAGTATTATTCAAATTCAAATTCATTCAAAATCTTTATTTCGGATAAGTATCCATATCGGGTTAGTTACAGTAGGAACTTATATCTATGTTAGCTACACATTAATAAAAAGATAAAATAAAATTCAAATTAAACACATCAAGTCCTACCAATCAAAACGCGGAGTGACACAGATCACGGCTATTTTATATACCTTACTACTGTCCTGATCTGTGCCACCCAATGACACAGGATGGGGCAGTTGTACCTATCTGCTATCACCTTCAAAATGCTGTTTTGACTAACCCTGACACGGACCATCAACGATGCAATTTTTTTCCTTATGATCGCGTGGAACCCGTTTGTGTGAGCGTCCGCGAACATTCCTGAGGCACTGCACCATCTAGGAAGTCTCAACAGCATTCTGAAGGCGTTATTGTACTGGATGCGAAGGGCGTTATAAGCTCGTTTCGTATATCGAAACCACAGGCTGCTTGAGTAAAATGATTGGCAATATGCTTTAAATAGCGTCACTTTTACCTCAGCAGAGCATCTCGCGAACCTGCGGGCCAACATATTACTCCTCACTGATAACGCCCTCCGCTCCCTCTCCATGTCACCGTCATCACACAAATCACTCGATAGTATGTGACCCAAGTATTTAAATGACTCCACTACCCTTAATACCTCTCCACCAAGAGTTACTGGCGGGATAAAGTAAGGTTTAATTCTCCCTGCCTTAAAGACCATCACTTCACTCTTGATGGAGTTGTACACGAGCCCATGAGTAGTGGCATACTCTTCACACCTGGCCACCAGCTGCCTAAGAGCCCCAATAGAAGGACTCAGCAGCACCATGTCATCGGCATAGCTAATATTGTTAACACACATGTTTCCAATATAGCATCCCGCATGTATGCCACTGAGTCCTGCTATCAGGTCATTCATATACCAGTTAAACAGCCTCGGAGACGTAAGACCCCCCTGTCTCACTCCACATTGCATCCTATATTCGTCTGATAAAGCTCCAGCCCACTTCACCAGATTACTTTGGTTATGGTACCAGTAATCTAGAATACCTACGCACTCGTCCGGTATACCTGCTTCCCTCAGTTTCCGCCAAAGAAGCTCGTAGTTAACTCTGTCAAATGCCTTTGACAGGTCCAGGAAGCAGGCATAGACTGGAGTTTTTCTGTCCGTATAGTACGCGACAGCATGCTTCAAGCACAGAATGGCACTTTCTGTTGACAACCCACTTCTAAAACCAAACTTGGCGTCGTGGAGTTTAAGGTACTCATCAAGAGTGGCATTGAGCATACTGTCGAGCACCTTGGCGGTGGTTGTGGCAAGCGAGATCGGTCTATAATTAGACTTGTCCGACAGATCCCCGTTTTATTTTTGACAACTGGTACGACTATGGTCTTCATTAATGCCCTAGGCAAGTAAGCATGAGTAACACATAAATTCAACAACATTGAAAGCACTCTAGGCAACTGCACTCCCGCATACTTTAAATGCTCAATACTGAGGCCATCGTGCCCCGGTGATTTACCTCTTTGCATTTTATTTATAACATTTGCAGTCATTTTTGTAGAAAAAATTAGTAACTAGTGTTTCTTTTATTAATATTTATTTCTGTCTTTCCCGCTCACGGTACCTACAAAGTACCAACTGTCCAACACATAGAGGCTCTTTTGACAATTTAATGAAATGCAAGGAGTACACCGAGCGGATGCTGTCCCTGCCCGTGTCATGGGACGCACACAGAGACAGCAGGCTGTTTATTTATTTAATAAACAGAATATAGAAACTTAATGATTAACAGGGTCTCACAAAACTGTCGGAACAGTTTGTCGGTGTGATCATTTTATGGTACAGAAGTTAACTAATTTGTACAATACCTACTTAAGTTGTTTTTGGAAATGTTACATTCAGCTATGCCTTAGGTGTTAATGTTATTAATGTTAAGGAGAGAGTGTACGTGTATAGGACCTATTGATGGTTGATAGAATCTAAATGAAACAGGTTATTGGGTGAAAATGATGGACTTGTGGTTGGGCTATTGCATGAAACATCGGACGCCTGCTATGGACGACAACATCAACACGCGACGGCAGAGCTACGCATCGCGTCATACGAAGATTATACGTAAGAGAATATGTGATTATTTATAAAGACTTAGATTGTTTAGAGTAAATAAAGAACCCAGTAGTTAGAATCCCCATAGCAATTATTTACATAAAACACCCTCTCATAGCATTCATTTGATATTGTAAACATTAAAGTAAAATCCCAATACAAATTGTATTAGAAAGAGAGAGGAAATGTTGCCTATGCGCGAGCGCAGCGCGGACTGGCCGCCATGGAGGGGAGGGGTGTATCGCGCCAACATGACCGTAACGAGAGCCGCGGCCACCGAGCCTGAATTAGAATTTAGTACGGCGCATTTTCACTTTGTAATTAACATGTTTACATTTATAACTTTACAACGGCTCATCGTATCAGAATGATTTATATATTGTTAGAAAGCTTATTAGAAGTTCTATTAAATGTTTAAACTTACAAATAAGTAAACTCAGTAGGTTCAGCGCAAATAATGAATAAGTGTTAAGAAAGGGACCGAATTACGGTTTGCCCAATTTCCATATATGATTATTCAGATAAGAAAATATTTACGAACCCTACTGTACTTATAAGATCTCAATCCATATTAGAACTTTGTAAATCAGCTTAGTCTTCCACCCATTTAAATGTATAACATCCCAATAACATCTTGCAATGTAAATTAGTCAAGTCAAAGTGGGCGTAACCTCTATTGTCTCATTCAGCACGTCTTGCTCACCCACTAGCAGGTATAAATAGCAGGTACGGCCCGGAGCAAATCAGTGTCCGCTCGTCACTCCTGGAAGTAACATCTCTACAAGCAACAACTAGTGTCCGCTCGTCACTCCTGGAAGTAACATCTCTACAAGCAACAACTAGGAAGTAACATCTCTACAAGCAACTAGTACCAGCAAGAAAATCAGCAAGCAAGCATCAGTTCCAGTATCCAGTTCCAGTAATCCAGTTTCATCAACGCCGGCTGCCGCATCGAGCAAGTGGGAGTTTAGTCGATCGGGTCCTTCGACCGGATCAATCTACGAGTCACCGATCACGCCTGGGGCGATAGCGGGCCGTTCCCCTCGTCCAGGACGATGAATCGAGGTCGAGCTCGGGCCGGCGCGACGGGTGCGCACGGCAATCGACTCGGCTACGCGGGCCGCGGGCACCGCAGGAGCAGCACATCGGGCACCGGCATAACTTCGAGTGAAGATAGTACGAGCAACATCACATCAGGCGTCAGGTCCCTCACATTCCACGAGGCTCACGACCGAGCCTCGCCATCTGAGCGGGCACTCACGAGGGACCTGGACCCAGTCGCGGCGGAGAAAATGAAGAAGGAGTTGGAGGAAATGGCGCGTCAATTGGAAGACGCCGAAAAGAAGATAGCCGTCCAGAAGGAGGACTGGCGCAATAAATTAAGCAAGCTCAGGGAAGCTTTACGTACCAAGGAGTACAAAAACCCGGGTAAGGGTTCGGTTATTAATAGACAGGCCGCCGGTCGTCTATCATCGGATTTGGGGGGTCCGATCAATCTACGTGTACACACACGCACACCGTTCGAGGCAACGGTACCGCACTACGGGGCACACGCAGCGGCAGCGTGCGCGAGCCCGACTTCGCGGAAGCCCATGGAGGGCATCAACTCCGTCGCGACATCAGCATCAACAGTGGACTGTTTCCACACATCCGTAGAGCAGCCGGGAGACGCCAATGCCGCGGCCGATCTCCCAACATTGAAGCCCAGCGAGAAGAGGATAGCGTGGGCAGAGTGGCGCCGCAGACGCAGCGACCACCGAGATAAGGAGAACGAGGCGCCGAAGGCGCGGAATAAAGCAGAGAGGAAAATATACATAGCTCAACCATCAAGGGAACTAGTTGAAGCAGCCTGCAGGAAGGCCAAAGAAAGAAAACGGGATCAACTAAAACTGAAGATTACCATACCAGTTAAGCAGCCACCTGAAGCAAACTCATTAGAAGTCGTCGAACAATCATCGAAGAAATTTAAACCCGGAGAATGGGAACTTTAACGTAGCGTCAAAATAATAAGTGTTAGAATCAGTGAAAGAAAAGTTAATCAGTGAAAGTGCCTAAGTGATAACACCGTTGCAACCAATAGTGCGAGGCTTCGCCTCACACTAAAGGGGGAGAATTATGGACGACAACATCAACACGCGACGGCAGAGCTACGCATCGCGTCATACGAAGATTATACGTAAGAGAATATGTGATTATTTATAAAGACTTAGATTGTTTAGAGTAAATAAAGAACCCAGTAGTTAGAATCCCCATAGCAATTATTTACATAAAACACCCTCTCATAGCATTCATTTGATATTGTAAACATTAAAGTAAAATCCCAATACAAATTGTATTAGAAAGAGAGAGGAAATGTTGCCTATGCGCGAGCGCAGCGCGGACTGGCCGCCATGGAGGGGAGGGGTGTATCGCGCCAACATGACCGTAACGAGAGCCGCGGCCACCGAGCCTGAATTAGAATTTAGTACGGCGCATTTTCACTTTGTAATTAACATGTTTACATTTATAACTTTACAACGGCTCATCGTATCAGAATGATTTATATATTGTTAGAAAGCTTATTAGAAGTTCTATTAAATGTTTAAACTTACAAATAAGTAAACTCAGTAGGTTCAGCGCAAATAATGAATAAGTGTTAAGAAAGGGACCGAATTACGGTTTGCCCAATTTCCATATATGATTATTCAGATAAGAAAATATTTACGAACCCTACTGTACTTATAAGATCTCAATCCATATTAGAACTTTGTAAATCAGCTTAGTCTTCCACCCATTTAAATGTATAACATCCCAATAACATCTTGCAATGTAAATTAGTCAAGTCAAAGTGGGCGTAACCTCTATTGTCTCATTCAGCACGTCTTGCTCACCCACTAGCAGGTATAAATAGCAGGTACGGCCCGGAGCAAATCAGTGTCAAACGGAGCCTCCTGGAAGTCACAACAAGAAGAAGAAAAAACTACAAAGTAATAGGAAGTTAGGGACTTGAAATCAAGTCACTTAGGGCAGTGATAGGGCAGTTAGGGAAAAGTGAATAAAAAGTCTATTTCTCGTTATTCCTTCTTTTATTTTGGTAACATCGATTACCCAAAGTGTCTGAGGACACGGGCGAAGCCCAAACACACCATTCGGGCGCCGAGTGGTAGTACGCGCTGTCCGTACACATAGGGGCGGAGCTCGTCCGTCGCCGACTTGTGTCACGGAGCGTGGTCGACGCACTGTCCGAGCACATAGGGGCGGAGCTCGTCCGTCGCCGACTTGTGTCTCGGCACTAGGTCATTCTTAGGTGACTGTGAGGGGCGAGCATTGCCGCGGCCGGTAGCGCGCGCGCTCACTCGCCCAGCCGACGCCGCCGAGAGCGGACGTCGTTCACACCTGCCTAATAAAACTCTCTCACTTTTTATCTCTGCCAGACGGCGACTCGCCAACTGCTAGATAGGCCCCTATTAACAGCGACATTAAAAAATGGCATAAGGGCAACACCGCACAGACGAACCCGCCCATACATTACAATGCTCAAAAGTCAACTTGGAAATTGTGGGTAGTTTCTACTAAAAATTAATTATATGCATAAACAAGGAAATAGTGCACCTCATTGCAGAGAAATACCTTTATAATCAGTTGTCATTACGAAGTTGCATTATGTCAAAGGTCTAGGATTTTATAAGTCACGCCAGTCGTAGTTAGCATTGAAAAACAAAATACAGCAATTTTAACTAATTGTGTGTTATTACAACTCAAAAACCGCGATGTCTTTTCTTGAGCAAGGTATGTAGATTACGTTTTACGTTTTTTATGTTCTAAATACACTTTAGTGTTACAGATATTCCGACAAATAGTAACTTGTATTCTTATTTAATAAAAAATATCTTATTTCCGATAATGGAAAACATCTTTTGATTATTTTTAGTGCATGTAGCTGCCAAAGTGATCGTTATTATGATTCTTTATTCTAAAGTAAAAGATATTGTCCAGTTTTCGAAAACAAGCCAATTTTATTGCTCTGATTATTTTATCAGGCGTTATTATTTTATCGAAAGCATAACTTTTTCTCACATAAACTACTTTTTAGTGCGTAATATAGGTTATTTATAATACGGTTATACATAAATCACAAGTTGAACAAAACAAACATAGGATCCAGGAAGAATTCAAAGAAAAACTCTCCTTGATAATAGATCAACCAAAACCAGGTTTTGGCAATACCAATAATGGTAATGTGGCTCGAAAGTTTTTTCAAAATTACGAAATATCAGCTGAAATTACTAAAGTAAATGAAGACCTTATTCGTCGCTTTTACATCATTTTACAAACTATTTCGAGTGGCTACAAGATTGATACGTATAAATTCAAAACATACTGCTGTCTACAGACAACAGAGTTATACGTATCACTGTACCCGTGGTGTCCCATGACAACTACTGTTCATAAAATCCTCATTCATGGAGATGCAATAATATCGGAGTACCTGATCCCAATAGGCAATTTCAGTGAAGAAGCCCAGGAAGCGAGGAATAAGGATTTTAAAAACTATCGGGAGAGATTTAGTCGTAAAACGTCAAGAATCGACAATATGACAGATGTTTTTAATCGTCTCTTGGTTTCTTCTGATCCCATAATTACGAGCATACGAACTCTGCCAATTATTAATTCAAAAATATTTCACCCGGAAGCTGTCGACATGTTTATCGATGAATATGCAACGTCATCATAGGTATTTTTTATTTTTTATTATAAATATATGGTAAATAATAATAATTATATGCACTAATTCACATTACGAATGTAGAATAGTATTTTTTTTGCATAATTTTACTTATTTTAGTTTTGAGCACTGCAATGTATGGGCGGGTTCCAGTGTGCACCGGTCAGAGAGCTGGGGGGTAGAGAGGTGGCACTGGACTTTTAACATATATAGCTAACTCGCCACTTAGGTGTCCACATCAACCCTCGAGCAACAGCTCTTGCGACTCCACTTAAGTATGAACGGCCAGTAAAGACAAGCCAGAGGCAGGGGGCCTGTCCAACCATCCTCCCGGTCGGCTCAACCCTTTAGAGCATTAAACCAACCGGAGCGGCCATTGACAGGCGTTCCCCTGTGCCAAAAATATATGACCAGTGGTCATACACATTGTATGGACTGACGTTAGTCTGACGTAGCTATTTTCACGTTACGCATACATTTGATGTTCCCCTCCCCCGCAAAAATCGGCAGACTTTTTATGTATAGAAAATGACTCATGGCCGCTCCTGTTGGTTTAATGCTCTAAGGCTCAAGACCCCCAGGAGGACTCAGGTACGTAGAGTCGCTACTCCCTAACAGCCTTACGTTCACTGATTGCACTCGACATCCGGTGGGCGATGGTACTATAGGAATGAATGTCACATAAAAACCTCAAAATGCTGAAACAGACTGGCGTATAGTAGCAATCTCCGCACAGACAAGAGTGTTCTGTGTTCTTGTAATGAAAATGACGGAGTGACCTCACCCTAGCAGTGATCACGTCCATACCGTCCGCCTTGATCCCGGGTATGACTCGGCCCGCCTTATAGTACTCTGTGCTGGCTGAAGACCTCTTCGCCGCGGTGCCCATTCCGTACTGGTTGTTCTCGCACACGAACACCACCGGTAACTTGAGGAGGGCTGCCATGTTGAAGGATTCAAATACCTGGACATCGTGTATCATTTTATTATAAGTACTTATTACTTTTAGAAAGTGTCAACCAAATACAATAGAATAAAATAAGAACAATAAAATTAAGCCTAGTCTTAAAGTCCCCTTCGAGTCGTTCCGCAAAGGTTTATTGTCACTATTGTCAGTCGCGATTCAACGTGGTAACGCGGCTATAGTGTATAAGGTACCTTTGCGCCAGAAGGGCCTGCCTCCTTTAGGATACATTCGGGAAACGCTTGGAGGATGATGGTGGCTTTTCATGAAGAAAGTTTAGCGAGGGTTTACCATGATTTTTACAAGCAATACCTGACTGTTGGTATCACTTTTTTTTTCTCATTGTATTCATACAAAGTTCTTAATAAAGTGTGAGTATATGTAGACAGCGATAGAGTGTGAGCGAGATAACATGCGAGCGGGACGCCATTTTCAGATCCATTCTTTATCTGCGCGCGTTATACACATATATTACATGAACGGGAACAGTGTTTACCTGTCCTTGATTGGAAGCACCATCGCCGTACAGCGCGTAAGCCACTCCTCCATCGTCGTTATACATGTGTCCGAAGCCTAACCCGAGGCCGAGCGGGACCTGTTGCGAACAAACGTTACATTATAACGAACTATTTACACATATATTTGTTCCGAGTCCTGGATGTTTTCTATGCATGTAAGTAAGTATTATACCCACTATACTTTTCTTAGTAAATTATAGGTCCAGTCGACGCAGAGCTTTGTTTGCCTTTGTTTGCAAGTTCTAGCCAGTCTTAGAAACATCTAGCTACATTTATTTATTGAACCTTGATACTATCAAGTTGATAGGTACCTATAATATTACCTGGCCACCCACGATCCCCTGGCCTCCGTAGAAATACGGAGGTATGTAGATATGCATGGAGCCTCCTTTGCCCGCTGATATTCCGTCCCTTTTCCCAGCGAGCTCGGCCATTACTGTATACGGCCCGTCCTTCTTTTGTCTATTTTGGAACATCATGGCGAATGCTGGAACAAAATAACAGACATAGACAAGGGCGGATCCAGGTTTTTTTTCTGGGGAGGGGCACAAGTGGCAGGCGGGCAGAAATAATCAACAACGGTTAAAAATAAACTCGTAGTATGATGGAAACTCCACAACCGTCTGGGGGGGGGCACGGCGGTATATCATCTTCTCATATTTGATGAAGCCCAACCAACTAGGGAAGTATCTCTACCTTACCGACCGCATCCATAATAGTCACCTATTTTAGTTAAGGTGAACAGAGTTCCCAAAGGTGCGTTGTGTTGTGAATAAAGGCAGGGGCGGCTTTACCTATAGTGCAGGGGGTGCGTTGCACCCGGGCGCACGGTCCTAGAGGGCGCCGAGCGCCACTCACAGGGTGCCACTCGGCTTGACTCGGGCGCTATCGCGCGCTAGGGTAGGTGCTCAATGTACTCAATAAACTAACATACCTACTTACATATATTATATTGTTAAGTTAAACCTGTTAAAAAGTTAAAAGGCTATGGAGTCTGACCATTGAGTCGTGTCACAAAACAAATGCGGCAAATTTGAAAAAGACCCATACTGGTAACACGACATGTATAGCAGTGCAATAGGTACCTATCATCCTCCTGCCGTTATTCCCGGCTGTGCCCTAAAGGAGCCCGGGGTCCGCTTTGACACCTAATACCAAGATTTTTGGCATAGGCAGCAGGCACTATTGTGTTTGACCTCTGTATATCTAACTAACCTGATGGGAAGACTTAATAACTTATAGCTTAGGTAAAATAATTGCCGAATATAAATCTTTGAAGTGATAACTTCTTTAGCGCCGCTGTTCACTTTTGTAATGGGAAAAAAATGTAAAACTCGCAAAAGGTCACGTGACCGTAACATGTCACGTGACCGTAACATGTCACGTGACGGGAAGGTTCAACAGATTGAGAATTCGTAAGACGGACACGTGACCTGCAGGGCTATCACGCGACGGCGCGCGAGCTCTCGCGATTTTTCTCGCACTATCCGTCTCTCTCTTATTAGAACACTTAGGGCCGATTTTTCACTCTCTAGATAAAGTTATCCGTCAGTTAAAAAGATCACCATCTTTTTCTTAAGTCATATGAAAGAAAAGGACAGAGCTAACGTTTTACTGACAGTTATTTTTGTGTGGGAATTGAAAAATCGGCCCTTAGAACAAGAGGTACATATTTTAGTGCGAGAAAAATCGAGAGTATGTCGCGGCCGTCTCATGATAGACGTGCTGATCGAAAAACTGTTACAATGGCATTGAGTTTTTCATGCTTTTGACAGGACTCGCTCCTAGCGCTAAACTTTTTACTCACCATGGCACCTATACGAGGTGATCAAATTATCCACAGGCTTCATATTCGCAACGATACCCGTCCCCACGGCCTCCGTGCCTGCGTAGAGGTGACAGAAACCGAATATTTTCTTCGCTTTATACAAATTACTGATTTCGGCCTCCATTCGACGGATGAGTACCATATTCTCATAAAGTTCTAGGGCTTCGGCCTTCTTGACTTTTACTTCAGTCGGGATTATTCTTGCGTCGAAATTGTGGACTACTGCGGGCTGCCAGAATGTTTATTTATTTATTTAAAGGTTCACCAACTTATTACCTACATATTTATGGTTCCTAGTAAAGTGTGCGCATGCTTAATGAACTACTTACACTTAAACACAGAATGCCAATATACACAAGGCCTTAATTAATGAAATTTTTATTTAAAATTTATGTAGGACCAACTTCGAAGTATACCCTTTCTAATAAAAAAAGAATTATCGAAATAGGACTACTCTGTAAAAAGTTATGCGTGATCATACATAAAAAAATATATATAATAAATATATATACGCGTTGACTTGAGAATCTCCTCCGTTTTTTTCGTCGGTTAAAAAAAGCAATTGACGTTAGTTAACTAAATGAATAAGTTTCTGATCTTGGAGTCAAAGTTTATGTCGATTGTCGATGTTTCATCATCTTCAGCCTATATACTTCCCACTGCTGGGCACGGGCCTCCTCTCATGGAAGAGATCACATACTACTAAGAAGATACTACGTATGAAGAGATGTGCAGTGGTCCCCACGTTGACAAAATTATCTTACATCAGAAAATCTGAATTTTCTTTTTATAAACGAGAATATAGGAAACACTCTCTTTTGTTAATTAATTTGAGCGAATATATAAACCCCTTCTGTGGATATTAAATACCAACTAAATAACTAATTAAAAATGTTAGGGGACAAAATCCAACACAAATTTAACTAGCCGCATAGTAAGCTGTTATGGATAAGACAATATATATTTAATAGATTTAAATACTTAAAAAAAACATTTCCTCTAAGACTGAGAAACAAATAGATAGGTATCCCGGCAGTTCCGTCAGCTTCACTACCTAGCAAAGTAAAAAAAAATATGACTGCTATGCTTACGAAGTTAGTGATCCTTGATTAGAATTCCAGTAAAACCATATATTTGACGACCGCTTTAGCCTAGTCGGTAGTGACCCTGACTACGAAGCAAGAGGTCCTTTCGAATCCCGGTAAGGGCATTTACTCGTATTTGTGTGATGAGTACGAACATTTGTTCCTGCCTGAGTCATGGATGTTTTCTATGTATTTAAGTATTTATTTATCTATTGTCCTCTAATATTTATTTATTTATTTGTGGGTTGACCATGGTGACATTTTTGTGTCCCAGTCGAAAAGTCTGTGATGCATAGGTAATTACTTTACTCACAGAAATTTGTACTATAGCTTCATCGGCATAACGTCGGATCGGATTCTGAAACAAGAAACAATTATTTTACTGGAAGTGAAACAACAAAAACCAAGCCTAGGGACGGTACCCATAGAATAAAATATAATAGTAGTTTGACGTCTCAATCTCAAACAAATACCAGATACATAAACAGAACATAAAAACAGAAAAATAAAAACCGGCCAAGTGCGATTCAGACTCGCTCACAAAGGGTTCCGTATCTATAAAAATGGCAAAAAAATGTACGGGAGCCTACTTAAATATTTATTTTATTCTGTTTTCTTGAATTTGTTGTTATATCGGCAACAGAAATGCATCATCTGTGAAAATTTCAACGGTCTAACAATCGCGGTTCATGAGATACAGCCTGGTGACAGACGGACGGACGGACAGCGGAGCCTAAGTAATAGGGTCCCGTTATTACCCTTTGGTTACGGAACCCTAAAAACTAAATGTAGTATTTCGACCATAGGAGTTGAGCCCAGCATTTGCTGCGGCACAGACTAGCTGCACACAGCGCTGGTTTTCAATTCACCCCTAGTGACAACCTGTTTACAATTTGGTGGTTGGTATAACTGTGCGATGCAGCGGAGCACATTGAAAAACTTCACCAATAACATTACTGGCTTTCTTTTCCTATTATGTTTTCCTCGCTTCGGTGACACGGATCCGTTAGATACTCACCCGAAATAAGCTGCCGACCAATTACTATATTACCGAACATTTACCTATTACAACAACTCACTTCCCACCCACGGCCAATAACTCACATATGAGCCATGCTACTAAGTGCGTTTTACGCTACAGAGCGGAAAAACGCTGCTACGCGCTATGGCACACGTAGCGTTGCGTCGTAGCCTCAAATGGATTAAGTGTCTTAACACATTCACTGCCAAGAATCGCTACGCGCTACGCTCGTAGCCGATCCCGTGGTTTTCCTTGTATGTAGCGGAAAGCGACTAGACCGCTAGGCGGGTTCCTCGCCAGTGAAAGTGTTAATAAATACTAATTAAAATAATTAATCGGTCTATATACGTCCCACTGCTGGGCGAGTGGGCAGAGGCCTCCTCTCGGGATTTCACTTAAACCTTTGAATTTCTTCGCAGTGTCTTAAATAATACAAATCTTTCTTACGGCTTGTGTTGCGTAGCCAGCCCACAAGACACGTGAAACATATTAGCCCGCTCTACACTCGCAGCGAGAAGTCGCTCCGTGAATCCACGGCGTGAATTTACGGAGCGGCACTCGCACAATTGTGTCCTTCCACACTCGCAAAGCTTCGCGGCGCGCGAACACTGCGTTCGCGCGCGGCCTTTGACGCGGACCAAAAAACCGCCACCGGACGGGGAACGCCGCGAAGCGCGAATGCGAAGGCCCGAACAACATCCACACTCGCGATTCGCGGCATTCGCGGGCGTTCGCGGGTGTTCGCGCCGCGAGTGAAGAGCGGGCTTAAAAAAAAAAGCAAAAATATATTTACCTATTTCTTCTATTGTCTTCTGGCCTCGCAACACAGCCGGCTGAGAGGCGAGACGATGTTAGGGTTGTCGATGGCCTTATAAGGTGTTTTATCGTGGGGGTTCGTGTGGCCTAGATACACCGAAATCAGTTCGAAGAAGCGTTGTAAGCGGGGAGAGCGGTGTGGGATGACTCTCTGGTTGTAAACAAAAGAAAAAAAATGGGTACTTCCGTTGGCAGGCATTCATTCTTAGAGCTTAAATGGTGCGGTTTCGCAAGTTCCCTCCCTCGAACACCAGTTGTTTCATAAGTACCTAAGCAGGTGAGGTATATTACCGAGCACTTTTAAAGATCAAAACGCATGTAACATAGCACGTCTATCATGGGACGGCCGCGACATACACTCGATTTTTCTCGCACTATAAGTGTTCTAATAAGAGAGAGACGGATAGTGCCAGAAAAATCGAGAGAGCTCGCGCGCCGTCGCGTGATAGCCTTGCTGGAGTTGCAACCGCCCATAGGCTGCGGTGACCGCTTACCATCATGGAGGCAGTAGGTAGGTATATAACCTTATTTGCCAGTCTTAGTATTCCAAAATTGTATCGTCATTTGACATAAAGCTTTTACGTGCAATAGGTATAGGTAGCTGAA
Organism: Epinotia demarniana; assembly: GCA_945867215.1. Classification (NCBI taxonomy): domain Eukaryota; kingdom Metazoa; phylum Arthropoda; class Insecta; order Lepidoptera; family Tortricidae; genus Epinotia; species Epinotia demarniana. The sequence goes on along the minus strand of OX244270.1, from coordinate 13,002,635 downwards.
GATTTCATAAATATGTAGTTAAAGCAATGACGCGTAGTCTCAGTGTCCGACAGGCAACCGGATGGCTCGCGGTATTTGAGTTGGTTCAGTTCGGGTTGCACAGGACGGTTTCACAACGCTTTGGGAGCTCAAATACCGTGAGCCATCCGGTTGCCTCTTGGACACTGCACCAATTAGGTACGCGTCTGCTCTGAATAATGGCCATGGCCAACGAAATCTACCCAACTTCACTTTTCAAGATATGCCCAAATCACTAAAAAAATAACATGATACTCACCAAAACATAATTCAATAAATTTTTGATCTTAATATTGAAGTGTTTGCTGCATTTACTTAACATTTTGATGAAATTTTGATTTTAATTATTTCGTAATCGTTGAAGTACACTAGAAATATTATGAAAACGTCAATGTAATCAAAATGTAATGTCTTGGTAATGTCACATGTTAGAAAAACAACCAAAAAACAACTATGGGAAAGAGTTGCATGGTATTGAAACCTTTTCACATGCCTAAGCAAGGTAACAGCATTGAACGAGCGAGCGCTGTGAACGATGTTCTCCAGTTCAGCTCGGGCAATAATTATTTCGTATGTCGTCTTTGTTCGTGTCCGATTCCTCCCTACAGGTCGCATTTCTCAACCAATTAATTTTGTAAACAGCACGGCTATCACAGACGGCGCGCCAGCTCTCCCGATTTTTCTCGCACTATATTAGTCTCTTTCTAAGTTTTCTAATAAGAGAGAGACGGTTAGTGCGAGAAAAATCGAGACAGCTCGCGGGCTGTCTTGTGATAGCCCAGACAGGTATTAGGCCCTAAAAGTCGCTCAAAATGCATTTTTTTTATATTAGCACTTCACCCTTTTTACTGTTATTATTCAAAAGTCAGGTAACCCCTCCAAACAATAGAACCAACATGGCGCGCTTGAACCTTTTACCAGCTGCATGAAGTCAGTCGGAAGTTACCGTTCGCCAAACGTGTTCGTGTGATTGTTCGATACGCTCAAAACTTTAATGTCTTCAAATATTCGTTTTATGGTGATAAAGTGGATTTTGTGTTAGTTTCTATCATGGATTGTATACAATCAGGTATGTACTTTATTTAAAACTTAAGTGTTACATTGATTCTAATTATTTACTAGATTTTTTTTGCCCTTAATGGTTAAGCTCTACAAATGCAAAAAAAACACACAACTTCACATACAATAAAGGTTTTAAACTATTTCTGTTCATTTCTGAGCTTAAAGTTTGATTGTATTTTGTAGAATAGACCATCCGGAGATTTAAAAAGCAAAGAACAACCACCCCAATCCACCCCTAAATTTTTAACAATTTTTTTTGTACATGGGCTTTGAAAACTAGGTTAATCAAGATTTTAAATAAACTGCCATTTTTTTATTACAGGCTCTTCTGGAATGAGGGTATTAACCAGAAACGACTTATGGGCCATTATTGAACGCTCAGATGCTAAAAATTTCAACGAAAAATTGAAATTTATGGAGTCAGAGGTTCTCAGTCATTATTCCGAACATGACCCAAATATTGCAGTAGTGAAACAGAAATTGTCGATTGTACGACACGAATTTAAGCAGAAATGGTCAAATGCCCGGAACACAAAGCCCAGATTCCTTGAAAACAATAGAAAGTGGCTTAATGGAACCATATCGCTTCCAAAAGCAGGTATGAAAAACCCAAATCCTATTTGTTATTTACTTAAGCATATTGTGACCCTAACTATAGTAATGACTCACCTTGTGTCCATTGTTACAGGATTAAGTCCCGGTAGGCCTCAAAAGACGTTCTCAGAACTAAGTGAAGGCAGTAAGAGACGAAAAACAAAAGATCTTCGGTCAGCTGACTTGAAAGAATTGGCATATGCAACACAAATGAACTTACGAAAGACGGGCGAAGTAGAAGCATCAAAAATTGTAAAAGTCCTAACAAGAAGCCCCCGTCGCGCAAAAACATATGCTGTAGCCATTAAGAAAAGTACGGCTGCTGATAAAGACAAAGAAGTCTCAACAAAACTGATGCATCTACGTGCATTGTTCATGTACGCTGAAGCGGGACTCACGCAGGCACAATACGAAGTATAGTAAGAGACTCAAATCCAGGGTTTTACCCTTGTTATTATATTCTACAAAAACTGAAGAAGGAATGCTATCCTGAAATTCACCGCATTACTGAAACTTGCGCTGAAGTCAGGGTACAAAGTTTGATGGATCATACGACCGAACGACTCTTGATACATCTTGGCGAGGAGGTGCTGAAACAATTGACAACAGAGGAAAAAGAATCATTCGTACTGATAAGTAAATGGGGTTGTGATGGGTCACAACAAACGCAGCACAAAATGAAGTTTGAGAATGAGACAGATTCCGACGCCAACATATTTCAGAGTTCTGTTGTTCCACTACAATTGGTGTACGGAAAGGAAAGAAAAATAATATGGCAAAACCCAACCCCTTCTTCGCCACGTTATTGCAGACCTATTCGGCTTAGATTCATAAAGGAAACAACTGATGTGACCAATGATGAAATTGAGTACATTGAAAATCAAATTAAACAACTGGACAAGACCAAGATTGGCGACATATCCGTCAAGCATATTTTTTTTTTTACAATGGTGGACGGCAAACTATGTAACGCTGCGACACATACCAAGTCCACCATGAAATGCTATATCTGTGGCGCCACATCTGCACAATTTAACGACCTTACGAAGGAGAGGCCGTGCAATACAGAAAATATGAGGTTCGGGCTGTCGTTGCTGCACGCTCGAATTAGATTTTTTGAGAGCATTCTACATGTTGCATACAAATTGCCAATAAGGAAGTGGAACGTTCGCCTGTCCGACGAGGAGAAGGATCTGGTGGCAAACCAAAAAAAGGAAATACAAACCAAATTTCGAGACCAACTGGGCTTATTAGTGGACATGCCTAAGGCGAATTTCGGAAACACTGATGATGGGAATACCAGTCGCCGCTTTTTTGAAGAATACGAAAGATCAGCAGAGATAATACAAAGCAATACATAAGCTTTCATTTAGAGTACCCCGGCGTTGCGAGCGTTCTTGTAGAAAAAAACCCCTCTTTCATATCCCCCGTAGTCGTACTTCTTATGCTAAAAACGGTTTCATTAGAAGAGCGTGCAGGCTTTATGACGAAAAGTTTCAGTCTTTAGATATTCTCCATGAGACATTTTGTAGCTTCAAACGATTATCTTTACAATGTATTCAACAACTATAATAGAAAAAATATATATCATAACTATAAATTTTCTGGCAATGTTTGTATTGTTAACGATGCATCTCAATAACTCAAAACTTTTAATCTTCTTAATCTTTATTGTTCAGGTTTAAATATTCTGATTAAGGAAACTGTAAGTCCATAATTTAGTACTTTTTACGTATTCAAATGTAACCATATGAGACTGTTTGTTTCTTAATAAAATAAATAACTGGGATTGACAAAAATTTAATCTACCGGTTAAAAATAATACTAGATGCCATGTGCAGTGGTATTAAAATTAACCCAGAAAAGTTCGAGACTTACTGTAAGGAAACTGCTGAATTGTATGTTTCCCTTTATCGATTTCACCCTATGACACCGACATTGCACAAGGTGCTGCGGCATGGAGCAGCCGTAATAAGGGAGGCGATTCTGTCAATCGGTCAACTCTCCGAAGAAGCGGCAGAAGCCCGTAATAAACATATTCGGACATACAGGCTGGATTATTCTAGAAAATTTTCAAGAATAGAATGCAACCAAGATGTGCTAAACAGGGTGCTTTTGACGTCAGACCCTCTTCAGACAGGAATGAGGAAGACCAAATCGAAAAAGAAGAAACCCCTTTTAATTGAAGCCTTAAATTTACTTGACGAAAACGACATTTGTAACGTTAATGTTGAAAATGACGAATAAAGAAGTTTTATAATTGTGTTTTTGCCTTTTTCTACACTGAAATAGCCTAACCTACCTTAAAATCCAATAAAATACTAATATAAAATGATAAAAGTAAAAAAATATTTTTGAGCAACTTTTAGGGTCAAATACCTGTCTGAGAGCCGTGCAGGTTCGTTATATGGACTTTTTTTGTCGATTAGGCTCCTAAAGAGTGCTGCATCATAGCTTTCATCGCTTCGCTCGGTTGATTAATTTGTGGCACGAGAGATTCACGAGTCGTAATCAGACGGACCTATTACAGGGTGGAAATAGATTTTGGGTCAGTGAGGGCAGCTACCAGATACCGTGTTGCCAGGCGAAAACAATCTTAGGAGACTTTCCTTCGATTTCAAATGAATGAAGATTGGCGTTGGCGTTTACAGATTTTGGCAAAAACATACAGGATGCGAGAAAATGTTCATTTTTGACAAACTTTTTTTTTATGGCAATCGATCCCATTCCTGTCCAGGATCAAAAGCTTGTATGGGACCAAAAAGAAATTTCCTGCTGGAAAAGCCATAAATCTAGAAAAACTTTCCCCATACAATTTGTAAGAAAATGAAAAAACTTTTTTTACATGTATTTTTTATGTCAATCGATTCCATTTCTATCCAGTATCAATAGTTTATATATGACTTAGTTAAATTTTATGGTAAATCACAGTGAAATAAAAACACGCAAATGATTTATATGTTTTATTAATAATTTAATTACCCTTACTGATATATCAACACGTGCAACCTATGAAATAAACATGTGCGCTTTTCGGATACTACATATGATGTTTTGGTAGTTCAGTATCATACGTTTATAATCCCCGGCAATAAAGTATAACCAAGGCGGCGTTCGTGAAGGTTCACTAGTGCGAGTAGTACGTATGCTCATACAGCATGCGCGGGGCCCCTCTGGGCTCACCTACGATTACTCTCGAAAATTGTCTACTGTACAAGGTCTACTCAAGTGCCGTGCACTTGATTTAGTTGTAAAAATGCTATCCTCAATCTAAACACCGTATAGATTACGTGGGAAAAATATATAAACTTATTGTTTTAATAGGCTATATTTTAAAATTCGTTAATTTAACTAATTTGCTAAATATAGTACAGGTAATCTATACTATGATATATACTGATATAGAAGTGTACCAGTATAGAAGATCTAATCCCAACCAAATATACATACCTATGGATTTGTTTGTACACATATATGATAATAATAACATATCTCTATAATGCGGTAAAAATCATCACATTCGCTATAAAATTCTTCTATAATAATTAATAATTGTACATTGATAACAAGCGCCATCGAATAGCTAAACTGCATAGGTTAAAAAGATATTTCCAGATTTTTACTAACAAGGAATATTAATAAAACAAGTTTGAATCTTACATACAGTTCGACTATATATATATATGTATACAGATATAATAAACTTTGCATTAAAAATAACTAAACAAAAATATAACGAATTCCAATATAGTAACAAAATCTGTAAAAAAAACTTGAAGATAACTTTTATTTTTTTATGCATGGAAGAGAAAGTTGGGCTGATTAGCTTTAATCTGAGACCGTGCCGGAATTCGTATAAATAAAACGAATTATAATTGGCGCCGACAACAGTCATAATAAAGAGCAGTAAAATATTTCATAGAATCATATTTTAACATTACTTATTAGATGGTGTGAAATAAAGTACTTGAAGTGACCTTTTTTAGCCTTTATTTCAATAATGGTTATATGTATGTTAAAAAGAATTTTCTAAGCATTTGTGTCTCAACGGCGCGCTTTGAAATAATCAGCCCTTAGTGTTATAAAAGTTTGTCTATTACTATATTGTTGCATACTTATGACGGCAAATAAAAAAAGTATCAGACTACACGAGCCGCAGGCAAGGGCAACAATTAACCTGTTAAGATGGAGTCTTGTAATTGCAACTAGGTATATCTGTCTGGTAATTGCAACTAAATTTAATAATGCCCTCTATATGATAGTGATCATACGGGGCATTATTAAATTTAGTGCAATTACCAGACAGATATATCTAGTTGCAATTACAAATCTCCATCTTACTTAATTTATCACCGCCCATGGTGTACAAAATTCCCCTGGCCTAATTTGGTATGGGTCGGTAATAGGTGCTTATAGGTAACATTCATCTAGTTACGCGTCCTAGGCATAACCTCGACGTGTTTCAACGGCACGTCAGGGTACAGGCCTCGGATGAGGGGATCCACATTGTTGTAATAGATATCGCCGGCCAACTCTTCAATGCCGATCTCCGGTTCGGATTTCGCTTGCTTCGTCGCAGCGTCTACCTCCTTGCGGACTTTGGTGTCGATTTCCTGTGGACAATAGACATGATGACTCATGTTCTAATTGATAAAGTAGTGATGCTAAATGGATATTAAACCATCAAATTATCGTAATAAAGTATAAATTATAATATATAATTAAAATCGTAAAAAGATAAAGTTTAGTAAAAATATGCATTTTAATCCTTACGCTTTTATAGAAACACAATTTTACTACAACTATGTACTTAAACGCAGTATTTCGTGACTGAAACAATTTCCCTGATTTTCCATACCACGATACTTTGTACTAACAAATGTCGTTGTGACGTCATGCCTGTCTGTCTTTCAGTATGAAGCGTTTTGCGCTGCCGCCTTTCATTGTAGTTGCTCTTATACAACAGTTGCGACCAGTCCAATGCACGTTGAGCTTGGAGTAGCGGTATATCTCTCCCTCGCATGATTGAAAGTCATGAGGCCTCCCAGACCCCCTGAAGCGAGTCCAACGTACCTTGAGCTGGTCAGGGGTGACGAGCTCGCTGCTGATGATCTTCTCCTTGAAGGAGGTGATGGGGTCGCGGGTCTGCCGCACCTCCTGCACCTCGTCGCGGGTGCGGTACGAGGTGCCGGGGTCCGACATCGAGTGCCCCGAGTACCGGTATGTCTCCATTTCCATTACTAGGGGCCCTGGAATGGAAGAAGGATGAGGAGCATTGATTACATCATCGTCATGATCCTCATCATCATCAGGGGGTGCGGGCGTGCGTGAGTGCGTGCGTGCGTGCGTGCGTGCGTGCGTGCGTGCGTGCGTGCGTGCGTGCGTGCGTGCGTGCGTGCGTGCGTGCGTGCGTGTGTGTGTGTGTTTATGTAATGCATATGTGGAGTGTGTGTATGTGTGTATGTATTTGAGGAGTGTGTGTATGCGTGTGTGTGTGTGTGTGTTCGAGTGTGTTGTGTTTCCCTGCCCGAGGTCTCCAAGGCAACACTCGCTAGTTCCAGCGTTCATGTCCCTGCGACGGGTCCATATTGGCTCATATAAACTTGATGTGTCGATTTTTTCTAGTAATACCGCTTTGTAATCATAATCATCACTCTTCATAATGTTTTTCTTCCTACCTTTTATGTTCCTAAATTTCTGTTACTATCATCGGAACTCATAATATTCTGTATTCATAAAATGTTTCTTATTAATGTCATTACTAAGAACAGCCCTGAACTCATAATTTGGTTGTTCATAACAATTTCCTTCATAATGGACATATATCATAATTTTGTTAGTTCTATTTGTTATTATTGTAGCAAAGCTCCCACTTCCGTCTTCTAACCTATCCGCGATCCGAGTCGGTTTTGCCACTAAGTCCCTGTTCCCTACTGCCTACTTGAACTTATACACCACTATCTTGGCAGTAGTTGATCACAGAGTAAGTCTTTATTAATACAAAATTTAGCAATAACTACTAGGATGCATAGAAATAAATATGATATTAAACTATATTGCTAAAAATCGTTATGATATAAAAGTATATAAACATAGATAGTAGTAACAGAGATACGTATGTTGAACAATATTATGAATATAGACAATTCGGAGTTACGATAGTTATAAGCACAAATAATTATGAATAGTGATCATTATGAGATAAAATTGTATGAGAGAAATTTTCGGAAATCCAATAATCGAAGTTGTAATTTTATATGAACTTTGGCGCACCCCCCTGCGACAGATATGGCCTGCCAATTGCCATTTTAATTGCTACCCTTTTGCCGATGTCAGTGACTTAGGTGCGTTGGCGAATGTCCTCGTTTCGCACTTTGTCTGGGACATTCCGAGCATTGAGCGCTGACCCACTTTTAGCCGGTGGATCCGTCTCGGGTTCATACAAATATTCGCCCTTGACAAAACTTTCGCCCAAGACTGTAAGTAAGTAATGTAAGCTTCACAGTCACTACAATAATCCTGTAATAATTGTATTGTTGTTGTGTTTTGTTCCATGTACAATAAAGAATTTACATACATACATACAATAAACATCATATAATCATCATATCAGCCGAAAGACGTCCACTGTGTTCCTGCGTCACCCACATCCAGCAGACTCCTGCAACCTTTACCAGGTCGTCAGTACACCTTGTGGGAGGCCTACCCACGTCGCGCCTTCGGTACGTGGTCGCCACTCGAGAACCTTTCCGCCCGAACTGCCATGGGTTCTACGTGCTATGTGCCCCGCCATATCGGTTACCATGGTTCTGCTGCGGATAGCCTCATTTCTGATGCGATCACGCAGAGAAACCGGTCATCCATACTAATATTATAAATGGGAAAGTGTATGTGTGTGTTTGTTTGTCCGTCTTTCACGGCAAAGCGGAGCGACGGATTGACGTGATTTTTTTAAGTGGAGATAGTTGAAGGGATGGAGAGTGACATAAGTTTTTATCCCCGAAATCATCCCCTAAGCGGGTGAAATGGGGAGGGGGTAAAAGTTTGTATGGAGCTGCGATATAAAAGAGTTCCAGAAGGAGTCGCGGGCTTCGCTAGTGGAAATATAAAAAAGTGGTGTGACCTTTCCCGCTGGTGCAGTAGTGGATGCAGTACCGCGCGGCCTCGCGGGTGGCCAGCACGTCCATGCCGTCCACCCAGAGGCCGGGCACGTAGTCCCCGCGCGTGTAGTACTCCGCGCTCGCCGACGACCGGTCCACGCTCGTGCCCATGCCTGGGTACAAAATACTTATTTACCAACTGCCGAAAATAGGAAATTCGCAACAAGTGCCCTTCCCGTGTTCATGTTGACAAATATAAAGGCGGACTTTCAGAGCAAGTGCATTGTAAATAACAGTTTCACGCCACTGCACGGAAATGTGGCAAAAGAGCTGCGATAGGAAGAGCTGCGTCAGGGACGCTAGCAATGCTTTTTCCTCGGGCTAGCTAGCTAGCTATTCCTTACATTAACTCTCAATAAAATCACAGTTAACTCTTACATGGACCATTTTTTTCGCAATTTCGTGGTTAGTCCCTGAAAACTTGCTCTGTATGACTATCTGCGTCACTTTTAGTCAATCCGATTCAATGACCCCAAAATCAAATAGTAGATATTGTGTATTAATATTTTTTTCTAGATGGTGGTATTAAAAACGTGTTTTGCAGTAAGATTTTTCTAGACTTTTAGTATGTCGAAAAGATACAAACGAAGAACCAAAAAAAGAAACAAAAATCCAACCCCACTTGTGTGTGAGGGGTATAGACTAGAAAATTATTATTATTACTCCAAAAGAAAGAAGGCAAAAAAATATGCCTAGTGACGAAAATCCCATTCAGATATCTCAAAGAATCTCGAAGCTACAACCGTTTTAATATTGCTTGTTAGAGAGAGAACGCAAACAGTGTGTGACGCCACATTATTGGATGATGTCGAGGGGCGGCGCCGCACACGATGGGCGCCCATTGCCGTCTATTAGTGACGTCACAATCTTCCAGCGTCATCGTTTCAAATGAAGTTTCTTGATTGTAAACCCCTGAACTCACCGTAACCGTTGTTCTCGCAGACGAATACGCACGGCAGGTCCCACAGCTTGGCGATGTTGTACACCTCGAACAGCTGACCCTGGTTGGCGGCGCCGTCGCCGTACAGCGCGAAGCAGACGCCGCCGTCGCCCTTGTACTTGTGCCCGAACGCCACTCCCGCGCCTAGTGGGCCCTGGGAGATCGTTAAGCTGATTTGAGACTTATTAGTCTGGCATAAAGTAGTATATGGTTTGGTTAAGCTTTTGATCAGCTTAAAATGTTATACTATGCATTGATAGAATCAAGGTTAAGGTACAGCATCAAGTTTTGGGGAAATAGTTACAAATACAACATTAACACTGCTTTTGTAGCTCAAAAAAGGGCTGTCAGGACTATCGCGAGGATATCTCAAACTACATCTTGCAAGAACTATTTCTCAGAGTATGGCATTCTTACTGTTCCAAGCCTGTATATCCTGGTGGTTCTGACAGACCTGGTGAAGCATATATCTGACATAGAATCGCCCGAAGATAGAGATATACGTCTAGCCACCAGAAGAAAAGACTTGCCACAAAGAATGGTAACCAAGCTGCAAGTAGCAAAGCACTCAGCTGGATATCAAGAAATTGTGCTATTTAACAAATTGCCAATAGAATTAAAAGATAATAGAATTATCTATAAATTATATGCGATTCAAAAAGGCCCTTAAAGCATTTCTATTCAAAAAGTTTTTTTACTCAATAGAGGAATATTATTTATCAATAATTTATTTTTATTTTTGTAATTTTAATTTCTGACTCTGTATGTGTTAAAATTGTACTTTTGATGTTTTTTTTTCTTATTTTTATTATTTTTATTTTGACATATTTGTATATTTATTAATTGTATACGTATGTAATTTGATACTCTAATGTATTTTTAGATAAATAACTGACATAAGAATAATTTTGACTTGTTTACGTTCGTTATGATTTAATTTTAACATTGTGTTTTTTGGGTTGACATCTGACATTTTATTCACTATATATTATAATATAAATTTTGTTATGTGCAAGAGCACATAACAAAATGATGTTTCATGTTCATGTCATCATCATGTCAGATGTTTGATAATTTTTAATTTAATGTAGTTTTATTATTTTTTGAAATGTTCAAATGCAATGTATATTGTTATTGAATAAATAAATGCAAAAAAATTGAAATTGAAATTGATAAAATACATTAAGGTGTTCCACGATCCACGACCATATAAAACAATTTTTGACATTCGCAAACTAACGACGTGATACTTAAAGAAACTTATACAGTAATACACTCATAAATTGGCTTTCCATTAGCCGAAATTCTCAATTTCCTATACAATACTAACCTGTGCACCCACAATCCCGTTGCCTCCATAGAAGTTCCGGCCGTAAAGATGCATGGAGCCTCCCTTGCCTCGCGAGCACCCTGTCCTACGGCCCGTCAGCTCGGATAACACGCCCAGCAAATCGACACCCATCAGGTAGGTCCATCCGTGGCAGCGGTACGCTGTGATGACGGAGTCCACTTCTCGCATGGCCTGATGCATGCCTACGGCCACGGCTTCTTGGCCTGGCAAATATAACACAGATATAATTAATGCTGACAAATCTATAATGGTGATAACTCTTGGTGTACTGGGTGCCAAAATTTACAATACAAACAACCTAGGTATTGACCCCATCGATTGGGGCTCATAAAACATGGCTGATCTTGAAACCTACCAGCATTTGGGCTGGCAACCAATGCTGGTTGTTATCTCCAAATGTGTCTCTTTCGATGAGTAAACGTTTCGATCTGCCACCGTATGATGTATTAGTAAAAACGAAAAAAAAACTTCCATCCAGGATATGCTATTGCAACATTGGCAACCAACTAAAATCCAGTGTTCCTAAGTATTATCTATCACTGTATTGCATTTCTGATTTGCCACCTTGTGAGGTAGGGTTACGTGCAATGGGAGCTTAGACTATTAGGACTTTCTAACCCAGTATTTTAGTTACTTATGTTAGCGATCTGTAAAATAATCCAGGTTGTGAACGTCGATATATCAACAATAACGTTTATGAGTGAACGCAACGAGTGGCAGTATGGCCGGAACGCAAGTCTGCGGACGGTTTTTAAAAAGAAAGTATCCAAAAAGTTTGGCGATATGGAAATGTCAAGCATGGTGAAGTAATCTGTACTCTCGACTAAAAAGAGGAAAATAAACTAATTAACCAGTGAAACAGTGGTTTTTATTATTTCAGAAGTGGTAACGTATAGGAGAAACGCCAGTGTCAATCGATGAAACAGGTGAGGGTTTCTGATTGAAATATAGGTAAAAGTAACAAATGTTTGATTTTCTGTAAACAGTTTGCTGAATATGGCGGCAAAATTACGAAGAGGCTCCAGTTTTCAGATACGAAATGCGAATTGACAATGAGTATTATGATAAATGTAGTATTTCGTATGGATTATGAATTTATGAAATATGGCTAGCAGAGGAAAAAAATCAGTGGTGGTTACTACACCGACAAGAGCCTCTAAAGTAGATGATGATGATGAAATATGGATATGATTTTATTATAAGTTCCTATACCTATTATAAATCTAGCACTCAATAAATTATATTTTATGTGACGCAATCCATTTGTGTAGGCATAATTGTATTTGTATTGTATTTATAATATGAAATAGAAAAGTAGAATGCAAAAATAATTAATTGGTTCAGTAAACCAACAGTGATACAGATTGACATGTACCTAAGTAATACCTATTATAATTTATATGAAAGTGAAAATTAAAATTAAGTGTGTAACTAGTTTCGCGGTCAATAGAAATGGCAAAAGTTGAAAACATACTACCTACTTAGCAAGTCAAACCAAAGGTTACCTTAAATGTGAATACATTGTTTGTCCTATTCTTAGGTACATAAAATTAAGAAGATAATATGGGAATACCAAATTGAGAATGAAATAAATACAGATTTAGTTACATAAAATACAACATCTTTACCCACATTAATGAACTACTTACATGATAAAAGTTTGTGTAACCCATGCTATTTGTATGGTATCCAAAATAAAGTAGGTAAGTATAGGCATCAGGCATGACTATGTACCATTAAAAAACAATATGGTTAAAAAGTAACCATCTGAAATCATTTTGATTTAAAGACTATTAACTTAACATTATTTTCTTAGTAATCAGTACACACCAACTATATTGTTTACTTATAAATCAGTTTTTATTATACTGTATGTGCTTTGTTTGTTTCATGGGATATTTTAATACTTCCTGTACTATTATTTGAATACATGAATCTTAATTTTATTGATTGAGAACTAGGATACAAACATCAGTTTGTTCAGTCAGCCACACCCATGTCAGTAGTAAAGAAGCTGAGAGAATACTTTTGTTTGGCTGAGAGTTGGCCTAGGCGGGTCAATCAACTATTTCTTGTTCTTAATCTGTTGGCCAGGAGATAAAACAACAGATATTCTAACATGTTCTTCTTTTTTTAAAAATGAACCATACAGAAAGTCGTTGAGCATGTTAAGAAATAGACAACCAGACCACACATAATAAGGTGTCATTGAGTAGGTCTAAATGCTGAAGTATTTTGTAAATAAATCATAAAACTACCCTGAAATTGAAAGCTTGTAAGAATAGCACACAGAAGAAGTTGTTAACTGTGCGAAGAAACTACAGTAATTATGATGTGAGAAAAGGGGTTTAGTAAAACCTTATAGTACCCTATACAGAGATTATACAAAAGGCAAACATGGAAGGAATAGTGGATTCATATCTAGGGATGGACAGTGAGGTTAAACATTTTAAAGATGGAAACCGGGAAAGTGACAATAGCAGATTGGAATTTAAAATTAAATATCTATCTGAGGCAGTTGAGTAAATGGAAAGAATATGATGCTTGGGGAAATTAATGGAAGATGGAATGCGATGGCTCATGCACCCTACTGAAAACTATACAAGACCAAAATACTTATTATTCAATCTTGGATGACTTGATTGCTGATGATGCCGTGCCATTGTCACTTGACTTCGGTGGCTGGTGGGAGGTACGGCACATATTCTGCTGTAGTCAATGGCTTTTAATTATACTTTTATAATGAAGGGCATTTCCTTAGGCCAGTAAGGATTCAATCTTGTGCTGAATCAATATCATGGGACTGTAAGACTTTAACAAGAGTAATTTTAAACTGTTCTTGTTTTTAATAATAAATAAGTAAATAAATATTTGCAACTAAGACTAGGAATAGGACTAGCAGGTGCAATAAAGAAAAAGAAACAACGATCATTTAAGCAGTATTTTTGTAATTGGATCATTAAGAGCATATTGATTATTGACCGAGTGAAAGAAAATTGTCCTTAAGGTTAAACATGAGTCCCACAGCACACTTCCTTCAATATGTCACTCCGACTTACACAATAATTCTTCATTATGTTTGTATTGATGAATGATTATACACTTGTTAAACGGCAGGATGCCGACATATAGGATAGATTGCGGCACAAAACGTTGAATTGTATTGTTTATTCCTGTTGAATTGATGGACGCATGGAGATCCGGTCAACACAGAAATGAAATACCGAAATTAGTTCTTAATCACTTTCCATTGCTGTATTGTATTGTTTGGGTTTTGGAGCGTGTTGGCTGTTCATGTTAGTAGGAACTGTGGCTGTCAAGCCTGCAGCGGCGAAGCTCGTTTCTCGTTTACGAAATCAGCGTCCAGGCCGCTTCGGTCTTGGTTCAACTTGTTGCACAGGCGGAACGAGCCAGGTAATAATTAATTTCAACGATGTAGATCTTTGTATACGGCCACAACGATGTAGATATTTTATCTTGTGTGGTTGACAGTTTTGACATAAAGTGGTGTCAATAAAATGACATCTGAGTAGGTCCGTTTTACGTTCCGATACTTACCTAATTCATGCTAAAATAACGTTTCAGTTTAAAATGATTTTTACGTTATCCCTTTTACTGATGTATTTATATAAATCAAGAAGAAGATCTAGTTTTGCAGATAAAAATAAAACTGAAACATTTAGACGAATGGTTTTGGACGTTTACTAATCCGACCCCCAATGTAATCGAAAAAAATGTAGGTAATGTATTATAAGCATGCGAATGGATGGTGCAAGGTGCAATGCAAAAATGCGCAACCTACATAAAGGATTCCATAAATGGAGTCCTAGCTGACCTAGCGAGGCCCCGAATATTTCCTCCATGCCGACAGGGATGAAGGTAAATTGCCCTACCTAATTAAATTGTCAAAAATAACAGAAGACTAATGGGTACATCCTCCACGTCTAATGTCCTATATTATATGCATGACGTCAGCTTTCAATGGACTTCTAATCCAACAGTGTGGTGTCGAACAAAACTAATGTTTAACACACACACAAAAAAAAAAACCTTTATGTTATGAAGAACAGGAGATCCGACAGACAATCGGTATTGATAGACGAGACGTTTAGTATATATGTATCTAGGTATTTTGTTCCCCACCTGTGTGTGTGTGTGTGTGTGCATCGTTTTTCACAAAAATTGAATTTACGTCCGTCAGCGCGGTTATTTAACGTTGATCACCAATAAATGAAAGTACCGAACAAATTTTTGATATCATAGGATTAAGGATCTTGGAATCACAGCAACATTGATAAGACGAGATAATTAAGTTGTAGAGGTACTTTGTTGTAGTTCAATATACAGTACAACTATTAACTATACCTACCTACTTAAAGACATGGATCAAATCATGGATGAATCAGGCAACCCAAACTTGAACTTCAGACTTGCTAAGAAATACCTACCTACTAAAGTTAAGAAGAAAAGTAAAATATCTAATAGCCATAATGATTCCCTTTACATCGCAAGTCACATACAATTTGCTGTTTGGAATTCCGCTCCATTTATACTGTCGTATCAAAGGATACCTATCGACTACCTACCCTACACTTGTTAAACAATAAAGTAATTCAGCGAGGTGTGAATGACATCAAATCCAGATTCGGAAATAACAGAAAAGCACAAAAGAAAGCTACAGGAAAGAACTGAACATGAAATACTTCCAGATATACTAGAATCCATTCTAGATGTAGATAAAAAGAAGACTATTACTCACTACGGAAACTGTCGTGTATATATATATATATATATGTATATATAACTTGAGCTTGATGTGGCTTTGATCATCCATACCATCCTTACAACAAAACGAGCGCGCCAGTAAAGAGCATTCTATCATAGAACTAATCCACAGTGAAGCGAAAAGACAAAGCGCGTCCTTCTGATGTGTAAAAGTGTGTTTCCAAGCTTAAAGCTAAATTGTTCAACTTAATGGCATTATATTTTTGAAAAATGGTCCAAATATAATTTGAAGAGACTCATCAATAAATTATGATAGAATCAATTAAGTAGTCATGAGAGATTAATCCAGGAATTATCCACGGATCTGTGGCCCCATCGTGTTTGACACCTTATACACTACCTACCGAGCTAACACAGTCATGAATGTAACGTATGCTGATGATACGCCTTGATAACCAGCAAAGGTGATCCAGAAGCAGACTGTTACTGCAAATTCAAGGCATATAAATTTTGGATAAGGAAACTGTCCTACCTTTTCAAAATACATGCGTAACCATGTAAGGAATAAAATAAAACACTCCTTTACGATTGTCCTACAGATGTACGTACTTTTATGGAATTGCAGCCTAACTATGGGACTCAGTTTGTCCAAAATATTGAAATTCAGCAATGATTGCAGAACAATGCCTTAACAAATAATAAACAACGCCCCATGCTTCATATAAGGAAAAACACAGGTCATGACTATATGCAAACTTAATATAAACTCTTATCAAGTTATCTTTTGAATTGTCAGTTAGAAACATAGTCTTAAGCTAGTTGCTTAAAGCAATTTATTAACTCGCTTATTATTCGTAAAATATATTAAATTGATGTTATACAGTTGGTGCCAAAATAATTATTTGTATAGAGTATCTGATAATGCCAATAATCAAAGCGGATGTACAAGGATGTTAAAAATTAGGAGCACATCAGATTAGCACACCATACTAATATTTGATTCCAATTTGACCGAAATCTACTCTAACTACAAATTTCGTCAGAAAAGGAAACGTCTCGCAATAAGTAATATACTAATATAAGATATAATTAGGGTGTATAAAAAAAAAAGTAGCCTTAGCTAGAACAAATTAACAATGCTAATTATGCATGTATAATATAATCAATCAATATTTTATAGTCCATATCTAGTAGGTACTAGATTAAGCTGTTTTATCATAATGTACTTTATATTGCTATTATTCAATAAATAATATAAATTCAATATCGTCATAGTTTATAGTATAGTATTTGACTAATATCTGAACATATTTGTTGATTATGTTAAAGTTGTAGAAATCGACTTTAACAGCGCCCATGCTATTTATGATATTTGAGTTTATAGGCGAAAGATAGATCCAGGTCTTAAGATCTCTATTTAAAAGACCTAATGTCGACAATGATTCTGCTTGTAGTATTTGTTTTTTAAGGTACAGCAGGTGTTGGGAGTGAGCGTGCTCTAACACTGCTGAAGATTTGAGTGACTCGCTGGGTCTTGAAGTAAATCAACCACCGATGGCAGCAAATGGGTGCAGCAGGTGTCGGGAGTGAGCGTGCTCTAACACCGCTGAAGATTTGAGTGACTCGCTGGGTCTTGAAGTAAATCAACCACCGATGGCAGCAAATGAGTGCAGCAGGTGCAATCTAACCTTTGAGACTTCTAAATTAAATTATTTAATGTTGAAAATGATTCTGTTTGGAGAATTTGTTTGTTTTAGGATGCAGTGGTTGGAGTGAGCGTGCTCCGACACTGCTAAAGAGATGAATGTCTAGCTGGGTGTCGGAGTGAGCGTGCTACCGATGACAGCAGATATGTGACTGACTAGCTGGGTGTCGGAGTGAGCGTGCTACCGATGACAGCCATAGATGAATGACTAGCTGGGTGTCGGAGTGAGCGTGCTACCGATGACAGCCATAGATGAATGACTAGCTGGGTGTCGGAGTGAGCGTGCTACCGATGACAGCCATAGATGATGGACTAGCTGGGTGTCGGAGTGAGCGTGCTACCGATGACAGCCATAGATGATTGACTAGCTGGGTGTCGGAGTGAGCGTGCTACCGATGACAGCAGATATGTGACTGACTAGCTGGGTGTCGGAGTGAGCGTGCTACCGATGACAGCTATAGATGATTGACTAGCTGGGTGTCGGAGTGAGCGTGCTACCGATGACAGCAGATATGTGACTGACTAGCTGGGTGTCGGAGTGAGCGTGCTACCGATGACAGCCATTTATTTATTTATTTATTGACAATTACATTCACGTCATAACGTTGTATACGCCATAGATGACTGACTCGCTGGGCGTCGGAGTGAGCGTGCTACCGATGACAGCAACTAGATGACTTACTAGCTGGGTGTCGGAGTGAGCGTGCTACCGATGGCAGCAGATCGACGACGAACTCGCTGGGTGTCGGAGTGAGCGTGCTACCGATGACAGCAGATAGAGGACTTATTCGCTGGGCGCCGGAGTGAGCGTGCTACAGATGTCAGTAGATGATGGATTCGCTCGAAGATGAGGAATAATGATGAGAGAAACTAATAGAATAGGGTCATTCTATGACTGAGGGATGGCCGAAGCACTACAGGAATACAGACTTGAAGATTGAGCCCTTTTTGAATACCTAAATTTAGCAAGTCAGATTTGAAGTCCAATCGAGTTAAAATATTGTACACATGTTACGACAACCTCTCACCTTTCGAAAACGATTTGAGTCAACATTCACAACGTCAGGTGTTTGACTAGATTCACGATCACGTTTAGGCCATAACATCATTACTTTTACAGTTTAATTAAGTTATTATGTTCTTTTACTAGTAGGTATGGAGCTAGTCTTTTTCGTTTAATTCACTTTGCTTTTGGACTAGCAATCCTAGGAGACAAAGTGGATTCCTAATGGGTTCTAGCTTGAATTCGTTGGGATAAATAGGTACCCAAAGTTTTTCTATCTTTTGGACAGTTCAATCCAGAATAGAGTCTAAAACCACTAACGTCACTTAGTAGTTTCGGCCGGGCTAACCCTTTTGTTTTATTCGCTTTGTTATCGGGTTAGTAATGTCTAGGAACCAAAGCGAATATCCTATGAAATCTAGCTTGATTTCATTGGGTTAAATAGCCAAAGTTTCCTTAGCTTCCAAATAAATCACACCAAACCAAAATTAACACAATCTTCTGTACCTACTTAATAGAAGCTTGTACCTACCTAAAATGATTTTTGTCACACTTATTTGAGTTTACGCATCGTAGTCTGAGGACAGACACTAGTCAGAATGGCCGAATGTTAGCGATCTGTAAAATAATCCAGGTTGTGAACGCCGATATATCAACAATAACGTTTATGAGTGAACGCAACGAGTGGCAGTATGGCCGGAACGCAAGTCTGCGGACGGTTTTTAAAAAGAAAGTATCCAAAAAGTTTGGCGATATGGAAATGTCAAGCATGGTGAAGTAATCTGTACTCTCGACTAAAAAGAGGAAAATAAACTAATTAACCAGTGAAACAGTGGTTTTTATTACTTATTTAAATTAATTGTTAAATGTAATTGACGATTGGTTTGTCAAATGAAACTTCTGCGAAAAGTTGGTTGCGAAGTAAAATTTAGCGTAGCATATGTCCCCGAAAAGGCAGTTTAGCAGTCTTTGCACCTGGCCGGGACGGTGCGCTCGCTTTAGATGTGTATCCCTCGCTTTAGATATTTTTTGTTTTAAAGGGCCCTTTGCGCTGTTGGCTTTGGCCCCACGCATGGAAAAAACATACAAATAATAATAAACTTAAACTCACCTGAGTATAAGTGGCAGAAACCACGGATAACTCTCTCCTTGTACAGGTTCCCAGCCGCCATTTCGATTCTTCGCAACACAGCGAGCTGTTCATAGATCTTGAGTGCATCAGCCGAGGTTAGAGTGGCTGATTGCGCTGGTCCCTTGTCCAACTTGTGGAGTTTGAAAGGCTGGTAAAGTGGAAGGAATTAATCAACTCATCATCATCAGTTGTTCCCTCATTGCTCAGGATCATGGCATCATTTCCTATTCTCGATGATCAGGGTTCGTCCATAGGTTCCTATCACCTGCTTTATGTATGGCCTCGTCCAGAACAATTGTGACACTGAGATTAATTAACTACAGCATTAAAAAAATGATGACAAGAGACAAACATTTTTACAAATCCCTAGTTCAGATTTATAATCTAGACTACTGCCACTACTGCCATGTTTTGTAATCTAGAATACTGCTATGTTATGTAATCTAGACTACTGGCATGTTTTGTAATCTAGACCACTGCCATGTTTTATAATCTAGACTACTGGCATGTTTTATAATCTAGACTACTGGCATGTTTTATAATCTAGACTACTGGCATGTTTTGTAATCTAGACTACTGGCATGTTTTGTAATCTAGACTACGGGCAAGTTTTGTAATCTAGACTACTGGCATGTTTTATAATCTAGACTACGGGGATGTTTTATAATCTAGACTACTGCCATGTTTTATAATCTAGACTACTGGCATGTTTTATAATCTAGACAACTGGCATGTTTTATAATCTAGACTACTGCCATGTCTTATAATCTAAACTACTGCCATGTTTTATAATCTAGACTACTGGCATGTTTTGTAATCTAGAGTACTGGCATGTTTAATATATTCTATATATTATTACTTTGATAGATCATCATCCTCCTAGCGTTATTCCCTGTTATGCCACTAAAGGAGCCCGGGGTCTGCTTTGACACCTTATCCCAAGATTTGGCATAAGCACTAGTTTTACGAAAGCGACTGCCATCTGACCTTTCAACCCAGAGGGTAAACTAGACCTTATTTTAGAGGTTTCCTCACAATGTTTTACTTCACCGAAAAGCTAACGGTAAATATTCCGTACATAAGTTCCGAAAAACTCATTGGTACGAGCCGGGACTCGAACCCACGACCGCCACTTGACAGCCGCATGCCTGAACCACTAGGCTACCGCAGCTCTATTAAATCCGTTGCTCTAATTATTGCTATTATAAATGCGAAAGTTTAATTTATGGATGTTAAAATGTTTGACTGTTTGTTACTTCTGTGCTCACCCGATTTGGATGAAATTTTGCATGAAGATAGTTTATAGCCTGGATAGTGTTTAAGTCGCGGGCGGGAGCTATTTGAATCATAAAGTACACATAATAATAATAATAAGTCTTTACTGTAACTACAAATTATAGGGGTAGCGCATGGTAGAAATGGCTTCCACATACATTAAGTCAAGAATGTACAAATCTATCTTGTTTATAATTCCACCTTGTGTTAGATTTCGGTCGGACAGCCTAAATATTTTTGCTCTGGCAGGTAGGTACAGATATAGCTCAGAAAAATCCCCAACATTTTCATTTCAAAGTCCAATATCTCAAAAACGGCTGAACAGATTTTCATGAAACATGGCTAAGAACACTCGGGATAAAATTATCTATGACACAAAAAAACTGCATTCAAATCGGTCCATCCGTTAGGGAGCAACGCTACCACAGACAGATACAAAGATATACAGACCAGGGATGTCACGAATGTCAGTTCGATTACATTCGCGAATGCGAATGCGAATGCGAATATCAAGAAAGTATAATAAAAACCCAACGTACCTAATCCCTTTGTAATCATTTTATTTAACAATCACAAGCATAAAAAGCAATCACAGGTCACTACCCAAGTAAAAGTGCTTTCTATTAGTCAAAATTAATCACGTGATACGGATTCGCGCACTTTGCTCATGCGCGAGTCGGCGTCTCGGCGGCAGGCGGCCGGCGCGGGCGAAACTCGCCACGACTTGCACATGATTCGCATTTGCATCGTTTGATGTGAATATTTAAAATGATGCGAATCATTCGCATATGCGAATCATTCGCATATGCGAATCATTCGCATATGCGAATCATTCGCATATGCGAATGCAAATGCGAATATTCGTGACATCCCTAATTACAGACACACAGACACGTTAAACTTATAACACACCTCTTTTTGTGTCTGGGGTTAAAAAAAGATACATGGAGCATGACAAACAGTAGTGTTGCCGGTTTGTGACATGTGCTGAAGAGTTTTGTGCAATTTTGTTATACATGTGTGGTGTGTACTAAACTTATTTGGCTTGGTTGAAAACCAACTTCACTAGGTTGTTTGTTATGCTCTGTATGTTTCTTGGTCTGAGACCAAGAAAATAGAACTATGTAGTTGCTTTTGACAAAGTAGAAATGAAATGAAATATATAGGCTTTTGTCTTTTAAAAGATTGGCATTGAACCCGAATAATATTATGGAAAATTAAAATAAAGCTTCCATGAGCATGTTATTTGCGATGTGATAGGTACATGTTTTCAAATAAATTTCAATAAACTGCTAACAGCATCTGTCTATCATTTGGTTTACATAAAAAAAATTAAAAACATTGATAAAAATGTAGCAAAGTTAACTCAAAAAAAGAAATAATTTTAAACTATCTTAATTCTTAAGATTGTATCATGATCACGACAATCTCATGTGAGTCTTCAGAATGACCTCATATCTGGTGCATAGTATGCAATGCGGAAAGATAGTGTCAATTTCAAAATAAATTTTGAAGGTTAGGTTACATAAGTAATGAGTTCTTAAGGAAAGTAACTTCCGCTAAGACTAGAAAATATTGAAAAATATATACATTATGAAGGTAAAATATTCTGCATACTTGTCTAAATCTTAACATAGAAAGAGTGTTTTTTGTTTACCTTAAACTCGAACGTAGCTTCACTTTTCGTGCTGTATTTTGCTTTCGTAGTCGTCGCAACCGGGCCGGCCGCTTTCTACAAAATAACAAGACGATGAGATCTTTTCTATTTAATTTTTGGTCTAATAGGAATGTTTTGAGAAAAAGAAGCCGAAAATACGCAATGTAAAAACTGTGCTTACCGTGATTGTGTTCCCAGACAAAAGTTTAACGGCGGAGGGGATAAGTTTACTCATTTTGGCTACTATATTTTTTATTAAGCCCAGTATAAATCAGTGATCCACAATCGGGATCACTTTTATTTTATTTTATTGATATTAACTCTTGAAACACGGGCCGACCCCCGAAGTATTGGATCGCGAAGAGTTGAGAGTTGACAGATCAGACAGATGTCATTCAGGACAAAAAGGTCACGCACTAATGATATGTTTATAGCCGCTGTTTTGAAATTTAAAAACGTGTCAAAGATGTGAGAAGATGGAAAAATGGCGTTTTTACATTGATCTTGAATAGTTTTAAGGCTGTCAGGTGGCAATGTCACTGTCAAATTGGCATAATTTTGTTAAGCTAGCTATTACTTAATACTTATTATTCCATTGAGCTAAATAAATAAACTAAACGCAAGTACTTATTTATCCTTTATATGGTACATTGGTATTACCAGTAAAAGCTAATACCAATATGGTAAAAATTATCTAGATTCTATAAATATAATGACTCTGGAAGAAAACAATTCACAGCTGTCTATTGTAGAAGCCTTTGTAAACGGAAATTATTTGACAATGACGTTAAATGTTGATGAAATAAAATTGTTGTTTCATGGTTTCATTTCATTGAGAAATGAACGGATGACTGCGGATGACGTGATGACGCATTCGTTATCATATTGAAAGTATATATATTGGATTGCAACGTACAAACCTGTTTATTTCTTACCGTCGCGTTGTGGACAGTGGATTAACGTCGGATTTTACTTGCCTGATTTGACTTCCATACCACACGATGGAGTTTCCACACCTAGGTCGGAATTGTGCTTTCCGGACTTGCAATAGACTAGGTAATTATATATTTACGTTTGTTTCTTTCTTTTGTATTCTTTGCTGCTACATATAATCCGGAATTCTACTTGATTTGTCATTCCATCACTCAGTTACACTTGTTTACATTCATATCTGTATTTTCAGATTTTCTCCCCTATAAATGTGGAGCCTGCTTAGAATCATTCTGGTAAGTTCTTTACTAATGTATAACAGGCAAATCATCATCACTATTCTTTTTTTTTCTCCTTTATATAAACCACCTGCCCAAGTGTTAAATGGTAGTCTCAAGGTCATATTTAAAACAAGGTGCATACTTTTTTACAGATACATTTCGTCTTTATTTGCAATTTGCACACACATTTATACAGCAAATAGGTCACAGGAGCACTTTTACAAGTCAAAATGTTTGTCTATAGACTCAAAATACTATGAGTACTATCAGAGTTTAATATGCTACATAGTTAAGGCCTTAATTTAATCTACATATATAATACAATCTTATTTCTTAGAGATGTATAAGGTCTCAGTGTCAAAATTAAAACAATTACATTTAAATCAAATAGCTACCCGCAGAGATGTATGAGATATCTATACCATCTATGTGTCAAAAACTAAGTAAATTAAATAATACAATCAAGTCAGGGCAGAGTGAAATCTTGCATATCAATTCCACAGAACAGTGGAATGATGTTATGCTTGTTGTCCTTGCAAACATGAACTGACTGGACTCCACAAACAGCACCCATTCATGAGTATGACGCATATGTCAGCCATCGCCTCGCGTAAGCATATGTTAGGGAAGGTGGCAACCCAATCATCATTGCCACCGTAAGCAAAGACCTTTAGGCAAGCATGACATATTCAAGCTGCAGGATGTTCATACAGACTAAATTAACAATCTTAAAACACCTTTTAAAATGAGAAACCTCTGATGATACATAAACAGACTACATATTACTATATCTTATACAAATTAAGTGGCCAACTTAAACTTGTATTATATACATATATGTAAAATAGTTACAGTGTAAGGGCACTTTTACAAGTCAAAATTTACATCTATGAACTCTACATCATGTCATACAATATACTATTAACATAATAAAACTTAAACATATCTCTTATCTGTTGATGTTTTCCAACAGATTTTAGAGGAATTGCTTTTTACATATTTCAATGCATTGCTGGCCTTGTTTACAATTTTATCTTCGCAGCTTTTCCCCCGTGCAAATTTTCTTATCTTACAACCATGCTATTTTGGGCAGTTAGGTTTTCCAACAATTTGTTGCATATATATTGATGGCCTTGTGTGCTATTGTATTATATATGTTTACAAACTGGTTTTTAGCGGTTGTTGTTTACAAATACACTACTTGTGTTGGCTTGTTTCTTATGTGTTTTTATTTACAAACAAAACTGTTTTGGTCACCTAAGTTTTTATTTTACCTTTGTTTTTTTTTAACTTTGCACATTCCCATGCATATGCTGTTTAAATAAAACTCTATTGCTTCGCGCGTTTTTACACTTTTTAATGCGTTTTGCTACTTGCTAGTCTTATTTACATTGGTATTCCCATTGCAATTCTTCTTCTTAAATGCATAGTATATTGGACATAGGTTTCTTTCCATTAAAACTGTTTTGTTTACATAATGTGTTGGTCAACTTGGTTTTTGCTGTCCCAAGAGTGCATGTTTGTGTTTGGAGCTAAAATGTTTTATACAACTCTTTAACAATGGTTTTTTAACCTTTGTGTTTAAATGTCCTCTATTAGTTTCCTTTATTAAATAGTATTTCTATTGTATTGTGAATACCGATGGGTTCGAATCCCGGCTCGTACCTATCAGTCTTTCGGAACTTATGCATATGTACAGTATATTAAATTTACAGTTAGCTTTTCTGTGAAGTAAAACATCATCCAACCCCAATAAGGTCTAGTTTTCCCACTGGGTTGAAAGGTCAGATGGCAGTCGCTTCCGTAAAACTAGTGCCTATGCCAAATCTTGGGACTAGGTGTTGTAGCGGACCCTGGGCTCCTTTAGAGTACAATAACGCCAGGTGGATGTGATTACCGCTAAACTCCTGTTTTACATCAAACTCTGTTCCGTTTTCAGTTCGGACCATTTCGCGTACGCGAACCACGAGTGTCCCGCGCCGAACACCAAGGACGTGCAGGTCCCGGAGTGCCCGCTGTGCGGGGCGCCGGTGCCGGGCCGGCGCGGGGAGCGCCCCGACGTTGCCGTGGGCGAGCATATAGACAACCAGTGCCAGTCCGACCCCGCCAGGGAGAGAAGGCAGAAGGTAATGAGTTCAGTTCGAACAATTTGCCAACAAGCCATGAGTTTCCAGATAGCCCAAGCATTTTATTTTCATTAGTATGAAGTAGTGTGTATGTATATTATCATTTTAGTAATTACGTGGACTCAAAATCCACCAAAATATTAGTCACCAAAAAAATCGATATTTAACCAATTCTTGCAAAAGAAGAAAAATATTAATAGTTATTTTTTAAATTATTAATTTTTGTTTTGGTTAGTTTACTGGAGCTCTTCAAGAATAATAAATAAATCACACAAAAAACATAATGGACACATCCATTTATTTTTATATATTTACTTCCCGATGGAAACTTTGTAGGATTCTTGGATAAGGCATCTTAGCTAATTTATAGCTAAAATTGCACCACCTATACTATTTTTTTCCTAAATTTTATACTATTTTAAACTACATCTAGATAAATAAGATAGGTTCGTTAGTTGCCTTTTGCCCCTCAGGGCAGAAATAGGGGCCCCGCGAAGCGGGGCTCTGTCGACATGAGGGCTGGTCATTAGTTATTCAAGTATTAGGCAATTCTCAGCAGAGCCAACCTTCATTTAGATCAATTAGATAGGTTCGTTAGTTGCCTTTTGTCCCTCAGAGCAGAAATAGGGGCCCCGCGAAGCGGGGCTCCGTCGACATGAGGGCGGGTCATAAGTAATTTAAGTAATAGGCAATTCTAATAGATATATATGCGTAACAAAATGTATGCACTACATTTTTAGAACATTAAATATTAGTAACATCAAAGTTATGCACATCAATCATTCTAAAAAAAAAACTTCGACACAATAAACATTCGGACAATAAATATTTAGGATAATCGATATTAGAAACAACAATTTCGGCAAATAAAAAATATGCACAACAATGTTTATGCCATACGTTATTCGGCATAAAGTTGGTATGCGACAAAATAGTAGGACCAACAATTTTATGCCACCCAATATAGACCCGATATAAACACTAGCTTGCTGATCCGAAAATTTGGGCAGAAAAACACCATTGGACTGATATGATATAGATGTAGTAACCGCTTTTGGATCATATTACAATGCAATAAGGTGAAGAAGTGGATGTGTAAGTTGGCAATGCAATATTGTGTGAATGAGATGCTAACTCTCATGTCATCTTGTTTGGACTTGATCGTTATGTTGTGAAATAATTAAACTTTGCTTGAAAATCTTTTTTATCATCATCATATCAGCCGAAAGCCGTCCACTGCTGGACATAGGCCTCCCCAAAAGAGTGCCGCAATGACCGATCCTGCCCCACCCGCATCCAGCGGACTCCCGCGACCTTTACCAGGTCATCACTCCCAACTTGTCCACCCACGCTGCGGCTTCCGGTACGTGGTTGCCGCTCGAGAACCTTTCCGCCCCATGGGTTCTACGTGCAATGTTCCCCGCCCACTGCTACTTAAGTTTATAAATAAATATTCATTTATAATTCCAGGTATACACAAACCGATGCTCCTATAAAGGCTGCAAAACGAAAGAAATGATGCCTCTGGTCTGTAAAGAGTGCGAACTGAACTACTGCCTAAAGCATAGACATTCCGCCGATCATGCTTGCGAGGGAGCATTCGCAGCCAAGCGGCGCAAGGCAGCGTGAGTACCTTTATTTAGGCTTTGCTAGCAATTATTGTCACCAGCCTCAGCTTTAACCACGAGTATGTTCCACGTGTTCTTACGTATGGCGTGATATTGTGGGGTAATGCTGTGAAGGTGGAGAATTATTTACGTAGGATAATGGACAAAATTATTGTTTTTTTGCGGCTCGCTTTGCATTGTAATTCCACTTATTCCTACGGTATCACGTAATATGGCATATTGATCGGGGGCATAGCTGCTGATATATAAACGGTCCAAACATTTTATAAAACCTTTAAGAACACGTGCTATCACATTTCGTGTTACTTTTTTGCTTGAGGCTTTGCTGGCTTGCCAGTTCATTTTATATTGAGGGTAACTTTATTACGACATATTATATGAAATTTACGTTACGGCCGTATTCATAGACGTCCTACAAGCCTGTTTTAACTAAAATGACGTTAAAATTCTCTTTACCTTATCTGTCACTTTCGAAAGAAAGGGACAAAGCACATTTTATTTAGCAGAATCATTTTAAGTTGTATGAACCATCATTAAACTGGGCATAGGCCTCCCGTGAGACCGACTAAGGTTGGCTTCGAGAGCGCGAATACCGACAGCGAGTGTTACTACGTGCTACTCGCTCAAGCGAGTAAAAAATACTACGAGAGTACAAGTCTCCTGGGTCGCTTTTTAAAACTCGATTGATTTTAAATAATAAAGCAACGTACCAATAAAATATCCAACAACACGAGACATAACATAAAACTACTTATTCATAATCAGCTATCATCTGACCCGAAACTTGTTTCAAATACGTTCAATGAGTTATTTATCAGCGCTGAGAGGTCGCGGGCGGCGGACGCGGGGGGGTGGCCGCGCGGCCGGCCGGTGCTGCAACCCAGCGAAAACTCACTTTTTCTTCGCCCGGTTGACCCACATGAAGTGAAAAAAATAATAACAAACTTAAAAAGCAAGTCAAGCTGCGGTATTGACGAATTGCCGTCCACACTTATAAAAGCCTGTGCCGAAGAATTAACGCCGCCACTAACTTACATCATAAACCAATCATTTACAGAGGGTGTATTCCCCGATTTATTAAAAGTCGCTTTAATTAAACCAGTCCATAAGAAAAACGATAAATCAGAGCCGAATAATTACCGCCCTATCGCGTTGTTACCTGTAATTTCGAAAATATACGAAAAGGCAATGTGTAGTAGATTATACTCATTCTGTGAGAAGTTCGAGATCTTTGATGACGCGCAAAACGGGTTCCGTAAAAACCGTTCTACGACATTAGCCACTTATAAATATACTAATGAAATCCTTAAGATTCTGAATAACAAGGAATATGCCATAGGAATCTTGCTTGACATGACGAAAGCATATGAAAAAGTAAAATATAATATACTTCTAGAAAAACTGCATGGCGTAGGAGTTCGAGGAATAACACATGAATGGTTTCAATCTTATCTCGAAAACAGAAACCAATACGTTGAGATCGAACATGTCGATGAATTGTCGCACGAAATTCGCACTATAAGGTCAGAGTGTCAAACAGTAACGGCCTCAATTCCGCAGGGAACCGTGATCGGTTGTGCCCTGTTAATAATTTATATTAATGATATGCCAAAAATGTTCAAAGAACTCTGCATCATGTTCGCTGACGATTGTACACTACTGTTTTCATGTAGTGATAACGAAACTCTTCAAGGAAAACTTAATGACTCAATGTCTAAAGTAGTAAGTTGGATGAACGACCATAACCTAGAGATTAATTTTACAAAAACGAAAGTCATGCAATTTAGACCTCGTCAAAAATGTGAATTAGATTTATCTGCTTGTTCCTACAACAATATCAAACTCGAATGCGTCCCTACATTTTCATTACTTGGAATATCTATAGACTCGAATATTAACTGGAAATGCCATGTACAGAAGGTAAAAGCGAAAATGAGTCAATTCATCTACGCCTTACGGGAATTAAAAAAGTCAACTGACATCCAAACAGCTATAGTAGCATATTACGCCTATGCACATGCTTGGCTTAGCTATGGGGTAACATTATGGGGAAATAGCACAAATGTACAAGAATTGTTTATATTACAAAAAAAATGTATCAGAATAATAACGCATATTAAACAAACCGATAGTTGTAAAACCCATTTCCAAAATCTACGAATTTTAACTCTGCCCTCTATGTATGTTTTTGAATCATGCAAATTCGTGAGGAATCACCCTAAATTGTACTCCACGGTTGGAGATGAGCCTCGCCGCTACGAATCGCGATTTAAAAATAACTTAGTCCAAACAACCTCCAAACTAAAACTACATAGTAACGGACCTTACGCGATGTCGATACGCATCTATAATAAACTAGCTTTTGTCCGCGACTTCGTCCGCGAAGAACTTGAGAAAAATATTTCTATTTTTTTTTAGGCGTGACCTTAATTACTTATCGCTGTCCCAAACAAACTACTACCATTTTCAGGGATGATTTTCGAGATAAAACTATCCTAAATCCTTCCAAGGGTCTCAAATTATCTCTATGCCTATGTTCATGTAATTCCGTTCTGGGTGTAGGCGTAAAAGGTTTAAATTGCTAAAATTCTTTTAAAGGTTTAAATTTTTTCTTATGTCTACTAAGCTACATTACCTACTGATTTTTTTTTTGCCAAAATCCGTTTAGTAGTTTCAATTACGTTTGTCCGGGGTGCCTGTAAAGTTTTGAAAGTAAAATTATCATACGGCAAAAGACGTAAAGCTTTCCATCTCTATCCCCGGTCCCCATTTAACGGTGATATAGAAGCCAAAATAAACTTCTCAAAATAAATAAAATGATCAGCAGTTTTAATGTAACATTACCTTTTTTTCGGTTTGTGAGCAAAACCTAAACCTAACCTAACCTACTTTTCTGCTAGCAGTAGGATTATGTATTCTGAATTAATGATTTACCAATACCAATTAATATACACGGTGGGAATGAGTAACCCGCCAAATTTTAACCACGCATTCCTTAGGTCATTAGGAGCAAAAAATGTCATATGAACCTCCGTCAAATCCGGCGCTATTGACAGATAGCAAAGTGCCAGCTAACACTCCCAAAATTGATCCTTTTTTGAAAAAAAAATCGTTAGCGTTTTATTAAACGGGTGAATTTCCATGGAGTAGCGATAGTTATCCAAGTTTTATTTACATAAACCGACAAATCAAGAAAAAAAAAATTTTTTTTTTGCTGAATTTGAGTTCGAAATTTAATATTTTTTTTTACTCCTAATGACCTCAGGAATGCGTGGTTAATATTTGGCGGGTTACTCATTCCCACCGTGTATATGTCTGACCGAAGTACTCCCTTACTTCAAAAAATACTTGTTCCCCATACTTTCAACCCCTTGAACCTCCAACCTTAAAGGAAGAGTATAAAAACGCAGTACTTAATTTGTTTTCTAGTCCTTGACCGAACTGACAATACCCTTATTTTAAAATTGTCTTGCTCCCCGTATAAATTTCCAACTCTTTTCTGCCCCTTTAGGTGGTGAATTTCTTTTAACTCTCTTTAAGACAAGAAAATATTGGTATTTTCTTGTCTTCACGGAAACAGTCTAAAACCGAAGTAACAAATCTCTTACTTTAAAAATGTCTTGCTCATAACCCCAAGACTTTAACCCCTTAAGGAATTTATTTAAAAAAACACTGAAATCAGTTTTCCAGTTTTCAAACAAACAGTCTAAAACCGATGTGGCAAATCTCTTACTTTAAAAATGTCTTGGTCTCTATACAAACTATGAACCCCCTTTTAATTCTCTTAGGAGATAAATAAATAAATACCGGGCAAGTGCGAGTCCGACTCGCGCACTAAGGGTTCCGTACCATTATCTATAAAATCAGCACAAAAAAACATTTTTTGTATGGGAGCCCCCTTAAATATTTATTTTATTTTATTTTTAGTATTTGTTGTTATAGCGGCAACAGAAATAGGTACATAATTTGTGAAATTTCAACTGTCTAGCTATCGCGGTTCTTGAGATACAGCCTGAAAAAAACGTTTGTTGTATGGGAGCCTCCCTTCAATATTTATTTTAATTTGTGGGTGGTGGCGTCTGGTGACAGACAGACGGACAGACAGCAAGACTTCGCTGTAATAGGCTCCCGTTTTTACTCTTTGGGTACGGAACCCTAGAAAATGCTGAAATTGGTTTTGCAGTCTTTTAACATACAGGCTACAAATCTCTTGTTTAAAAATTTTCTTGCTCTCAATACAAACTTTTCACCCTTTGGGGTGAATTTTTCCAACACGCTTAAAGCTCTTTTTTGTATTCAAATAAGTAATCTGTCCACAAAGTTTCAAGTTTCAAGCTCAAAAGGAAAAGTTTCCCTCATACAAACTTTGCTAACTATTTAACCCCCTTAAGGGTAGAATTTTCTAAAACGCTGACAGTCCTTTTTTTGTATTCTAATGAGTAATCTTCTTACAAAGTTTCAAGTCTCTAGTTCGAAAAATAATGTTTCCCCCATACAAACATTGCACCCCTACTTAACCTCCTTAGGGGTAGAATTATCTAAAACGCTGAAAGTCCTTGTTTTGTAATTTAATAAGTAATCTTTCTACAAAGTTTCAAGTCTCTAGTTCAAAAAATAATGTTTCCCCCATACAAACATTGCACCCCTGGTTATCCCGCTTAGGGGTGGGTTTTTTCAATACCCTGAAATTACTTCTCTCGTATAGTTATAAGCAGTCCCTACACAGAGTTTCAAGACTCGCACTTAAAATAGGTAATAACAGGTTTGTACGGAACCCTCGGTGCGCGAGTCCGTCTCGCACTTTGACGGGTTTTTTGTATTCAAATAAGTAATCTATCTATACAGTTTCAAGTCTCTAGCTCAAAAGGAAAAGTTTCCCTCATACAATCTTTGAACCCCTATTTAAACCCCTTTGGGGTGGAATTTTCTAAAACGCTGACAGATTTTTTTAGGTATTCTAATAAGTAATCTTTCTACAAAGTTTCAAGTTCATAGCTCAAAAAAGAAAGTTCCCTATTTAACCCCTCTAGGGGTAGAATTTTCGCAAACGCTGAAAGTGCTTTTTTTGTATCTTAATGAGTAACCTTTCTACAAAGTTGCAAGTCTCTAGTTCCTAAAATAATATTTTCCCCATACAAACATTGCACCCCTAGTTAACCCGCTTAGGGGTGGGTTTTTTCAAAACCCTTAAATTACTTTACTTTTATTGTAATAAGGAGTCTATACACAAAGTTTCAAGTCTCTCACTTAAAATTTTACTCCATCCCCATACAAACTTTCAACCCCCTTTTGACCCCCTCAAGGGTGGAATTTTCAAAAATCCCTTCTTAGTGGGTACTTTCGTTATATACCCCACCTGTGTGAAAAAAACAGCTCTCTAGGATCAACGGTTTGGGCTGGGCGTTGATTTAAGTGAGTGAGTGAGTCAGTCAGGACTTTCACGTTTATATATTTAGATTACCGCCACAAATTAAAAACGAACACAATATTAAAGTATTTACTAGGACCCTTAAGAAATATCTGATAGAAAAGGCATATTACTCTGTCCGTGACTATCTTAACTCATAAAATTTATATGCATGTCTGTTTCTCTTACCTCTTACCTTTTTCTCTTACCTTTTACCTTTTAGTGAATGAATATGAAATTTTATTAGGAAATAATGTGGATATATCATTTTTTATACAATCTTTTATACATTTTTAATACATTTTTTTTCATCTAGTTATATAATGATTTTCAAAAGAATATATTTTAATGTGAAATGTGATACTATTTTAAATTTATTGGATTAATTTTACTTAGACTAAAATTTTATCATTTTATACACTTTTAATTTTTAAACTATTATTATTATTATTATTATTACAAATTATTTCAATATTTTAGAAAATTATTATTTTATTATGTCTTTAACTTTCTACATAGTCAAATGTATTTAAACTTGTTTTATATTTTAAATTTGGTTGTATTAATAGTAATTAATTAATTGTAACATTTGCTACGCCCTAACGGGGTCCTGTGCATTGCCTAGCCTTAAGTTGCATGTGTCAATTGTACAAGGTTGCAAATAAATAAATTGAAATTGAAATTAAATCAACTAAATTTGCATATTCGTTATTTTATGGCCCTTAAACGGATCGTTATGGATAGTAACAAAACCGACAGGTTAGATGTAATTTTTTGATGTCTGCCTTTTTTTTTAAACTGCCCAATTGTGTAAACTTTGTCATATATAATCCACTGTCTAACGGGATCTTAATTCTGTACATTCCTCGGGCTTCGATTGCTACCGATTTAAAATTAAAGTTTACATATTATTATTTCCGAATTTACTATTTTATTTGTTCTTTGTCGACAGTGAGGCGGCAATGGCGAGACTACAAAACGGTAAATCGAAGAAGATGGACTTCAAGACTCGTATTGAGAGCAACCCCGGACGGGCGCGCGTGGCCACTCTACAAGACGTGCAGGGCAATATGGTGAGTATCTTGTAGGTTGCTTTATTCCTTTCATCACCACCAGCTTATATACGTCCCACTGCTGGGCACAGACCTCTCTTGGAAGATGGAATGAATAATCTGTTTTTCCATTGAATTAATTGAGACCTATATCGTGCTGCTCTCCTCCGTCTCTTACTGCCGTATAAACTTCAAACTTCAAATATTTTATTGCCACAAAGACTTATACTAGACATACACATTGGTATACATGTTGATTACCGTTGTGAAGCAATAGGTCTCAGTCTCAGTATGTGCTGAGCAGAAAGCCCAGCGCTGGTTTTCAGACCGAGCCTTAAAAAAAGCCTTCTAACGGGTTGAGTTTGCTTCCAGGTATATGAGGCGCACACAAAAATGATCGGAAATTGAAAAAAACTGATCGAAGATGTAACTTAATTATGGTTATGTTGGTAGATGCGTTTTTGCCTAACATAAAACATTTTATTATGTCTATGGTTCAAGGCTGTAGTTGACATTGAAATGA
Source organism: Epinotia demarniana (assembly GCA_945867215.1). Classification (NCBI taxonomy): domain Eukaryota; kingdom Metazoa; phylum Arthropoda; class Insecta; order Lepidoptera; family Tortricidae; genus Epinotia; species Epinotia demarniana. Next base: position 12,968,066 of record OX244270.1, on the reverse strand, counting down.
TGGCAGATTTTCGTACTTTTCTGCCTTGTTACAAAGTTCAAACCTCGACCGAATAACGGGGTATTTATAAATATTAGAGGGGGGGAACAATCTTACACAAATCGACCTAGTCCCAAACTAAGCAAAGCTTGTACTGTGGGTACTAGACGACGATAAACATACTTATATAGATAAATAAATACTTAAATACATAGAAAACATCCATGACTCAGGAACAAATATACGTGCTCATCACACAAATATATGCCCTTACCGGGATTCGAACCCAGGACCTCTTGCTTCGTAGCCAGGGTCACTACCAACTAGGCTAAAGCGGTCGTTTCCGGCTTTTAGTAATAGTTTCTCAATTTGAAACTAAAAATATATTATTAATGGCTTTTGACGTGTATATCACCAGAACTTTTGTAGAGTAGGTGAGCAAAAATCAACACAAGTCGCATTCTTCTTCGTATAAATAATAATAATAAATACTCTTTATTGCACCACGATAAGAGAGAAAACATCTTACAAAAAATTGCTTGATAAATAATGGAAACTACAGGTGGTCTTATCGCTTTAAAGCGATCTGTTCCAGACAAAATTTGTGTGGCAGGAAACTAAACTACAATTTGAAATAAGTACTCGTAGTGCAGGCAGTTTCATCAAGAAGAGCATACTAACAAAGCTTTGAAATATACGAAACAGGACACTTTAGAATACATACCTAATACTTAAATGAATAACAAAAGCAAATATCTTTATCTATGCAACCTTTTCAGGCTGCTTAAATACTATACAGTTTCATGTTGCTTCGTAAGTGTGTAATTTAGATCATATTAAAATCAAATTACCTACTTGATTATGAACAAGAAAACACGAAATTTATTTTTCACTTCTCATGCTCAAAAAGTGGCTCTTTATCTTCGTCGAAGACCAAGGCAATCGGTCCAACAGACACTCGAGCAACTTAAACTTCATAGAATAAACTCTTTATTTTAATTTTTGTATGTTTCGTTAGTATTCTAACACCAAAGCAAGGATACCATCAGCCAAAGTACACAATAAAACTGCATGAAATAAACTTATACTGTTCATTTCCTCGCAATCGAAGTGCAAAAGAAGTGTACAATTCGTCCATAAAACCCACTTTGCTCTCGATTTTATATGATTTTTATGGCAGTAAAATAGTTATTTATGATACAAGTGCGGAAAGTTGGTAATTCCAAACGAGTGACGATCACCAAAAACTTGACCGTCAATGAGTGTTTTTGATCGACACGAGTTTGGAATTACCTATCCGCACGTGTATCATACAAAATTTAACAATGTATCATGCGAGGAAATTAAAAATTAAACAAAAAATGGAAATTTGAATTGTCATGAAATGTCATTCTCGCACGCGTGTAGGAACATTGGCCCTCCATCCATTCCCGCACGGCCGCCCCCCTGCCGGCACGGAGGGCTTCCCGTGTTCATGTTGTTGTTGACCCATGTAAAGGCGCACTTTCAACTCGGCAGTCGGGTAGCCCCATAGTGGCGACTACCCACAAGCCGGCCATGATCAGCCGATACAGCCTCCGGGCTTTGGCATAGAGAACCGGTCCAAAAAAAAAAAAAAAAGCGCACTTTCAAGAGCAAGTGCATTGTAAATACTTTATTTGTTTATTTATTTATTTATTCAGAAAACCAACAGCGATACAAGGTATGTAACTTATACTATAATACACAGTAGTATGGCTAATTTCAGGTTTGAAAGAGAGATGTTAAAAAAAAAAAACAAGTTTAAATAATTGATTTTTTTTTGGAGATGAAAGCATAACCAAGGATGTCAATCTATATAGGTTACCGCAAATGAGAATATATTGCTATATTTTATCCTAATGACAATATTATTGTATTAATCCAAATTTACTCTAAACAAATAGATTTAGTAACATAAGTACAATACTAAAACATTTTTAAACATGATAAGAGGTGAGTTACCTATTTCTAAAACTATTTATGCTGCTTATTCTTAACACTATTAATTACTTGCGTTTATCGACTTATTTCCTTTCCAGACTGAAGACGAGGCCCTAGCGACGGCGCTCTCAATGTCCCTGCAAGGCGCATCTCTAGGCGGCGGCGACGTGGCTATCGCACGCTCGCTCGCGCGGCGCGTAGGAGGTGAGAACTCAAATTCTCGCTGTAGCGTGTCCTAGGGGTACATAACCTAGTGCATAAAATAAACTTGACCATTGGATGTGCGGGTTCATGCTATAGAAGTATGGATAGATTTTGTTGTGACGGAAATGGGATAGGCTTAAGCTTTAACATTGACCGCTGTCAATGTTATAGATAAACTGCTATAAAAAAACAAACATCTGTTATTATTATTATGTTTGGTTGAAACACATCACATGAACAAGCATTAGACTGACCCAGTCTAATTTCTGTAAGAAACAGTAGTTAAAAACATTAATGTTAAAATTCAACATCACTTACCTTTTCTTAGTACCTCAGGTCGTGCGCTTTCTTCCTTACAAGAACTTTCGATTTTTAAAAAATCGACAAAATGCGTGTGTAGGGTTCCGTAGTTGCCTGTCTGTCTTTGTTACATCGAATGCCGAATTACCGTTTTCGAGTAGTAAGGGTTACTGAGCTAAGCCGCAGACGCACAGACGGAAGGATGGATATGGCGGGCAACAAGGAACCCTTATAGGATTATAAGGGTCCCTTGTTGACTACGGAACACTAAAAACCAAGGTACTTTAATGGTTTTTTTAAAACCAGTTTGACAGAAGTTCATAAGACCGGCAATATCTCTTATTACTAAATAGATTTTAGCAAAAAAAAAAACAAAAGTCGAAGCTTATAATATTTCCTGTGTGCATTGTGTCATGCATGTTTAATATTAACATTATTAACAAGCCCTCTACTTCATCACAGTGCAGCAAACCATGTTCATAAAAATTAACACGTTCGCAACCAAGAACCCGCCTAGCGGGCACTCGTAATGTTTGGTCAGATGCCGGCTGGACCCGCTAGGCGGGCAGTAGTATGACTTTCACGCCTAGCGAATTCTGTCGGATTCTGGTAGATGTTTCCATTTTCTGTCCGGTTGGAAAGTGTTAAGTGCAGTCGATTTTGACTAGACATCAAAGGTGAGGTGAGGTTATTCATTGCATTGACAGCTGTCAGCACTACTTTAATATACGTATTTCCTTAAAATGTTGAATTCTGCCATTAGCGTACGTACAGTCAACGTCAATAATAGATAACAATTTTAACATCAGCTTGCGAATCCTCGAACCAATAAAGCGTCGGCAACGCGCTATGGAGTCTGCTTTTCCGTAATGACAAAAAAAACTTTTACCCTCGAAAACTTGAACGGTTACCCACTTTTGACGTTCACTGTACCAACACGCAATTGTGATTGTTATTAATATTAAATTTATTGCGACTGAGAGTATCATAGACAGTAAGCCGCTTGCGGGAAACGAATGTTATTGAGTGTTTTTCAACAACACTGTACTTGAGCTGACATGCTACAAATTACTAAATTTAATCATCACTTATGATCAGAGTTATTCTATTAAATGGAGTAAAACTCATGCACTTCGAGATGTGTCGCTCGTAGTGACAATTTATATATATACGCTGTGTTGTTGAATAGGAATCCTCACATACCTCATGAAGTCGACAGCGCGCATGTGATTGTTAATTTAAGCATCTCGTATCCCTTTCACACCCGTATAACAAGACCTTGCTAACGCTAAGTGAAGTCTATTGACATATGTTTCCGATTTGTCAATTAAATGAAATCAACCCGCACGATCGTATTGGCCGGGTCTGAAAGGGCACTAATAATGCATTAATTAAATATATGCTTGCCATGCTGAGTGGGGTACCTCTAACGTCAATGTCGTTTATGTACAGTCAGCACCAGAAGTTTCTACGTAAAATAAACACGCTCAAATTATCTACAAAATCCTTTTACTCTTGACATTAGAGTCGTGTGTATACACACAGCTCCCTAGGATGCGTTGTGTTGAGAGCGCGGGAATTTGTTCCTTCAGCTGTCAACACGGCGAATTCTAAAACATATCAAGGGTCGGCCACACCCATGTTTCACCTCTGGAGTTGCATGCGTCTGTAGGCTGCGGTCTCCGCTTACCATCAGGCGAGCCGTACGCTTGTTTGCCACCATCGTTGTATTAAAAAACACACGACTCAAATGACCTCATTTTGAGCACTGAGCCCGCGTAGCTACTTTTGCTGCTAACTGTAATATATCTATTTATTTCTATGTATTGTGTAATTTGCCTCGTAAAATAACATGTACCTATACCTATCTCTTTTCATTGTACTCGATAACGTCCGTTTTTCCCTTTAGTACAATATAAGCTAATATAAATTTCCCTTTACATAAGTTACCCAAACGACAGGACCACAATAGGATCTTGGACTACGTTCGCATCTGGTCAGTGACTGTACAATCAGAGATATATTTAAACGAGCTTTGTGAGAGTAAGAATACTGCCGATTGCAATAGGGTATTATCCTTTTATATGCTAGAGACGCCAAAGTTGTTGTGGTTTACCAATATAAGTTTCAAGTCGGTTTGTCAAGATAAGTTTTAAGTTGGTTTGTCAAGATAAGTTTTAAGTTGGTTTGTCAAGATAAGTTTTAAGTCTGTTTGTTGATAAAAGTTTTAAGTAAATATGTCTGTAAGCGCTCGATCGAGTGAATGCATAAAAATAAGTACCACAATATTTTAGATTGAATTTATATAATAAAAAAGTGCTACTTTTTTTGGTTAAAATAAACCAGAAGTAATAAATGAATGAATGAATGAATGAAATGATTTATTTGTACAACAAAGGGAAGTAACTTAGTACATAAGGATCGTTATAATAGTTTTTAGAACCACTATGCTGGGCCGTCCTAACTACTACGACTAAACTTAAAATGTTATCCTATGAAAATCGGTTAGTATTTTTGATTCTAAAATTAATATGTAATATAAAATTTATATAATATATTATCTTGTAGCTTCGTCAAACGGGACACTCGCTGCGTATCGTCCAGCACTGTTAGCACAAGAGGGCGCGCGAGCTGTCTCGCGGCGAGGTAGACTATCTGTCTCTTTCTAAAGAGACGAATAGTCTATCTCGCCGAGACAAAGCTCGCGCGCCGATTGTGGTAATCGTGTTGGAAATGTATTTGGCCAAAACAATTCATGTATTTTATAACTATTAAAAAAAAACAGTGTAAAAAAAAAAGTCGCTACACATGGAGCGATTTAAGAGTCCCGACTTTCGAGTCGAGTCTCATTTTAAAACGGTACTCGCTCTATTTTACTAATCTAATATACATAGTACATTATTATACAGTATATAATGTCTGTCTGTCTGTCTGTTACCTCTTCACGCTTAAACCGCGGAACCGATTTTTATGAATTTTGGTATAGAGATAGTTTGAGTCCCGGAATCATTGCCTAAGGAGGTGAAATGTAGGGTGAAAGTATGTATGTGTGTATGTACGAAAAAAACGAGTTCCAACCGGACGGAGTTGCGGGCAGAAGCTAGTTTATTATAATTTAATAAAGAATGTCAGATTCGTAGTTTGTATGATGTTGCGTAGCATTGGTGGTCGGGGGTCCTAACGCTTTGCTCGCTTCGCATATTATTGACCTCCTTGTATCCAGAGAGAGCCAACGTGCTTAATTAACCGAGTATATGTGCATACCGAATTAACAACGATCTGTTACAAGCTTTATAATGGTATGTAAAGTCAAGTAATTCTTACGTTCCCTATCATGTGAACAAACATGATGTCAAATATGATGAATGACTAGTGATTGGAAATGACGACAAAATATACATGAAATGTGATTCATAGAAAAAACACATCGTTATGGTTGATGTTTTGAGGTCATTCGTTCGTTACTTCAATTATTGAAGATAAATTTTATTATGAATTATATTTTGCAATGGTTACTTGGTTGATTGCCCGTTCCCTCTCATACATGAGAGGAGGCCTGTTCCCAGCAGTGGGACGTATATAGGCTGATGATGATGACTTGGTTGATTCAATAGTTTGCGAGATTCTTTAAGTATACAAAAACATTTTAAGAGATGATTATTGTGTAATCCCGTAGAAAAGTGTGATAATGTCTTCGAGAAGTGTTTGTTTACATGATAAGACATGTAAGGATGATTAGACTTTGTGTAGGATTAGTGAAAACCTTGAACGACAAATTTAGATGCGTGTATGGGTTATATAGATACAGCTTTAGTGACAGTTTAAATGGACATTTTAGACCAATTTCCAGTAATACAAGATGTTTGTTTTTTCTTGACGTCCATAATATTACGATATCGTCAATTTGGTGTAAAGGAGAAAACCTAACTCTGTGAATAACAGCGCAATCCCAACGTTAATTCAATATAATCATATCGATGAGTGAAAAAATCAGTCTGCAATTGTAGTGAAACTAATAAACACAGATGGCACACTAGTCAGGCAGCTTATTTCCAAAATGGAACACTTGACAGATACATATCGTGTCTATTTTACACTCACCTGCAATATTCCCTCTCATGCATGAGAAGAGGCCTGTGCCCAGTAGTGGGACGTCTATAGGCTGAAGATGATGAAATATTAGGTCCTTACCTATAAAATTGGCGTTTTTTTCACAGATATTATTTGGTACGTAATTTATTAATTTCTATTGCATCTTCCAAATTATTGTTTAATTTCAATACTAGACTATGTAACAAAGGTTTAAAATACAAATAATAGGTTTTAATTTTTTATTGGTCGTTTCAAATTAAAGCTTGAAATTTAATTTCGTATAGTTTCATGATGCGAACTATTTTTAAGTGATTAAGATATGTGTAACGTAGCTTAAAAAAATCTTTATTTCTACCAAAATCTTGTTTGGTTTGAATTTGACATTGCTGAATCCGCATAATTCATTCATTAAATACAGTTTTCATAAAATTCTCAATACAAAACGCCAATTTCATAGGACCTAATAGTATTCAGATACTATTTCATCATCATCAGCCAGATGTTTTTGTGTGACGGTCTGCTGACATCTGACACGGCATTAAGACGTGTCAGAAATAAGTACACATCGGTAACTCGTGGCATTTAGGTAGCACTTAAAAGATTAGTGATGAGACACGTTTTCTAAGTGTCTTTTCAGATAAGATAAAATAATAAATTAATAAACTGGTCAAACAAACAAGTCACTTTCATTACTGAGACTGCACCACAAAGATAAACTTGTTTATCAAAAGCTGAAAACTTATTACAAAATGATGAAGTTGAAATCAAAGAGAATATCAATAAAAATCTTTACAATAAAATGCTTTTTTTACACATTACGTCAGTGGCTGTTGAAAGATCGTTTTCTTAAACGAAGTGGATTTTCTCAAGTAGAAGACGTAGGCTTACTTGTGAAAATTGAGAACAAATATTAATTGTTTATCACGAATATCATATAGAGGTATTAAATGATTAAAATTCCTTTTTTTAGTGGTATCTTTTTCTCGACTGGTAGGTATAGGAAGAACATTGTCACATCACTAGTCTGTTAGAAACTGTCATGTGCTACCTAAGTGCCACGAGTTACCGATGTGTAGAAATAAGCCATCTTTCCCTATAATCTCAGGTCCAGTGTATGCACATAAGTATGGTTGCGTTGCTCCGCTGTCGATTAACCGATTGTATTGCTAACAGCTCAGGCAAATAGTCCCAGGCGGTCACAGCCCCGGCCTTATCGACCTCGCTACAGCAGCGGCGACACAAGCGGATCTGATGTACAGCTGAATATATTCGATGTCTTGAAGGTTGTGGGCGGTATAGTCCTGACACTGTACGTTCTTGCTAGTATAAAGTATATGTTTGATTGGTCTGCGACAAGGAACAGATATGATGATATTGATATGTATGACTAGGGCCTTGGAATTAAGGGTATATTCGCACTGTCAAGCACGTCTGTTACGTGGAGACTATCTTATTCATTTTTGACGTTTTGATACTATTTGGGGGATTTTTTTTTCTGTCACTAGATACTTTTTAAAACTGCTATTTTATGGGTTTAAATTCACAAAATTTCTTGTCATGTTCAACGCGTTTTTGTATGGGCATCTTCTAACCATGTTAGAACTGCATATTGTAACATTCTTTTTTAATTGACATAATTATTGTCTCCAGGCTAACAGAGCACTCAAAGACGAGGAATTGTTGATCGCCCAACTATTATTATACATTTTTAAGTACAGTGTTACGTATAGAAACTTATTGGGTTAAAGTATGGTGACAAATATGCATTTAAGCACTAAAAAAGAATAAATATTTACTAGCGTCTGCCCTCCGTCCGCGTGGAACTCATTTATATCGCAGCTCCATACAAACTTTTATTCCCCCATTTCACCCCCCTTAGGGGATGATTTCGGGGATAATAACTATCCTATGTCACACTCCATCCCTTCAACTATCTCCACTTAAAAAAATCACGTCAATTTGTCGCTCCGTTTTGCCGTGAAAGACAGACAAACAAACGAACACACACATACACTTTCCCATTTATAATATGAAGTATGGATTTATATGAATTTAACAGCATTACAGCATTTGAGGCGCTGGTAAACTTAAACAATTTAACCAACATAGTAGGTACACAATAAGAAGCAATTTATAGTAACCAAAAATATTTAAAAAAGAATCTCACAGAATCTTTTAAAAATATGGAGAAGTATACTCCACTTGTAGGCAAATAAAATCGAAATCCGGGGAATACTTACAGCATTCGTTTGTTAAGTAACGTCTGCGCACTGACAACTGCACGGCTGTCACAAGACGGCGCGCGAGCTCTCTCGATTTTTGTCGCACTATCCGTCTCTTTCTTATTAGAAAACTTGGAAAGAGAGGTATAGTGCGAGAAAAATCGAGAGAAATCGTCTATATTGGGGCTATAAGCGCTAGGCTAGGTATCACTAAGTTGTGTACGTACTTAATAATACTTGCTTTTGAATATATCTCTGATTGTACATAAGCTATAGACTGAGTAATATTTTTGGCACATAATAGGAATACCCGAGGGGAAATTCCATTTATTATCATCCTCATCATCTATTTAAGAGCTAGGCTCTTGTCGGTGGAGTAACCGCCACTGATTTTTGTCCTCTGCTAGGCCTCTTCACGTCTTATTATATCTCCTTTAAAAAATGTGAGCTCGTCTTTCTAACATAAGACTTTAGAACGAGAGAAGTGCAAAAAATACCCTTATTCATAATCGTCCGTCAAACTTATTTTATATTAGCCCTACGTAGAACCTTGCCGTAACGAGCCGACGTATTTACGTCACTATCTGATCGAATTCGTATGTCATTATGACAAGGTTCTACGTAGGGCTAATATAAAATTGGTCAGGGTTGTTATAAATGAGGGTTGCATTCATCGGTATACTTGAGATGATTTCAATGTGGCCGGCTTTTTATAAAACTGTAATTAGAATATGATTCTTATACGTTGATGAGCGATAGAGTTGCTTGAATGGACGACTTTGATGCAATTCGGCCAACGCAAATAATCTCAAGTATAATATTAATTGTAATTGACTGCCAACATTCGTAGTGGTACTCTGATAAAATGCTAAAAACCGTTTGTAGAGGAATGCAATTACGTACTCGGCACGATGGCAGATGATGTTTTGAATGTTCAATTAAAAATTCTATCAATGTTTAACACATATCTGTAACTATCTGTTCAATTTATAATGTTAGTATAATTTACTCGTGTTTTAATGTTTAGTACAACGGTCGATTTTATTATTTCACCGTTGTTTTATTGTAATAGCAAACTATTTAATTAGGTTCTTGATGTGAGTAGACTATGCGTTTACTGTGTTGTTACAAAAAATATTCGTTTTAATTACTATTACTCTAATACTTACTAAATAGAATAATTGCATAGACACAAATAAATTGCTATTATTTACTTAGGGTCTACACATCTTGCAATTTGTCGCAAGGTAACTTGCAATGAATTGAATGATAGTAATAGGCATGATGACACATTTTGAAAAACTGTTCTATAATGTTTAGAAACATTCATTATGTACAACGAATAAGATTTTTCAAGAGAATTTAACAGTTAAGTAGGAAATAAATGCATTTTAGTTATTAAATTTCAAATTGGCGCTAAAACGCTTGTCAGTGTCATGGCGTCCCGAGTGACGTCACGTTTGTATAAACAGAACGCAGACCTTTGTTGTTTGCTACCTAGATCGCTCAATTGCTCATTGAATGAACATAAATTAAAAAGTTTACAAGTCTTGCGCGGCCGTGCGAGCGAGACAGCGGAACAATGACGTATGAAGATCTGACAGATAACATGGTTCTATCCCTGTCTTACTATTTGTTCGGTACGTAAGTTTTCTCTGTAATCTGTGGTAATGGCCGTTATGGGTATGTTTTTCTACAAACGTGACGTCATGCGCTCTCATTGGTGTTTAACATATCATGGCGGGCGTCCGTATTTTTCAGTTTAATTTTATCAAAATAAATAATAATCTCTTACTTAATAAAAGAATATGAGCAATTTTCGAATTCTACGATTAAATTTTCACTAAGAAAATACCATAATTTTAGTGATTTTCAATTACTGTCATCATGCCTATTGTTTTTGACCATCCACATTAAGAATATTTTAATTCATTTTTGGCTTCTTAATGTGACATAACATGTTATAAGGATTTAAACAAACATGCAATACAAATGGTGCAATCGGTCCTACACTCGATTCTGAACTTTGTTCGGGTTTTAAATTAATTAATTGACACACTGTAAATTACTGAGAGAACAACCACTAGTAATGAATTTGAAAAAAAATACTTTTATAACAAAACTGTTGTACCCACAATCTTTACATGCTTGATATGTCGATTGTTCATTAACTTTAGTATCACATGAACGTGAATAGGTTGCTAAAAGAGTAATTTTAATATGAACGTAATATCACACGCAAAAAAGCTGAAAGTCCGTTGACATAGCAACCTATTCACGGTCCGCTATAGCGGAACACCTACGCTTGCTGTGTTCACTTTAGTTAAGAATTATTGTACTATATATTTTTGAGATACATACATCAATGTTTACTGAATTATCTAGTTTTATTTCATACCGCGTTTTGCTTAGGTAGCAAATTAGTCTATAATTAAATTCAAGCTTAAGGCGCCGTAGGTTCAGCGAAGTTAAGCGAACAGTGTTTTTGAAACAATATAATGCGTCTATTTATAATAATATGGTTTAAAAAAAATTACGAATAGTAATCTTGAGGCTTTTCTGCAGGGAAATCAGTGTTTAGAAACATGATTAAGCATTTTTCGCTCGATGGAAAAAAATCACGAACATAGGTCTAAAAGGGTCTAAAATACACTTAAAATATTTGTTACAAATTACGAACAAAAGCTAAAAATATTAAAATGGCTTCTAAAAATCGGCAATATCATGTTTGAGGGAAATCAGTGTTTACTTTTTTATTTATTTAAACGGCCAAAAAATTAAAATTAAAAAACATGATTTCCGCGCTTCCGAGCACGCACTTCCATCTCGCTCACGCTTATGCTCAGTGAGAGGGAGAGAAGACCATGAACCTACGGCGCCTTAAAAGTCCCCAGCACCGTAGACTGAAGTTGACTCGCCATACAAATTACAAACTTAGTTTAGTTCTCATTTTAAAACAGCACACTGGATTAACATGAAATTGTGAATACACAATGGAATCTGCCGGAATAGAAATATTATTGGGAGAGACTATGAAAAAAGTTCTTCTCATTCTATTTTATTTCTAGCAACATTGACTACTATCCGTTTTGTATTGAATTTTTTGTATTTTGTTTGATAGTAATAGTACATTATTGCCGTGGCCGGGAAGGAGGCAATTGCAGGCTGATTATTTGTTTGTATTAAACGGACAAGCTTGCGAGTCCGTTTAATTATAATACGAAGCCTGCAATTGCCATTCCGGCTGGGGCTAATATAGTGCTTTTTTCAAAAATGGGGGAGTAAAAAATACTACATTTATACAAATTTCAAATATCGTTGCACAACGTGAAAATATTTCCGATTTCCCGCCTTTTTCTAAAAAAAACCGGAATCTCAAGTGTATCTTTCCATCAAAAAAAACGTAAACTATTTGAGACACATACAAAAACATGGTGTTTGCAAAAATATAATTAATAAATAAATTGAATTGGCTGAATACACGCTGTGCCATCTTTTATATGCCAGTTTCTACTTTTTTTAAATTTGGTACTCGACAAATAAAGGAATTTATATATGTACTAGCTGTACCTGCGACTTCGTTTGCATGGTAATGTGGTGGGAGTTAACGAATTTCTTATTTTGGACATAGGACACATGCAGTTCTAATTTAACCTTTCAAGTAAAACGTTGAACAAACCTATTTTAGCTAAAATGCCGTTAAAATTATTTTCTTTGATGTTTAAATTAGTAAGAAAGGGACAAAACTCGTTTTATGGGGTATAGTTTAGTACATGTTTGTGGCCATAGATCCAACAGGTAAGACACAGGCTGCAGCATTAAATTTTTATATATCTTCTTCTCTACATATTTATAATATAACACTGTTTTATATTAAATAAATACAAACGTGATGACTGAAATCATCTTGAGTCACTCCGACTCTCAGGTAAAGATGTGTATAGAATTAATAAATAGATTTAATAATCCTTTCGAGTACCCGGAGTAGGTACCCATTGACCGGTAAGTGTTTACGCGGAACAAAAGATCTCTTTTTTAACGTCTGAATTTATATTTTCCAAGCTATACCTACCTAACCACTACCTAACTAAGTTCTAGAACCATAACGCGAGTCCGAGTCCCTTTCTATTAAAGGTAATAAATGTAATTATTAAAAATATTAAAGTAATATGTTTATTTTTTCATATTGCAATGTTTCAGATCGCACTATCACATTCTGCCGATCTTCTGTATGTTCCCGCCATTAATTGTCAACTTAAGGAATGTGTATTGCAGGCTTTATGATAAAAGTTTTATCTGTATGTTGGCCGATTCCTGTGATTATATAGGCTGAATGTCAACTTAAAGGCGCGAAGTACGAAGTAAAATACCGCCTTAATACCTACTGACGCGCTTGATAATTAATGTTTAAAAAAAAAGGGGCCCGTTCTTTACTGATTTAATATAGTTTTACTGTTTATTGCTGATAAATATAAATACTGACAAACCAGCACGGCTATCACAAGACGGCGCTCCGTCCGTCCGTCCGTCTCTCTCGTAATATACAACTTAGAAAGAGACGTATAGTGCGAGAAAAATCGAGAGAGCTCCCGCGCTATCTTGTGATAGCCGTTAAGTATCGTGACAAATACTCAGCGTGTAATCTTGCAGAAACTCATAAACCTAGACGTTTTGGCTGAACGCGAGACAACTCTAGGCCATGCCATTAAAAAAAAAGGAAGAGTCAGACTTTTGACGTTATTTTGTTGAAATTTGTTGATACATTTATTGAAATTACGCCTCAATACGAATTTAGCGCGTATAAGTTTCCATATCAGAATCGATTATTTTTTTATGCTTTAGAATTTAATATGCGTTTTGTGAAGGTCTATCACAACACCGGATCGAAATTATTACTGTTAGTTAGATATGGTAAGTCCGCCATTTTGACGTCACTGACAGTTGACGGATATGGCGGCTATGATTTCAAGAAGAAGAACTGAATAATTTAATGAGGTCAAATGTTTCCGAAAATTAATTAACCGTCGCAGTTGGATAAAAACTATCCTAAACGGAAGCTAGAGTAATAAACAACTTATGAAAAAATCTACATGTTTTTCCGTTCATGGGAAGCAGAGATCATTTGGGACACGTAAATGCTTAGTTTGATACTGGCTGATTCCATTTTCAAATTAGAGATTTATTATAAGTGAGAGATAACATTCCAAGCGACCTGCAAAGATTTTTATTTTTTTATTTAGTTTTGACTTTAAACTATACACTTTACCTTCCAATATGTAGCGAGTTATGTTCACTTTGCGGGCCATTTTTACTAATCTACATATTCAATTGTATGATGTATTGTCTGTTGGTGATCCTAAATAAATAAATAAGTCATTTTTGAAACTGGAATCAACTAGTGTAGGATGATTGTAGGCAATAAAGTGGAATTTGTTTGTTTCAAAAACTGAAATAAAACAAATGCAACTGTGTTCCAATGGAAAAGGATTCCAATTCCTTCAAGAGTTATTATAATTCTGTTTTTCTACTCCTGTACTTTTATCTGTCATTTACATAGTCCCGAATACTAATATAAAGACATACAAAATAAGTCTGCAGAAAAGTCTATACTCTATTCCCCATAACAGTACGGCACTACCGTGCTGTTTTGTCGCCAAAACGATACGCTTAGCAGCCATACGCTTCTAAACCTGGGTAGTGCGACATTGTGCCACGGCCTACTAGACACGATCGAGTAGGCCGCGACGCGACTAATCTAGAGGGCCATGCCGAAACATAAAATACATTAGGTACTACCAACTTAACAAACCACTGAATGTATTTATTTACTTCAAATAAATTATTGTACTAAAGGCATTGCTGCCAACTTAAGAAAAATCTTGGTCTTAATATGACAGTACTGGCAAGTTGAATTAAGAACAAAACAGACCATAAACAAGAGGTGTCAATGTGTCATGTTTCCAATTTCCCACCAAAGTTCCCGTTCAAAATTAAAAGACGAAATATGTCAAATATGATAACTTTTCTTTATTAATAACTTCTTAAGCTTTTATTCGTGTTTGTGAAGTGAAGTAAAATGTGTACGTTCCTTTTAAAATGGACGAAGAAGAAAATAACTGCACCGCTGATGAAATTGCGTGAGTAGTAATAGAACTAACGGAAAACTTACTGCCTGAAAAGTCAAATTATGCTATTTATTTAAAATAGTCGTAGAAAAAATATTGTATGCAACGGTGTATAACTTGGTCTTAAAACGCTCGTGGCGTCTTTAATTGCGATGCTCGCCAAGGCTCGCATCGCAACTCACGACACTCGCGTTTTAAGACCCTACTTATACAACAGTTGCATAAAATACTATAAAAGTCCTTTCGGCAGGTCCATTGATCTTGGGGGGTTAGTACAAAAAAAACGATGTAAAATATATAACTTTATTAGAAACATCATTTGGCATTTAACTATTGCTCATATTTGATTATCACAGTAGCATAGAAGCACCAATAATTCTTGCTAGAATTCCTTAACCAACACCGGTGATTAAATTTAATATCTATTAATAATTACAATTATTTCTAGCACTATTCCCCATTTTTGTTAAAGCTGTAATATAGATACAATACGTACGTAAAATACAAACTTAACACTTGATAGAACCTAAACATTGGTTACACATTCCATTCTTACATTTACTATTTTGGTCCCAGAAACATGTTATTAATCTTTGTCAAATGACTATTCAATATTTTTCACACCTTTCATTCGGAAAAGTAAGTTTTGCTCCACGACGAGAGGGACCAAAACGCTACTTTTCTGTTCAAGCTACTTTTTTAATTTATACATTGGCATTGGAACATTTGAACGCAATGTGCCAATTGAACACAGATGTTAATAAAATAATCGATTGTAATTTCATCGTAGTCGATTCAAAACGAACATATTTCAAGTTTTAACTATAACAATGTTGTATAAAAATTTATAAATATATCGTGATATTTAAAAATGAGTAATTAAAATTAAGATAATTTAGATATATTTTACCAATAGCTTTTTTTAAATTTCCTCATAGTCGGTGTGAAAAATAGTATGTGTCACTCGGTAGCTAAATTATTTTCTTCTCGGGCGTAAACACTTGTATCCCTCACTACGCTCAGGATTCAATACACCGCCCTCGCCGTAAATATACTATTTTGCTCCCTTGTGACACATATAACTATTTCATTCGCTCCAAGGTCATGTCATAAAGTTCACCTTAAACTACAAAACAATTTTTCACAGGATGAACGGACATCTACTGGGTCACGTGATCCACTTTAAACCTTGTCTCAACTTTCCATCAGCTGATACCATATCATCACTACATAGTATAAAACAAAGTCGCTTGCCGCTCTCTGTCCCTATGTATGCTTATATCTTTAAAACTACGCAACGGATTTTGATGCGGTTTTTTTAATAGATAGAGTAATTCAAGAGGAAGGATTATTTATATGTATATAATATAATTAATATACACCTACATATAAAATAAAGCCGCGTATCCATTTGAGCAGCTGCGACTTGAGGCAAACAGCCTCAAGTCGAGACTGCTCGGCCTGAGGCATAGGCCCGAGGCACGTTGCAGATCAAGCAACTGCTGCTGCTGCTGAGGCAACACGCCCCATCGTGATCCGCGACTTCCGAGCCAGTTTAAAACAAACACGCGAGGCAATACCCCCTGTCTCCATCAAATGCACGCCTCCGACTGAGGCCCCTTTGAGCACGGCAAAGCAAAAAGACCGACAAAACATGGCTCGGCTCCGAGGCAGCGTCTCCACTTGCGCAGCCTCGGAGCTGCCTCTAGTGGATACGCGGCTTAAGAAAAATCCTATAATCGTAAGCCAGTTACAGACTGCTAAGGGCCTTGTTGTGCAGCGTGCGGAACTTGTGGTTGTCATTAAGGAAACTAGTCACGAACTCCGGCGGGTTCCTCGCTAAGAACAGCTCCATGCTCATGTACCGAGCGGCCGTTAGCCGTTTCTTCTCCGCGTTGGACCGACAGAGGTTCTTGTGCGCGTGGGAGGCGAAGCTAGCGGCAGTTTTCTCGACTAGCTTTACTGTCACTTGGTTCTTTGGGTCGTCTTCTAGGTAAGGCTGAAACGAAAATAAATATAACTTTATTAAATACCACTAAAACACCCAATGTCAAATTATAAGCGGAGCACGTTATCCACGTGTATCACCTGACCCCGACCACCCAGGGGAATTATCGGCAATTATATTCAACTAGGAAAAAAATATGATGTTCGGTAGTGGCGCTTCGCCGGACGCTCCCGCGTCACGCTCGCTTCGCTCGCTCAGCTCGCACGCGGTAGGGTCGCAATTCACCTAACAACCTGTTTTTTTCCCCCGGGGGATCAGACTAGGGGATTAACGAGGACAACAGCGTCAACAGCTCCGCCTAATAAAATGACTATCGTCATACAATGGCCAGACCCCCCCCCCCTATTTTGAAATGTCGTAATTTTTGAATGACCCGTATGTAGAGGAAATCGCCTACGAGCAGAGTGTCTCCCTATAGCGGATTCCTGGCACTAAAAATGTTAATTATAACATTTATAAACAACTTACCGCGAACCGAATCCACTGCCAAATCTGCATTCTAGAAATTTCAGCAGTAGCAGAGTCCTCGACGTTGCCACTGTAGAAAAAATGCCCAATCCCAGCCAACCAGTGGTATATAAACAGTATTGATACCGCCACATTATGCTTCAAGCCTTGCAAGGTCACCCCACCACTTGGAATGGTCAGCAAATCCTCTGCAGTCATGTCAAGGGATATCTGCTTCGATATCTGGTTTGGTGTTGAGCCGTATTTGTTCCACAGCTAAAAAACAATTGAATACGACTAATTTGAATTTGGAACGTAAATAATTTCTTTACGTCACACCTGGCCATAATGCGAGTTTTACTGCACGCTGCGCGTACGGGAAAACTCGCATTGTGGCCAGGTGAAGACGTAAAATTTTGTACGCAACACGGGCGGTAATTCGTAAAGCCCCACAGCGCATATTTATGGCCCTCACATTCGGTTCGGGCCACAAACACCTGCGATCTGGGGCATTCACGAATTCACCGCCCTAGTTACGTAATGTACTATTGTGGCTCGGATTGGATGTAAAAAATGCTGAAAGAAAACACACAATAAGCAATTTAAAGCTCAATTAACTTTTTGTTGTAAGGGAAAAAATTATTTACTATCTGGCCAGTCAACCACACGGTTGACTGGCCAGATAGTAAATAATTTTTACACAAGTAGCAATGTGAAGTTAATCAGATTATGGCAATTTCCATAGCTGTACCAAACGTAAAAAAATATTATGTCGTATTTGAACGCCAATAATATGAGTTTTGAGAGGAAAAAGGACCCAACCCATGAAGACTGCGATAAAAATGTAAACTTTAGTTTGGGCCCGTACACTATATACACATAAATGCACGCCCGTATTCCCAATAGGGGTAGACAGAGAACATGAGATAATTTTTATTGACACTTAGCAATTGCAGGTTTAATGATAGAGATTATTGATGTTGCAGTGCCTATCGCCCTCAACACAGTTCAACCCCATCCCCAAGTCACAGAATGGGTGAATGAATGGACGAATCTATTTAAATCGGTGGTATTCAACTTGCGGGACTCCTGGCAGCGTCAATTTTACTTCAAGATCAGCAGTAATCTTGACCGAATATTGACGTGAACATTCCAAATTTTGTAAATCATATGTATATTTGTCAATGTATGATTAATACAAATAAAGACATATCATATCAAGAAGAACGCGGAGGGCGGAAGGTCGGAGGGTGATTTTTCCCCATAGTATGGAGGTCGCGTCTTGAAAAGGATAAAAAAAAACAGGCCAAGTGCGAGTCGGACTCCCGCACGAAGGGAACGTACCATTATCTATAAAAACACCCCACTCCAACTCGCACTTGGCCGGTTTTTTAGTATTTTTTGTTATAGCGGCTACAGAAATATATCATCTGTGAAAATTTCAACTATCACGGTTCATGAGATACAGCCTGGTGACAGACGGACAGACAGGCAGACAGCGGAGCGTTAGTAATAGGGTCCCGTTTTTACCCTTTGGGCATGGAACCCTAAAAACGACATTACAACTTGTTTAAATCTGATCATACCTACCTCATTGACGAACGGCACAATTCTAGAGTCGTATACCATGAATCCGTCGACACCGGCCTCAATTTCCTTCATCTTTGATTCCAGTATCTTGTGTATTACCTCCTTGGATCTGAAACAACAAAACGTGAACCTATTAAGTTATTAAGGACCAAGAGACTGTGATTCAATGAGAGTCATTTGTTTTGCTCTTAAGTTTAGTCGATTGATCAATCGTCAATCCGACGACTGCGACGATTAATTTAATCTTGATTAAATTATTCGCGATTAATTTTGTGAAGATTTATTGTTCAATCGATTAATTAGTTGATTAAAATAATAAATAAAATTTTGTGAAGATTGATTGATTAATAGATTCATTCGTTGATTAAATAATTACTCGATTAATGGCCATCTCTGCATTAATGGCTGCAGAGTGCAGATAGAAACACTCACACCCTGTCTCGGCTGTGGGCCGCGGGCAGCAGCACGCCGGCCGCCATGCCGCCCGTGGCGGGCGCGGCGCGCGCGTGGCACGTGCCCACCACCAGCCGCAAGTAGCTGTCCAGGAAGTGTCGAGACATGTTCACGTACTTGTTCCGGTCTGGTAGGAGGAACTCGCTGCGGCTACCTATAAAAAAAAACACATTTATTGCATATTCTTGCACGAGGGATGAATTATTTCAGACTTCACTCTCTCTCTCTCTTTACTAATTTGCCCGCCACATTTGCATTCAAGGGTTGAATGTTTTGACTTGAAAATCGAATATTGAACCGAAATTTTAATGAACGTAAAACATTAACTATTTTCCTTGAGTGTATATTGTAAAATATAATAAAAAACGATATCTAAAAATTAATAATAATATATAATGTCTAAAGATGGGATATATGATAGAAAGTGAAAACAAATGTGAGATGGTAATCACGAAAAAAAATAAGCTCTTATCATAAAAATTCTTAGTGTTAAGAAATTTTACAAAATAAAACAGAATACTTACCAAATTTACTAATAATAGACGCGCAATAATCCCAAATACCACAGTTCAACCCCAAAGAATGTTCCCTTAGAGCATAAAGAATCTCTTCCAACTCAAATGTGGAAATAATATTTTCTATCAAAACACAGGCTTTGATAGTTCCCCGGGGTATGTCCAGTTGTTCCTGGGCCCAGACGAAGATGCTGTTCCACAGTTTAGCTTCCCCTGCCCCCTCCAACTTGGATAAATAGAAGTATGGTCCACTCTTCGCTTCATGAAGCTTCTTTGCATTGTGATACATTAATATCGCAAAGTCTACAAGTGGACCTATTGCTTCTTTACCATCAATCTGAAAGGAATTATTTATTACACCGTACTGGCCGTAACGTGGATATTACCGTCCACTACATAATATGCGAAAATCTCCACTTCCTGGCCAGCAGGAGGAAAGAGAACTTAGTCTCACAATTTCGGTCTCACTTACTGTGTACCTACACATGTGACTAAGTAAGGCCGTAAAGATTATAGAAAAAAAAAACTTTGTTACATTTTGTATTACATGTAACACAAATTTTGTGTTAGGGCAAAGGGGGACAAATTGATAGATAACTGGTTAAGCGTGGCATTCCACTTGTCCGTTCATTGTGCATTGCGTCTCACTCACTCTAAGAAAAATGTGAGACAACTCAACACAAAAGAAAATGCAATATATAAGGAGTCATTGTTTAAGTGTTCATTTTGGCCGCCTTTCCCAAGGTAAAGATCAACCACTTCACTCAACTCAACCCTCGCCGGCACAGCGACCGCGCGCAGGGGTGTCACAAAAGAGTAAAGTAAGTATATAGGTATGACGCACGCCGCGCGCGGCTTGTATATGTGTGTATAAATTGCATAATCAACTTACCAGGATATTATGCTCAATCATATTCCAAGCCCTAGGCCTCAACATGAGCACCGGGCACATGTTAATACTCATCGGAGCCCCCTGCAGCTTCCCATTCACCGCCAGGTAGATGTTCTGGTACCCAACCAGCTGGTTGCGCCACGTTGGGCAGTGGCCATCGTCGAAGTCCACTTGGATGCCTTGAACATTGGTGTTGAGTGCCGATACGAAATGTGCTGTGTTGGTGGGAGACACGTCTCCCAGGTCTAAGTGGCGATTTCTGGACAAAGAAATGTTATGGCATAATTCGAAAGTAATTGTGTTTTTTATTTAATTTAGTTTTTTATATGTGCTCTGTGCAAGGACTAGAGTCTGGCAAACGAAAGCGTGATCTGAGAAAACGCGGCAAATTCAAAAAAATTACATGTGGTATTACTATTTTTTTGTTATTTACGGATTCCTTGAATATTTTCAAGATTATCTGTAAACATAAGAAGAGTCTCATCACTATCGTCAATATTATTATAAAAAATAATCAGCCGACAAGGATTAAGATTGCAAAGTCATACTAACCTAAAAAATCCGACATCGCATCTAAACATTGTTGTTTCTCTTGGAAAACAACTTCTTTCTCCTCTTGCTTTTGCTTGAACTTACTGATCATAGTATGTAGCAGCTTTCGCACGTTACTTTTTATTGTTTTACCCATATTACGGCAAATGTTAATGCAAAATAATTGTGTAAACAAAATACTGAAAACTCTAACCAAAGAATTGACGTGCCTTTGACAGATTATAATGTTGCCACTTTTAAAAAAGTCCAGGTCACGCTCTCGTTTCGAGTGGTTCAGTCATGCGGCTGTTGAGCAGCGGTCGTGGGTTCGAATCCCGGCTCGTACCAATGAGTTATTCGGAACTTATGTGCGGAATATTTACCGTAAGCTTTTGGGTGAAGGAAAATCGTGAGGAAACCGGTCTAACCCCAAAAAGGTCAACTCTGGCTTGGAAGGTCAGATGGCAATCGCTTTCATAATACTAGTAATAAAGCCTTTAATTCCCATCACCTTCTATTATATGTGTTAGATATATTATGTATATACAAATTTTCTTGGATAGTAAACCCTATTTGGGTATAGGCCTCCTCCAGTTTGATCAAATTTTCCCTACCCTTATCTTGTTCCATCAGAAATCAGAAGATTTATTTCCTTCAGATTCAGTCCGAAGGTTCTTACATAAATGGTGCGCACATTGTATCTAGCTTGCGAGCAGGCGTGCAAATAATGATTAAAATATTTAAGAGTCTGCAGTAAGCTCGGCCGAATTTCACCTTCCCATACAAACGTAGTTACGCTCTCATTTTAAAACTACGTGTTGGATTGTGACGAAACATTGCATATACAATGACATGAGGTATATCTATGTCTGTAAATAGTTTATATGGTTCCAGATTATAAAACAAACGAAATACCAGTTTTGTATGAAAAACTTAAATTCACTGTATTTTTTTACTATGGTATCTGAAGCTACATAAACTAATTACAGACATAGATATACCTCATGTCATTGTACATGCAAAGTTTTGTTACAATCCAACACGTAGTTTCAAAATGAGAGCGTAACTACGTTTGTATGGAGAATCGAGCTTACTGCGGACCCTTAATGTCTCAAATACACACATTATAAAGATTCAAATGTCATATCATATGTTATGAATAATTCGGAACAATATAATAATAAAAATAATTTAAATATAGTCACAATGACAATAATTAATTGAATAAAATCAAGGCTCATACAATTGACATAGGTGTTTATTTATTTATTTGAGTGGATGATGTGTGTCCTGTGTGTTCATAAATGTATGGTTGTGATTATTTAATTCAGCCAACTTGATGTCAAGGATTTCTTTCCAATTTTGTTTACTTGTTTGGCAATATTTTCAGATCCACCTCAGAGGGGCATTTAGCAGTGATATGTATTTTTTACAAGATTGTATAAAGTTTGATCAATCGAGGAATTACTCCACTATTCAGTTTGTTGTGTAGAACTTTGTGTACTGCCCATACAATAGGCAGAAAAGGGGTGCTTTGACCAACCATTCCCATGAGACCAACCACTAAATCGCAAATAAATATACATACAATTATGCTATTCCATACATTAAGTATAATAACTATCAAACTGATTAGAATAATTAAAAGTATTAGCTGTTTAATTGTCTTACTGAAGTCTCAGCGGCAAAGGTGCAATAGTCCACGATCTGTCCAACCTCTCTGGTGATTTCTTGAATTCCAATTTTGAACATGCTTGTAACTCCACGGCCCTCCTCAGTCTATACTCATACAACTGCTCTATTTCTGCATCGAATTTCTTGTGCAAATTAGCCAAAAACTCCAAAGCACCGGGACTAAACACTTTCTTTTGCACATCTTCCAGTTTTGGTGGAGGCGATTGCAGCAAGATAATATTCGGCATTGTATAATTTATTGTTATCAGGGAAACTGTCTCTTACTAGGTGTAATGGTAATACACAATACAGTCTTCCACAGTTTGACAATAACTTATATTGAAGTAAACACATTACGAAGGTCAAAGTTTCGTTCGTTTCCTTATCACTTTTTAATATTATTGCTTTGCTTTGATACGGTATTATCTTATGTCACGTTGACACTGACGAACCAGGGGGGGCACATGGCACACTTAAAAAGGCCTACATTTTCACAGTTTGCAGCGCCTCTTCGCGGCCGGATGGAGAACTAGAAATTAAAAAAAAAGACTAGCTGTCAACCGCCAAGGCGCCAACGGTCCCCATTGTCTATGGAACATGGCGGATCGTGCTCCAGACATTTTATTTTTATTTTCTGCATCCTGCTGTTTAATGTAAAATTGGAAAGCGTATTATGCTGTGAATAGCAAACGTGACGGCTACAGTTAATGAAGAATTTTCCTGGAAATGCGAATAACCAAGTCTTGGGCATCATTCAGCGGTTCGTGGTCGCAGCCGCCATATTGCTCCAGCTATCACCCAGTGAATCGTGAAGCCCTTCCATCGTACATCATGCTAATAATACTGTGTAGTGTGAAATGTTTTTCTTATTCAGTACTTGCCTTTAGCAAAGGCTCTAGAGGCTGCCATTTCTCTAATAAATAAATAATAAATGTAATGTGAAAAATAGTACATCATTGCGTTCAGTTCTTAAAATAGCCATACGTAATCTATACACACATATCACAGGTATGCATACGTATATCTGCATTAATATTAGATATACACACGCACAGGTATCTATACATGTATACTTCTATATATATATATATATATATATATATATATATATATATATATAGCTATGCGAGTTAACTGCGTTAGTTCATTTCCTTGACACTGGCAGCAGCACCTTTCATACATGCTAATTAAAAGGCAGAGTTGCCACTCTTCTCCTTAATACTTACTTTACTCTTTGTGACGAACTGAAGAACGGCAGCGGCACAGAAAATAAATTAATGTTGATTACATTTAAAATGTCCCTATGGGTCCTATAGACAAGCAGACGAATGAAGCACGGACAGAATGAAGTCCGGCAGGGACGGACGTCAGACAACAACATGGACATAGGAAAACCTATATAAGAACCGGGTGTATTTTTCGAATGACGTTTGTGTAGAGGTTGAATTCATAAAGAAAAGCACTGTTTCATTTTAACCAAGCACTATAACACTCAGAGGGGCTACCGTGAAGTGTAAACGAACTTCGTTCGAATATCTCCGTCTATGTCGCTTGAACTAGCAACTTAGCAAGTGCGACAGAGACGGAGATACACAAACGAAGTACGTTTTCATTTCCCGGTAGTCCCTCGAATCTTCAAATGTCAAGAGTGCCCGAAATCGCCATATTTGATACGTTAGCCTGCATAACACTGGCGCGGCCAGTCCGCGGCGGACAATAGTAAAATTGTCATTAGCTGTCAAATTTATTATTATCCGCCACCGCAGGCCGCGCCAGTGCGGGGCAGGCCTTAAGTGGGTTTTAATAGCGTGTGGCCTTAAGAAAAGCCCAAAAAAAAAGGATTGTTTGTCCTTGCACAGGTATGTTATGTTTTATTTTATAATGGAAATATGGGATAATTGAAGCATTATATAGAGCTAAGCATTTGTATTATCTTGTAATTAGACAGATTAAAATTAGTTATACACTGAAATAGGATTTTGCTTTATTTATTTTTGTACCCTTGAGGGGCAGCTAGGGTTGTTCTTGAAAATATCAGTAATTAATTGCAATTACGTCATTAGCAAGTCAAGTCAACCAACGACCGCTGCTTGTCAGCCGCGTTCAGGCATGCGGCTGCCAAGCAGCGGTGTTTGGTTTGAATCCCGGCTCGTACCAATGAGTTTTTCGGAACTTATGTACGGAATGTTTACCGTTAGATTTTCGTTGAAGGAAACATCGTGAGGAAACTGGTCTAATCCCAATAAGGTCTAGTTTTCCCTCTGGGTTGGAAGGTCAGATGGCAGTCGCTTTCTTTGAACTAGTGCCTATGCCAAATCTTGGGATTAGGTGTCAAAGCGGACCCCGGGCTCCTTTAGGGGCATTACCGGGAATAACGCTGGGAGGATGACCTTACATGAAGTTCTATCATAATTATCTGAAATGCTGTAGTCTATCTATTCGACATTAGAAATAAACACAATGTAACACGTACGATGTTGCATTGGCAAGTCGCGGTAGGCCCTCTGGCATCACAGGGATTGCCCTGGGATGCCAGACGAGGGCCTACCGCGAAACGAAAACTGACTTCGTTCGTGTATCTCCCTCTCTGTCGCACTTGCTAGTTTGAGCGACAATGACGAAGAATACACGAACGAAGTTCGTTTTCGTTTCGCGGTAGCCCCTCAGAGTTGACTGTTTCTATACAACAATGAAGAAAGCTAGCTCTAATTGTATCCTGAGGGCATTTGCGGAGAGCTTTGATTGTGTGTATCTGAATCATTGTCACATGATTCACGTACGGTCAGCATCAATAGTAACTGGGCAAACGAAGACGTCAAAAGTCTTTATTGAAAAGGAATAAGAGCTTTTGAAGACGTCAATTGCGCAGCTACTTTTGATGCTGACTATACTGACACTACTGACAGTCGAGCCCTACTAAGTGCTGTCCTTATTTTATATGTATTAGGTTAAGTTTTGTAATATTTGCTAACTTTAGGCTAAAAAACTGTAACTAAAAGTATTTCAGTTGGTCGAAATAAATGTTTTGAATTTAATTGAATTGGATGCGCACGGATATTGAGAGAATTATAAAAAAACAACCTAAATGAGGGTGGGTTGACATTTTCGCACGTGTATCAAAGGACGTTTTTGAATACAGTTGCGAAAAAAATAGAAAAACAACAAGTATGGAATTCGAAACTTTTATATAATTAATTCTGTAACATCATTGTAGTACCTACAGTTGAAAAATAATGAAGTTATTCAAAAATCTTTTTTTTTAATACAGTTCTATCTTATCTAGTTCAAGAGAGAACTAGTAGTATTCAGGTTACTACCTGCTACAACCTAGATGTAACCTAGTCATAAGCTTCTTTGCTGTGCCCTTACAGGGTCCATTTTATTACTTACTTGTAGTACTATGTGTGCAATTAATATTTTGTAGTAGCATTCTTTGAGCTACTGTATTAAATAGATATTATTCTCATCTCATCATCATAAATAAGTTACCCTAAAAGTTACGATTTGAATTATAAAAAATATAGGGATATAGTATCGTCAACACCTAAATTCAATAATTGAAAAAAACTAAACTGTTAATTAACTCTCCTAAAATGATGTAGAAAATAATATAGAAAATAGTGTAGAAACCAACGTACTATCGACACGATTATCAATGATTATTTTTCGCGCGAATGTGTAGAGGCCTTTATGTCATTGGACAACATCGATATCGATATGCTGAGGGGCAACCGGGAAATTAAAACGAACTTCGTTTGTGTATCTCCGTCTCTGTCACTCGAACTAGCAAGTGCGACAGAGATGGAGATACACAAACGAATTTCGTTTTCGTTTCGCGGTAGGCTCTCTGAATTGCTTCGCCCGTGGATCACATCACGGCTAAACGAAACGCAAACGGATACGCAAAGCGCAAACGCAATGGGCCATCCACATTAAGTTATTTTACCGCAATTTGTCAGTACAACATGTCGAAGTCAGAATTGGGTGTAGCGTACAGACGTAACAACTGCAACTACAATTTCATTCAGTGTGGCCAGTTAACATTAGGAAAGCGAAAATTGCCGCATTCAAACGGTCCTGCGAAGCGGACTGCAAGATTGTTACTAACCGATAAGATAGGGCAAGACAGCACGTCTAAAATGGGACGACTGCGACATACTCTCGATTTTATCGCACTATACCTCTTGTTCTAACTGTTCTAATAAGAGAGAGATGGATCCTGCGAGAAAAATTGAGAGAGCTCGCGCGCCGTCGCGTAATAGCCGTGCAGCACACAAAAATCGAGAGTATGTCATGGCCGCCTCATGATCGACGTGCTGTGTCGCCCTATCTCATCGGTTAGTAACAATCTTGCAGTCCGCTTCGCAGGACCGTTTGAATGCGGCAATTTTCGCTTTCTTACTGTAACTGGCAACACTGAATGAAATTGTAGTTGCAAAACACCGGTTTCAAAAAAATACAAAATTACAGGGTAAAATATTAATACAATGTTCTTTAGCATATATTTTTTAATTATCGTTTGAATTTATTTGTATGAAATTTGTGAGAAAAAGAAACTTGACAGATCATGCAAATTCCATGGTCCAAATTGTGATTTTCATGCAATTAGTCCGTACAACTCATTTGACGGTTGGAACATGCATCCACACTATAGCAATTAGTCAGATTCTGATGAATTGGGGCTGATGGGCCATCCACATTAAGTGATTTGTCATGGAATTTGCATGATCTGCCAAGTTTTTTTTTCTCACAAATTTCATTCAAATAAATTGAAACGAAAATTAAAAAATATATACTAAAGAATATTGTATTAATATTGTAATATTTTACGCTGTAATTTTGTTTTTGTTATTTTTAAACGGTGTTTTCAACTACAATTTCATTCAGTGTGGCCAGTTAACAGTAAGAAAGCGAAAATTGCCGCATTCAAACGATCCTGCAAAGCGGACTGCAAGAGTGTTACTAACCGATGAGATAGGGCGAGACAGCACGTCGGTCATGAGGCGGCCGTGACATACTCTCGATTTTTGTGTGCTGCACGGCTATTACGCGACGGCGCGCGAGCTCTCTCAATTTTTCTCACACGATCCGTCTCTCTCTTATTAGAACACTTAGAACAAGAGGTATAGTGCGAGAAAATCGAGAGTATGTCGCGGCCGTTCCATTTTAGACGTGCTGTCTTGCCCTATCTCATCGGTTAGTAACAATCTTGCAGTCCGCTTCGCAGGACCGTTTGAATGCGGCAATTTTCGCTTTCCTACTGTTAACTGGCCACACTGAATGAAATTGTAGTTGCAGTTGTTAGGTGTGTACGCTACACCCAATTCTGACTTCGA
This sequence comes from Epinotia demarniana, assembly GCA_945867215.1. Classification (NCBI taxonomy): domain Eukaryota; kingdom Metazoa; phylum Arthropoda; class Insecta; order Lepidoptera; family Tortricidae; genus Epinotia; species Epinotia demarniana. The sequence goes on along the minus strand of OX244270.1, from coordinate 12,939,736 downwards.
CATGTTGTACTGACAAATTGGGGTTTAATCACATAATGTGGATAGCGCATCACAAATCACTTAATGTGGATGGCCCATCAGATTCTGATGAATTGGGGCTGACAAATCACTTAATCAGTTGTCCTTACCTTCGACGGTCAGGTCCTTCCGCCAAGAGTGTTCGCTTGCTACAACTCATTCAAAGTAGATCTTTATTCATTCCCGACGATCCAATGCTTCCACTGTTGCAGGTTTGGCCACACCAAGGAGAAATGTAGATCGTCTCCTAGGTGTTTCCGTTGTAGTGGGGACCACTTCGGAGATTCTTGTGAGGCTGAGTCCCCTAAATGCGTAAATTGTAAAGGGGAAGGAAATCACTTAGCTACTAGTAAGTCTTGCCCTGAATTCCTCCGCCAGGAAAATATCAAGCAATCCATGGCCGAGGGAAACATTTCCTATTCCGAGGCTGATAAGCTACATCCGACTATTAATAAGTCTTTTGCAAACGCAGTTTCTGCTCGCCTACTCCCCAATAACGTTACTTCATACAAAAAAACTGTTTTTAACAGTCCACGTCCCCCTCCTCCTCCCCATTCGGCCCTCTCCAGCGACAACCCACTCTCATCAACAACTGGTACGGCGCTCAATAACCCTCTTGCTTCCGAAAACTCCCTTTCCATCCTTCTCAAGCTCCTCGCCGCTGTATCGAAATTCTTTTCCTCTTCTCGCTCTGAGGTAAATCTGTTGTCCCACGTTGCCCCTCTCCTCTCAACCCTCATTTCTTCTCTGGATAATGGCCCAGACAATCCTCCAATGGAATAGTCGGAGCATTAACAATAAAAAATCAGATTTAATTTATTTAATAAACAAGTTTAAACTTTCGATTTTGTCAATTGCTGAGCTATGGCTCAAACCGAATCATAACTTTAGAATTCCTGGCTTTGCGTGCATTCGCGATGTCAGACTTGACGGTTTTGGTGGTTGCGCTCTTTTTATTAAAAATTCTCTTCTATTCTCCTCAATAAGTATTCCTCCTCCTAATGACTTCAAAATTGTAGCAGCCCGAGTTGACAATTGCACTTTTGTTTCAGTATACATTCCCCGGCCTTCTAAATTAATACTTTCTCAATTGTCTTCTGTTTTACAGCCCCTTCCTTCTCCCCTTCTGATCCTTGGGGATCTAAACTGTCATAGCCGCGTGTGGGGTTGTGGAAAGTCAGACTCTCGGGGAAACGACCTTCTCGAAATAATAGACTCCCTTAACTTATGTATCCTGAACTCCGGCTCTCCTACTAGGCGTACTCGGCCAAACGAGTCTCCTAGCGCAGTCGATATTACGTTGTGTTCCCCTAACCTAGCCCCTCTTCTCTCGTGGGAAACTCTAAACTCCTCTTTTGGGAGTGATCATTTCCCTATCTTGCTTAATTCTCTTCGGTCCCCTAATTCCTTTCACACTCGGTCTCCTAACCTTCCCCTTCTTAAATTTTCCTTACAAAATGCTGACTGGGATGAGTATAAGCTAGAATTGGATGATTTTAGCTCAGCGTTAACACCGATATCGGCTGAACGCATCGATAAATGTGCTGAGTCATTTTCCAGGGGTATTATCCAATGTGCCGAACTCGTATTTCCGGTAAAAAAAAATGCTTCGGTCAGAATTCCTTCTCCACCATGGTGGGATCCTGAGTGTACTGCTGCGATAAAGCACAGGAAACTGTGCGAATACGAGTATCGCCATAATATCTGCCAGGACAATTTTCTTCAGCTCAGTAAATGCATGGCCGAAACGAAAATGCTCTTACAGTCAAAGAAGAGAGAAGGCTGGTTGTCCTTCTGTTCCTCCATTTCCCCTTCCACCCCGGCCCGTTTCCTCTGGGGCAACATCAGGAAATTTAGAGGATGTAAACAGCTTTCTTCAGGTACGCACCCTCCTTCCAGGGAGTGGGCGGACTCTTTTATGGACTCGCTTGCCCCTCAGTATGCCCCAACCTCCTCGGAGACAAACCCATGCTATTGCCTAAACTCCCTTGATCCTCTTGACGAGCCATTTTCCTTGGTAGAGCTTAAATTGGCACTTAGCGGGGTTAAGGACTCTACCCCAGGCAATGATGGGATCCCCTATTCCTTTCTTTGTAACACGTGTGATTCTTTTCTTTTGTATTATCTTGAACTTGCTAATGTTATCTTCGTCTCAGGCAACATCCCACAGCTATGGAAGTCCCAATTAATAATTCCCATCCTGAAACCGAATAAAGACCCTGCCGATCCAACCTCATATCGCCCTATAGCCCTGTCGTCTGTCCTGCTGAAAACAATGGAGCACCTAATTAAGAATCGATTGGAGTGGTTTGTGGAGAGTAATAACCTACTCCCCCCTCCCCAATTTGGTTTCAGAAAAGGTAGAAGCACTATGGACAGTTTGGGTATTTTCACGACTGATATCCGTATTGCCTTCTCCAGTGGTAAATCGGTCGTGGCTGCCTTCTTAGATATTAAGGCAGCTTACGACAATGTCCAATTACCCATCCTCTCGGACAAACTCCGTCAGATTAATGCCCCAGCGAGACTGAGTAACCTCATTCTTAAAATACTCTCGGGTAGATCCATTATTCTCCGAGGTAATGATAGGGACATCGCTCCAACCCGATCGATCTGGAAGGGCTTGCCGCAGGGGTCTGTGCTTAGCCCACTATTATTTAATATCTATACTGCTGATTTGCACTTCGCCCGCGAGCAGTCTAACATTCTGCAATACGCAGATGCTGTCTTAATATATTCTGCAAACTCTTCCATTCCCAGTGCGGCTGAGTGCATCAAACTGTCTCTAAATACTATTAATAATTGGCTCGTCCATCATGGATTCGATTTATCGCCCTCTAAAAGCAATATTGTAATTTTTTCGAGGAAAAAATCTCTCCCCTCTCTCAGTATTTCCCTCAATGGTCACCCTATCCCTGTGAAGCCGCACTTCAAGTTTTTAGGTCTGGTACTCGACAGTAAACTTATGGGTCTAGCTCACTGTGAATACATTGTGGCCAAATGTGAGCGGAATCTCAACATCCTTAGAAGTCTTGCGGGTGTGTGGTGGGGGGCCCATCCTTTTGTTTTAAAGTTATTGTATAACGCTATAATTAGAAGTGTCTTGGACTATGGAACGTTCTTATTGGAACCTGCAAACCAGGCTGCTTTACGCAACCTCGATCGAATTCAGTCCAAGGCACTTCGTATTGTTTCTGGTGCCATGAAATCGAGTCCATTAAACGCTCTTCGGGTTGAATGTCTAGAACCCCCCCTTGATTTACGCCGGCAGTTCCTTTCAGATCGCTACCTATTCCGTACATTCCAATTTTCAGTTCATCCAATTTTCCCCAAAATTTCTGATCTCAATCTTCTCTTTCGTAACTCCCCGTTCTGGGTCAACAAATCCCCTCCATGCTTAATAACCAGTGTCCGAAGGTTTCAGTCAATTAAAGACCCAACCTATCACTTCCCAAATCTCCCTATGTTTGAATTTCCGTATCACGTGTCCATTCTCCAACCGCGAGTCATCTTGGATCTTAATATCTTAAAAGGTGATGTGTGCGCTAGGGAAAGGGTACAAGGAATACTTGAAGAGGACTGGTCTAACTGGCATACCCTGTATTCTGACGCCTCCAAACTTTCACCAGTTGGTTGTGTTGGAGTCGGCACTTTCCACTCTCAATTCGGCATAGTGCAGAAAGTGAAATGTCCCTCTGATTCGTCCGTTTTTTCTGGCGAGTGCGTTGGGATCTTAAAATGCTTGGAATACGTCTTGGTGGCTCGCATTAAACGCTCCATTGTTTTGTCAGACTCGCGCAGTGCTCTAGAATCTTTGCTTTCTAACCCCTTCTCATCTAAAACTCACAACCCTCTTGTTTTCATGATTAAGAGCAAAATAAATGATTGCTATCTCCGTGGGTATAAAATTGTCCTGGCTTGGATCCCTAGTCATTCTGGCATCCCTGGCAATGAGACAGCGGATCGCTTAGCCAAGGAAGCCGTTTCCTGTGGTGATAAGGCCCCTTTTAAAAACTGCTGTTTTGACCTTTTATCACTACCACATAACTATCTATTGAAATGCTGGAATTCTCGGTGGCATATTTCAAGCAAAAACAAAGGCGCAACATTTGCAGCATTACAGCCGGATATCGGACGGAAAGTCTGGTTCTCCAAAATTGCCCTTAGCAAAAAAGCCACCTCCTCCATTATTCGCATGAGGCTAGGTCACTGCCACTCTCCTGTTCATCTCGCCCGGCTGAGGATACGGGACTCCTCCATATGTGAATGTGGTCTTGACGAGGGTAGTCTGAACCACCTCTTCCTGAGCTGCCCTCTCCTGAACCACTCTAATTTATTCTCTGGTTTGATCTCCCAAAAAGTCCCATTCCCCACCCATATGCCCTCACTTTTGGTTCCCAACCCCGCTATTTTTCGTTTACTTTCAAATTTTTTAGTAGTTAATAAAATTAAATTGTGAGTCGAATGTGCCCCTTTTCCTTTTCTCTTGAACTTTTCTGCTACTCGTATCGTTCTGTGCATACCGTTTTGTAATTTATCTAAATTGACGTGAAGCTGGCAGAAATGTCGAATGACGATTGCCATAAATAAGAAAAAAAAAAAAAAAAAAAAATCACTTAATGTGTATGGCCCAAAACGGAACCGGAACACGGACATCACAACGCTAAAACGCTTCCGCGTCGTGTTGTGTCCTAAAAAATAACTGATTTATTTCAATTTATTGTTATTTCTAAGGTGTGCAATTGTTGTAATGCATTATACACATTCATTTAATACGTACGTTACGTAGCAATTCGTTACGTTCTTGATGGCGAATTGAAATTGAACACGAGGTCCTAAAAATGGATTCTGAAACGAGTGAAACTAAGGAGATAAAATTCAAACCTATCAAGAAACGGAACCTCAGACAGCGGATTAAAGTTGAAGACGAAGATTCTGGAGATGAAGAACAGATTTTGGAAAAGCTGCAAGAGGCAAAAGAGCTGCAGAAGCTTCGAGAGCGGCCCAATGGCGTCAGCGTCATTGCTCTTGCTACGGGGCATAAAGTGACCATTGAGGATGAAGTAACATGCAAGGATCCGTATAAGGTAGTTCGCTTATGACAAGCCACTCTTTTCCTTAGTTTTGTCCTCCCTGATAAATGATAATGCACGACCCAATAATCCGCGTCCAAAATAGTGCTCCGCGCCTCAGTATTTCTATGACCTTTGAAGCGCTCTAGTTCGTTAACGCCGTTAACGGTCAAGTTAATGAAAAAACTTCAATCAAAGGTTATACTGGTTAAATTATTTCATCGTAAATTTTACAAGGCCTAAAATCGGGGCCCCTCTTGCTACCCCACCCCTTACCCCAACCGGTATTTTTATGTACTTATTATGGTCTGGTAACGAAACGAATAGACACTTAGATGCGGAATGTGGTAGCCAAATGATTCAGGCGTTCGACTTTCGAAATATTAAGCGGAAGTTATTTATTTGCCACTTAAAGTGAAGGAAACCTGGATTTGAAGTTCCCTGTACTCATTAAGCCCACTACCTACTACAGCTCTCTTTTATTCATGAGAGGAACAACTTCACATCTTTGCCTGTCTCGGCTGCTTCTAACAGTGATATGGGTCGGTTTCAGTATCAAAGCAACTGAATCTACATGTGCTGTCCATGGGGTACCATTCCGCATTCAATCTTTGTCCACCTTTCGTCTTTTGACTCTTTGTGTATGCCCTGCCCATTTCTATTTGAGTCTCCTAAAGGGTAATTCAGCAGTTTTTATATTAGTAATTCCGTTTCAGGTGAAAGGAGGAGGCATGGTGAATATGCAAGCGCTGAAGAGCGGCAAGGTGAAGCAGGTGGATGATGCATATGACACTGGCATCGGCACCCAGTTCTCAGCCGAAACCAACAAGAGAGACGAGGATGAGGAAATGATGAAGTACATTGATGAACAACTAGCAAAGAGAAAAGGTTAGTTTGTTTAAAATATTGTTTTTACACTAGCTACACACCTGGCACTGCCCCCATGCAACTTGCACTATGGGGCTAGCACAAATGATGCTGCGACGCGAAAAACTCTGCCCTCAACTTTCAATTTGCATAGTGCGAGCCATACATGAGAATGTGTGTATGACAGTGGTATCTGTGGAAACAGGTGGGAATAATCCGAGACGGTGATTCGCGCGCGACTTGACTTGGCAGCAAGTCATGCTTGACCTCCTGTTTAGTTGTGAGCACCTTGTAGTTAGAAAGTGAGATGAGAACAATACTATTATAATATACATACTCTTTATTGGTGCCATACAAAATAATACTCAAAGATACTGGGAGACAGAAGTAAAGCAACAGGCAGTGTTATTGCCAAAGAACTACTACTAGATTTAAACTGAAAAAGAATAGTATGTGTGACAAAATCTGAAAATTAATGCAATCAATCAAATTATAGGCCATAATCATACATAACAAACTAATATTGTGTTGTAAAACTGTCATTGACCTTAAAATTACCAAATCAATTTATTAAAAATGCCAGCATTTTATATCATCAATTGCTCAACATTATAATTCTGTTTCCAGAGGGCCGCGACAATGATAACAAAGATGCAGACCAGAATGACTCACTTAAGTATTTGTCTCCGGAAGAAGCAGCCCTACTGTCTCTGCCTGAACACTTGCGAGTGAACTCCACTCACAGATCCGAAGAGATGCTCTCAAATCAGATGCTGAGTGGCATTCCCGAGGTCGATTTGGGCATAGATGCTAAAATTAAAAACATCGAAGCCACAGAAGAAGCAAAAATGAAACTCTTATGGGAGAGGCGGAATAAAAAAGATGGACCTTCACAATTTGTTCCAACAAATATGGCTGTGAATTTTGTCCAGCATAATAGGTTTAATATAGATAGTAACGCGAAGAAACGTAAAGTTGAAAAGCCAGAGGCTCCAAAGACTGCTACTAGTGCTATTGATGAGAGTGTTGATAAAATTGTTAAGAAAGCTAAGGGTGAAAGGGCTACTGATGATTATCATTATGAAAGATTCAAGAAACAATTTAGGCGGTACTAAAACTGACTATTATTCCAGTCCTATTTATACCCTTCAGGCGAGGAACGGTGTCTTGTTTTTCTCGCCTTATCTGTCATCAATGATGATAAAGTTAATTGACAACATTTCAAAATATGTAATGATGCCTAAATCGAAAACCATTTCGGTAATTATCTTATCTGAACGTAATAAAGTGGTTTTCCCATTTTAATTCTTACTCGTTTCGGAGAAAATCACTAAAATCTGTAAAACGCGGTATACCCCGTGCGTGACGTCAATCCTACGTCTGTTAGTGAAAGATGTGGACAGGTGCCATAGAGAGACATAATAATGACGTCATATTTTACTTACGACCTATTGGAATTCACTACTTTTAATTTTGATATTTTTGAATGAAAATAAACAGTAAGGGAGAAATAATAAAACACGTATACCTTAAAATTTCATTTTCTATCGAACTAAATCATAAAATGGACCACTTAAAAAAATGAAATGTTGTCAATTGTTAATTTGACTGAATAAAAAACAAAAATACGATGTTGCAAAAAACATGACTCCTGTGATGAACATTGAATTTACATCTATCTTTTAACCAATAACTTCACAATGATATTCTTAAAAATTCTATTACTCTGCTTATTCTATTAGTCTCATCTCTAAACCAACATCAAAATATTAAGTTTGTTTTAGTGATTTTTGTCTGATAGAAAGATGTTGTTGTTGGACTAATCTTGTTTTGGTCAAAGAGCTTCAGAGCTAACTACATCTAACTTAGTTATCAAAAATAGCTGCTACTCGTTTAATGTTAGGATGTATTTCGTCTTGTTCTGGGTCAAATATGGGTTAGAACTAAATCTAACCTTGTTGGATCAAAAATGGGCGCTACTGGTCGTTACTGGTCTATTGTTAGAATTTATTTTGTCTTGTTCTGGATCAAATATGGGTTAGAACTAAATCTAACCTTGTTTGATCAAAAATGGGCGCGAATGGTCGTTACTGGTCTATTATTAGAATTTATTTTGTCTTGTTCTGGGTCAAATATGACTGGTCTATTATTAGAATTTATTTAGTCTTGTTCTGGGTCTAATATAAGTTAGAACGAAATCTAACCTCGTTTGATCAAAAATGGTCGCTACTGGTCTAATGTTAGACTTAATTTGCATCTATTATGTCTTGATCTGGGCCAAATATGGGTTACAACTAAATCTAACCTTATTTCACTTATTTGGTCAAAAATGGTCGCTATTAGTCTAATGTTAGGCTGAATTTGTATTTGTTTCTGAATAAAATATGGGTTAGAACTAAATCTAACCTTGGCTGCTCAATCAAAAACGGTTGCTGGTTATCTAATATTCGTCTAAATTTGCATTTGTTATGTTTTGTTCTGACCCAAGTTATTTAGGGTCAGAAAATATTTCATCTTAAGTACGGTTAAAAATCGTCGCTACTGGTCAAATGATAGGCTTAATTTGTATTTATTTTGTCGTTTTCTGGGTTCAATATGGGTTAGAACTAAATCTAACTCTGTTTGGTCAAAAATGGTCGCTACTGGTCTATTGTTAGACTTAATTTGTATATTACGATTTGTTTTGTGTATTTACACGCCTTGCTTATCCAAATACGTGTTAGACCTATACCCTTTTCTTGATAACGAGTTGGTGTAGGCACTTTTGTATACAAATGAAATGGACAAAAAAAGTTCAGTGGGCGTAAACAATCGTACAGTCAGCAACACTCTTAACTGACCATTAAAGAAGACCGAGAGAACATTTATGTGCCAAAAGGGATGTCTATACACCTATTGTTTCATGTCAACTTCAGATTAAAGAAAACTTTTGCACATGTCTCATTGCCAATAAGTGAAATATGTAATCGTATTTTACATGAAATGATGTTATGCGAATTATATTGTATCCCGGTCCAGTCTTTTCAAAAGGAACACACAACTGAGAACCTTATCATTATTTTGAAGTTGGTTAAAAAATAAGAAAATATGAAAGGCGATGTTTGAATGTCAACGACATACACCGTCATCATTCCAATATTCTAGCGTTATCGTTTAAATTTTAATATTATTAAAATAAAAGTAAAGGCAAAAATAAAACAATATTTGACTAACAATAAAAAAAAATAACAAGCACATTTTTAAGGCGACACTAACAGCTTAAAACTAATATGGGACATAACCTACATCATTATCTAACGCCAGATCCATCCTTGCGCTCGTGTCTGCACCATGCTCCAGGACACTGCCTCCTAATGATTTCCGTGTCGAAAAAACCAGGTTTCTCAGATTATCTCTTTTCCGCACGACACTACGATCCCAACTGAGAATCAGTTTTTGCTGGTGAATGTACTCAATGTCGTTTTGACTCGCCAACCATTCTTGCCCCAATCGATGGATGGAACTGTTGTCCTGAGCTAAATAATATTGCCCTCGGGATAACTGGTTCGCACTATTCGTTCGTCCACTTCGTCCACTTATTTCGGTGAGTTCCCCTGGACCAATAGCGCTCACCCAACCCCAAATATACAATCTTATTCTGCCACTGGACCTAATTGGCTATCGAACAAAGCATGTTCGTTCGATGTAGCGTTCGTTTTTCCGCCTATACAGGGTGTCCCGTAAATGGCACGTCACACTGACACCGGAGGTAGCCCAGCTTAAGAGGACCCGAACTAACCTAACATGACCCCTGTGGGGATAGGTGTCCTTGGTGGTATGTGCCACAGCGAAACGACGGGATTAATTATAATGAATTATTTATTAAGTCGAGTGATCAGTGTGCGCGTCGGGCAAGGACTGGCTGTGGGACGAGCGTATTGCTTAGTAGCCCGAAATGCCTACTAAGCAATCTGTGTCGCCACAACCCCAGTAAAAGTTGCGGTTTTCGAGTTATTGGCAAATTTAGGTTTTTTACATTATTTACATTGTTAGTGTCGTCATTTACTTGGAAAGCCCTCTAAGTTATTATTTTTTTAATTTTTGAAGTCATGAATAGTTAATTAAGATGATACAAGTGTAATTTTCGATGAGAGATCTTTCGCAGTCATATCGTCGTCTATTGTCTCGGTTTCAGTGGTGGGCAAGAATAACGTCTGGATTTTAATAACTTGCTCCGCGGAGTCTTCTTCACAATTATACGAAGATTCATGAAATTTTATTAAATTAGTGATCAACAATGATTTAAATGTGCATTCAAAGGCATGACAGGTCGGATCATTATTTCTGGCGTTGTATGAGCGCACTCGTCCAAAAAAGTTTTCTATCGCGTCCGAGTTAAAATATCGCGGACGCATTATTTTTATGTATGTTGTTACCCAATTTTTTAAGCTTGGGACCGAGGTCGATTTACCGTTCCCATCTATAAAACGAATATTTTCGATGATGGGGATGGCCTTTATCCAGAAAGCGTGATGCTCGGAGTTTTCGGTGACTGCAGTCTGCAGTTTTTTCCCCTCGTGTGCTTGTGGTGGGTGCTGGCACCGTTTACGCTGTCGAACAGGTCGTCGAGGAACGTCACCAGCTCCGCCGTGTTGGTCAGCGTTGCGCTCACCGGCCTCCCGTCCGCGTAGTGCGCTGGGAAAAGTTATTTATCATTTTAGAACAAATTGCGTGCCAACTTACAATTATTCAACACGTCAAAAAAATTATAAAAGACTATAAAAAAACTATGAAAAAAATGGATTAGAAATTGTGCAATGGAAGTCACGGAAATCTGAACGATGACATTAAGTGTTAAATCAAAAAAATCTTGAAATGCTGATGATATGAATGTCTATTGCCAAGAAATTACAGCTAGCGTCATCACTTAGGCTGTGGACCTTCTGTACCTTTAGGTACTATAATTATTCTGTGGTTACAGCAGCCTTAGCCTTCGCCACACAGCGCCACTTGCTGTGAGCGGGACATGGGAGGTGACAGCGAGGTGCACGGTCGCGCGCGATAATTATCAGTTTTCAAAATTAATCCGCGAAATAACTGTTGAATTATACTCGTAACCTGATACGGTCGAACTCACAAGGGACTAAACATCGTTGTGCCTTCTCGCTAATGTCATGTTCAAACTGCAATACGAATAATAGATAATAGTTAAAACTGCGGGTACCTGGGTACAAGATTCCAATTACAATGGCAGTTTTATAAAAAGTCGGCCACATTAAACAATCTCAAGCGTAAGTGTATAGCTACTTACAAAATGAAGCTGTGTAGGATAAAGCCGCTGCCATGGTTTTGCTAAAGACACGTACACAGTTTTTCACCTGAAACGTGTAACAATAATGATTATCGTCAATTTGTTATGCATGAACCAATGAAGAAAGAATGGCCGCAATATTATTGTACTGTCAAAGACCCCATACTTATTATTAATTAAAGAGTTGCTTACTGCTAATATTATTCATATAGAAGAATATCAATTATTATGTCACGTCAAAATTGAAATATTGGAGAGTGGTTTTGTTTATTCTTCTTAAATATAATGTAGAATGAAGTTATCATTATTATTTTATCGCGTTATACGCTCAAGGGCACCAATATGTATTCACTCACAGTTTCATAAATATGTACCTATACTACAAGCTTATTGTTGCAAAAATAAAGTCTGTGTAAATTTTTTTTGTGTTGTATTAATTATTCAATCATTTGACATGTTACATTCAATATTTGTATGATAAGTTTTAATTTACCTATTAGCATGTAAGGTACAACTGTTAGTGCTATACTTATTAATGGTAATAAATAAATACATTTTTTGAGACTTTGTGGTGCATAGCTACATATTGGTGCCTTGACTGTACACGGTGTTGCAACACGCTGGCTTTTCCCTGGCCAGACTATAACATGTAAGCTAAGGTAACTGTACACTATTACGGGATCCTAAGGAACGTTTGACTTTGAGAATTAATTAAAAAGTAAGTAGACACTTTTCTGTAATAAAATTTACTTTAATGCATACATTGGTTTATTAAGATTGACTTACATTAATATTTTTCCCCAGGTCGTATTTTTTATATAGATAATAATTATTTTACAAAAAGTCACGTTTGTCCATTAATCCGTGATATAATTTAGCCCGCGCTATGATCCCGGGAGTCGGTGCACCATATTGCGTGATAGCTTTATCCGGTGTGCGTATACAGCGTGTAACTGGAGTAACTTTAATATTCTTTTGTATCAAGTAAACTTTAAGTACTTACCTTAAACCTTATTGTTATAGTTTTTACAAAAGTTTATTTCACTAGAATTGTTCGTAGGTACATAAGTAAGGTACGTTCTTCTACAAAATTTGCAAAACATTTTGAGTCACTAGAGCTATAATATAGCATAGGTACTTTTAAGTACAGTCAGAATGCAAAATTATGGTATAGAGTTGGTCTGATGATGAAGACGGAAGGTTGCCATAGGAACTCTTAATTTATACATGATACACCTATTAGCATATTTGGGCTGTTTAGAATCCTCTCAATGAGTATTTAATGATAATGACAGAAAAAGTACAGTCGACACGAAAAGCCTCTACCAAAAATGTTTTTTTTAAATTCAATTTCAAAAGTTTATTTCACTAGAATTGTTCGTAGGTACATAAGTAAGGTACGTTCTTCTACAAAATTTGCAAAACATTTTGAGTCACTAGAGCTATAATATAGCATAGGTACTTTTAAGTACAGTCAGAATGCAAAATTATGGTATAGAGTTGGTCTGATGATGAAGACGGAAGGTTGCCATAGGAACTCTTAATTTATACATGATACACCTATTAGCATATTTGGGCTGTTTAGAATCCTCTCAATGAGTATTTAATGAATTGTTCGTAGGTACATAAGTAAGGTACGTTCTTCTACAAAATTTGCAAAACATTTTGAGTCACTAGAGCTATAATATAGCATAGGTACTTTTAAGTACAGTCAGAATGCAAAATTATGGTATAGAGTTGGTCTGATGATGAAGACGGAAGGTTGCCATAGGAACTCTTAATTTATACATGATACACCTATTAGCATATTTGGGCTGTTTAGAATCCTCTCAATGAGTATTTAATGATAATGACAGAAAAAGTACAGTCGACACGAAAAGCCTCTACCAAAAATGTTTTTTTTAAATTCAAATTCAAAAGTTTATTTCACTAGAATTGTTCGTAGGTACATAAGTAAGGTACGTTCTTCTACAAAATTTGCAAAACATTTTGAGTCACTAGAGCTATAATATAGCATAGGTACTTTTAAGTACAGTCAGAATGCAAAATTATGGTATAGAGTTGGTCTGATGATGAAGACGGAAGGTTGCCATAGGAACTCTTAATTTATACATGATACACCTATTAGCATATTTGGGCTGTTTAGAATCCTCTCAATGAGTATTTAATGATAATGACAGAAAAAGTACAGTCGACACGAAAAGCCTCTACCAAAAATGTTTTTTTTAAATTCATTTCTTATATATATATAACAAATGAATGCATGTCTATATATATATATATATATATATATAGACATGCAGTGAACTAGCCTATTCCTAAATGACTTATAAGGAATATTTGGAGTGTAAAATGTTCAATAAAATATGACACAATCTTTAATGCTCAAAACTAAAAATAAAACTAACAAAAATAGTGTGAATTATCTACTCATTACAACATAATTATATTCATAATAAATCAGTACCTAGTTAACCTAAGCATCAAATTATGATTAATCAAAATCAGGTACAGAGAAAATGCCTCTTTTATTTACCGACACAGGCGTGTAAATTTTTTTCAATACTTCATTCGCATCATACTCCAAAACATCTTCTTTCTCCGGCCAACGCCAGTTAACACGGCCGTTAAGAATACCACTCATGGCCATGGTTTTTACGACATATTTTTTATAATCAGTCTCACTGTCATTTATTTGCAGGACTTGCCCAGGAAAACATTGTCCTTCATACCTCACCACTACATAGTCACCTGTAGCGATCAGACCTAAACCATTGTTTTCTTTATTTTCATGCTCTAATTTTTCAGAACTCCTTAACTTTCTCCTCTGCTTTTCTGTATCAGTGTTCTTGTTATTAGTCAGGTTTTTGTCTAATAAATTAACATTAACTTCAGCCTCTTCCGAATTTTCGACAGCTGTATCCGTCAGTTTGCTCTTTTTTGTTACTTGTACTACTTTCTTCTCCTTTTTAGTGGTTTCTTTTTGTTGCTGAGAATTCTTTTTTTCTAAACGTTCTTTTTTTCTTTGCTCAGTTTTCTCTACCTTCTCCTGTTTTTCTCGATTAAGTCGCCTCTGATATTCGAGGTATTCAGCCCCAGTTGCAACAGTTGGAGTTATCTTTTTTCTAACGGTTTTCTTTTCGCTAGAAGTTTGTGTTTCTGGCCATAATAAAGCGTTTTTGAATGGAGTTGGGAATTGGGACTGCAGCGATTCGTTTTCTGGCCTAGCATGCTGTGAGGGTGAGTGAGGATCTGTTACTAACGTACTTTCGTTGTTGTAGGTAGATGATTCTAGTGAGTGTTCTGTTTCAAGGAATGGCGATGTATTTAGATATTTTCTTAAACTTATGGCTGGTTGTGGGCTATTAGCTGTGTGTGTTATTCGGCCTTCTATTTCATAGTCAATGTTGTTCTGCAACCTGTGACCATTTTTAAGATTCGGAAGTTCATTACTATCTTTGTTTTCTAAATCTGTGGCAAATGTATCATTGGGGATTCTTTCGGAAATTTTGGCAGTTTTAGTAAAAGTTTTCGGTGTGGACGAAGAAGGTATCATCAAGGTGTCATAATTTTCTAGTTCTGTGATATCAATAGGGCAGTCGTTTATGTCTATATTTTGAAGGACCTCATTATTCGCTTCCATGGTCGCGTCACCAAAGTGATATATATTTTGACCAATGCTTGTGCTTGAACATGGTGCAATAGAATTGTCTTTGATGTTCTTCCAAAAAAAGTAGAGGTTCTCATCCCGCATGTCTCCGGTCCATATTCCGGAACATTGTTCAAATGCTTTTACTTTTGTTGTTCCCAAATGTAACTCTATTTGTTTGATGAATTGAATAGAATCCGGTGTTTCTGATGGAATCAGCCTCGACGGCAACGATTTAGAAGCTGGTATGTTGCTAGAAGAGGGTGTGCTTGTCCCTGAACTTGTGGTTGAAGCAGATGTAGTTGCAGATGTTTGTATTAGTCGATCATAGTCAACAGCATTTTCATTAAACGGATATAGGCCACGTTTGCGGAAACCATTTATTATTGTTTCTGGTTTCAAAGTCTTTTTTATAGTTTTATCAAGAACCGGTCCAAAATCTGCTCTTTTCATACGACGACCGCTGTTCTCCAAACGCCATTCATGAACGTCTTTACTCCAAGCTTTTTTTAAGGAGTGAAATATTGCAACATCCATCGGCTGCAAGGCGTGAGTGGAACTAGGTAGCAAAGCTACTAAAATGATTCCATTTTCTCTGCAGAACTCACACAAATGGAGAGATAAATGTGACACGTGACCATCCAAAAACAAGACAATCGGTTTTTTTATGTTTTCCTTCATGAGAAATGGATTGAATACATTTGTGATATACTCATAAAAGTTTTCACATGTCATCCACCCATTGTCGCTTCTGCCAACTGCCCAGCTCTGGGGATATTTATCTAATATGTTCCCCGGTATGCGTTTATATGGAAACAACGCTAATAAGGGCATCAATTTTCCACTGGCAGATGCACCGAGCAAAAGCGTTAGACATTCTTTATCGTCGTTTCCCGATTTGCAATACACGGACTTGGTCCCAGTTTTAGTCAATACAGCCTGGCTTTTTGGGTTCAAAAAAAAGGCAGACTCGTCGCAATTAAATATTCTAGATGAGTCATCTAGCGCCTCCAATAAACAATTTTCCTCAAAATACTGTCGCACCCGCTGGAACGAAGCACGTATTTTATCTTCAGTCGCTCCAACACGAGACATAGTCAATGTTTGACTTATTTGCAATGTTTGCTTTTACTGATCGTAGGATGCCTCTTCAGAAAACCTTCGTACCAGTGCCGACCAGGCAACCCGTCTTTAAATTTGTGTGGTCGCTCAAGGTTTGCAACTAATTTTTGCACAGAGTGCACAAGTATGTCTTTCGTAATCGGAAAACCAATTTCAGCCATCTGCATTATCCACTCAACGATCAAATTTTCTTCTGATCTAGACAACACAGTTTTTGCCTCTGGATGACTTTGTGTCGTATATTCTCTACAAAGTGACATCGATAGGTTGTATCAGTGGAGCATCGAGAATAGACTTCTTTTCAATGTTGCTAAGTGTGCGCACGTAACTTTTAGCAGGGCCCGTAATCCGCTGTATAACAATTACTACCTAGATTCTGAGGCAATTACCCGGGTCGATTCCATTCGGGATTTAGGCGTTATTTTAGATAAGAACCTAAATTTCCATGAGCATATCAACTCGCTGGCTCTTAATTGTTGCAGGGGATTAGGGTTCGTCATTCGGAATGCTAGGGACTTTGTTGATGCCAGAATAATAAAATTCCTGTATACCGCTCTTGTCAGAAGCAAGCTTGAATCGGCCGCTGTTGTGTGGAATCCTCATGAGACAACATATATCTTGCTTCTGGAAAAGGTACAAAAAGTATTCTTGCGTTTTCTGTACAAAAAAATGTACGGTTACTACCCATTTCTATACCCTACAAAATTTTTGCTAGGCGTTTTAGGTTTAAAATCACTAGAGGTGAGGCGAAACTTCGGTCTTCTTTCCTTAGCTGGTAGAAGTTTGCGTGGTGATTCAGACTGTCCCGGATTAGTAGCTCAGTTGGTGCGCCTGTATGTTCCCTCGCCCTCTAGATATAATTTTCGACCTCGTTGTCAACATTTACTAGCGGCGCCGGCAGCGCGAACGTTGTCTCGCAGAAAGTCCCCGCTTATTCGAGCTTTGCACTTCATGAACTCGTTGCTTGAATCAGCACCAAATTGTGATATATTTGCTAGCCGATGGATAGATGTGTGTGATGAATGTTTGACGTTCTGCGAGAAGATGGATGCACGACCGTCTTCTGTGTTATTATAATAATAGTTTGTTTCTTTTGTGTATATATATATCTACATTTGTTTTGTTTCACAGTGCTTTGGTGTTACTGTAATGCTGTGAAATTGTATGGAATAAATAAATAAATAAATAAAAATAAATAAAATTTCTCGTGTATTTTGTCGTACAGCGTTTGATTTGGTATGTTGAACGTTTTTGCCGCTTTGTAGACCGTCATCGATCCTTTATTTATTTCTTCTAAAGCTTTTACTAGGGTTTCGGGAGTATAATTTTTTGATCCCATATTTTTCTGCAAGGAATAACAAAAAATATATTGAATAAGTAGGTTGTTTTAATAAGTTTGATGGAAATTTAGCCGATTCTCGGTAAAAATAAATTGAATTATTCAACCTCAACATATAACCAAGTATACGTATATCTACAAGAAACTGCAGTTTTAAATAGGTAGGTATATATGGGAACATGAAAAGCATATTATGGTCGAATCTAGAAATATAAAGGTATTCAAGAGAGCAATAATAAAATCAAGAAACATCTTGCTACTATATTATATTCAATCACTGGGATTTATACAGTTACAATAAATTTACTCAGGAACAAATATTCGTGCTCATCACACAAATAAATGCCCTTACCGGAATTCAAACCCGGCACCTCCGGCTTCGTTAGGCAAGGTCGACACCAAATAAGCTATAGAGGACGCCAAATCTTTATTACAAAAATGATATAAAGTGACTTACCTTACAATTATCCTCCCTAACTAATGATTAAAATCCACTCGCATAACGCGACACAACAGCATCTCACCTTAATCACTTAATACGAAATTATAATATTATTCAACCAAGTGTACCGCGTATGAGATTTTATTTTTATGTTAATGAAGGTACTTCAAATTACTGGTCGGCCGCAGGCTGGTCTACCTACACACCACACACTACAGCGCACTATTACTATCCCACTAGGACATCACAATACACTTGATACTAACTTTTGAATGTACGATAACAAGTACATGGGTTACAGACGAGGGGGACGAGTTACGCTCCGCGCTAGGCTTCCACCGTACTTATGCGCTTATTGCGCTGGCGAGGGTGATGCAATAAATGGTATAACTTCGGTTCCCACGCTATTCCCGTTAGCCGCGGGACAAGCTTTACTTCCTTCCTTCCGATTGAACGCTGAGTCCAGCGGCATTCATTGGTCCGTTACTGGACCCGTTATGTAACAGTGTCTTTGGGTATGTACCTGGGCTCTATGATGCGGTACGGTATTTTAAATGCCAAAAAATGTTTTGGCCTCTCGCTCTCCAGAACCGCCCGCACAATTATTTTAAAAGACGAGACACTCAGGAAATATCCGTAGGTACCGATCGACCAAGGTTAGGAATTGCGAATAAGTTGAAGCCATGAAGTTTTATATTTTGTTATGTTTTGTTTACGTATGTAACTCTAAACACAATGTTGGTACATACGACTTTATGCATTATCATTATAAAGCAACTTATAACTAGCAAAATGGTATCTACTTAAGATTGCAAAAACACGACTAGAAAACATGCCACTATACTAAATTTAACTTTGCAACAAACGTGCTCGAGTGTTTGCGGTTTTGCAAGCGACACGCTGTATATATTCGAAAATTATTTTTTACCGGAATTAAAGAAAATGTTTACAACCTCTGTTTTTCATGTATGGAAGGTGTACTACCTTTCATTATTATCGCAAAATACGCGAAGACTTGAAAAGTATATAATACACATACTCCCGTAATTAGGAACATAATGGAGTACATTATTACGGGATACCGAAATCTATTTTTTCAATTCGTAATTTAGAAGTAAATTGCAGAATTAACATATCCCGTCTATATGTCACGATAATCTGTGGTATTTTCCCTTTTAGATGCTGTACTTTCTGGAAATTAATGTATGCACAATAACGAGTAAAACCCGCAAACAATCACTGCCTACTTTTTCCGATTACGTAATAACCCGTAATAATGTACACTGTCACTAATCCACGGCCATAATCGCGGGAGTCAAGATTTCGTTAGCAATAATTATTAAAATAAATTGAAATATCGTTGATATGAGTCGTTAGTAAACACTTAACATTAATTGTACTGCAAAGAGCACTTCAAACTCACCCATAAATTAAAATACTCTTACGAGCGTGCGAAGATTCCTTAAGCGGACACACAACACTCCCGTACTAAATGGCGGCGCGGTGACGCCTGACGATTTGATAGGCTAAAACCGGTCTTAAAAGTGTAAGGTATATTTTGATATGGGGTTTTGTTGGTTTTACGGTAGTTTTAGTTTATGTGGTATCGAACAAAATTACGTTATTTATTGCGGTTTTCTTATTTTACGCCTTGACGCGTAATAACACGGCATAATGTACTATCCCGGAGAAGTGTACCATTAAGTATAATTTATACACGAACGAAGCAAAAGCCAGTTATTAAATTTTATAATGCCACAATTTGCTTAATGGAAGTAAGGTAAAATGTTTACCTTCATTTTCTTAATGTTCTCCGGGAGTATGTGCTCGTCGTTGAGTTTGTGGACCAGACGCGCCTGCGCGTGCCCGCAGTCAGTGCGGTACACGTCCACCAAGTCCTGACGTTTTACCCTCCATTATTATATTTTTGGTCAAGAAGTTGTTTCGAACCCCTTTAATTAAATGTGGCGGATCATACACCACACTGAGGTGCTGACCATTTATATGTATGGTATCATCTGGAAAATATACGTACAAAATGTAGTAACATTCATGTAATAACCACATTTCAACTGAAGTTTAGTGATTTTCTTCACTTTGACGTAAACCATTTTATGTAAACCGGTCCAATTATTTTTCCGTTGAAGATTCCCGTCCACAAATTAATTTTAAATTGGTTCTGTGACCGGTCTTCTCTTTTTTCGTGTGGATTTTCCATCTGCCAGCTGTGAATGTTATGCAGATTAAGATATAGTTAAAATTTTTTGAACTGAGCCGAATCCACTTCACGCATTCACAATGGCTTTGTGTTACCAATTGTTTGTTATCTGCTTTTGTATCCGTACTTACTTACAAGGAAAGGTTAGAAATACATTGAATGTACATTTGATTCTCGACATTATCCCTTGTTAAATAAGATTTAAAATGGTTTTAAAAGAAAAAAGACCATACGTTTTTTTCTGTCAAGTCATATCCATCTTGAGCACTTCAGGGACGGATTGTGGTATTAAATAAAACTATGTCGAAGTATAAAAAGTATAATTATCATATTGTAATGTGATAAACCGTTTCCGATGGTGTTCTAGGACGGCTATCGTTTACCTTGGTGTGAAGGATGCTTGACACGCTCGGAGCGACGTCCACACTTGATTACCTGCACCGGGCTAGTCAGACAGGTAGATAATTTCTAGAGATGCAACGGATAGTTGTTTGGCCGGATACCGGATACCGGATATTCGGCCTGGTCACCGGCCGAATATCCGGTATCCGGCCGCCGAATATTCGGCCGGCCAAACGATACCTACATTTTAGTTTGGCGGCAGGCGCGTCGTGCAGGTTTCAACCTGTTACGTATTGTAGGTTCACGCGGACCGTTTTCTGGGCAAAAAACAAGTTTTATTAGGTCAGTGTACGGAACTATTTCGTATGCAGTACACGTGCGCCCGCCTATCTTGCTGAATAGATAAGTTTTTAGTATTACTAACCATTTTTCGAAGTTAAATATCAAACAGAAACACTATTCGGTATCCGGCCGGATAGTGCGCAACTATCCGGTATTCGGCCGGATAGTAAATAATGGCCGGATAGGCCGGATACCGGATAGCAACCGGATATCCGTTGCATCTCTAATAATTTCACAGAGGTGGGTGCGCTTTGGGGTTGTGGTCATCGGTATGAGCTGATTTAGAAGGGCGCCATGCATTTATAATTTATTCTTTTAAATGCAAAAGAGATTAGACAGGATACCTATCTCGCACTGGTCAGAAATATGAACAAAGAAAGATTATTTGACAAGCAGATTTATTGCCATTAAAACACATGGATACAAGTATAACAAGCCACTAAATCTTAAATAAGGCTAGGACGTGGCTACCTCTTAAGAGATTTAGATTTTAAATTGTCTGACCGAGGACGAAGTCTTTGTATTTAAGTTTAATTAATTAGGGAGTAGGCATAGTTGTAATGCTTGGTTTGTATGAGGCTGTGATATTAACGCTAAAATTATAACTTTACTTGCAAACACATGGTTTCATACCAAAACGTGGTTCTTGAATATGGAACGAAATCACCTGGTGGAACGCGTTGTACACGCGTCACAGCGCCGCCGTAGTCCACTGCTTCAACCCAGGACTCCCGAGGCAGTCCTGCTCGTGACGGCTTCAGCAGATGGAGAACCGTCGCCACATGTGACCCGGGTACAGCTTCCGGCGCCGGACTCCAAAATTGCCTATGCGTGAAGCAACCTCCGCGAAGCAATCCCCACGGAGCGGCCAGCAAGCAGTCGCTGCAAATCACATTAAAGTTCAGATTCAGAACAAAACGATCCTCAGCTATTATCACACTCTCCGCAACAAACACTGAAACTGTTAAAATACCTGGCAATGAGTAAAAGCAAGCCTAGGTGGTTTTCCGCCGACCAGATTTATCTCCTTACGTCATTTAAAGTTATGTCTGAAACAAAGAATGTTATATCATTAAGCCACGTCTCAACGTAACAAATATTTCCATCGTACTCTCGACAACACTCGTGTCATACATACCAAAATGTTCATTGTGTCATCGCAGCATTAGGTCGCGAGATGCGTTGAGATTAAAACTGCATTGTTAAAATTGACTCTAAGTTAAACAATATGGCTTTTCAGCCGAAGCGCTTTCCAAAAAAATGTACCCTCCTCCGTTCACGACATCTTGCAAAGAAAAGGAAGGCCTCTGCGATTTTTGACAGCCGCAAAACTTTACCACAGACAATCTAGCTCCGTCCTCCCGTACCACACAGATCGACTTGCATCAATTGCACTGAATGCATGAAGACTAAAGATTTATCAACAATTAGCTTCAATGCTTCTAAAAGATCTATTTTGCGATTTCTAAATTATCTGTAAAGATATTAATAAACAATAACATCGATCGGTCTGAACTGTTATCGATGTTATTTGCAAGCTCGGTGCGCTCGCAGTTCCTCCGAACATCAGTAGGTGTCGCCTTCCCTTGAACGAATGAATGAATTGAATGGCGCTATGAGTCTTAAAACCCACAACAAACGCCTCATAAAATTAGACCGTAACACTACAATAAAACGCTCCGTATCGAACATTTTGACGCGACACTAGCCGAACGCCGCACGAACGACGAGCGAGTTCCAAGGTCCCGCGCAGAATGACGGCGGGATAGCGGGAAACCGTCCGTGTAGTTTAAGCGTCGGTTATCAGCGGCGGTTTGACGCTGCATGCGGCGGTCGTATTACTCCCGCCTGTGAGCCGCGACGGGAATCCGCGCAGTATAGTATGCAGCATACAACTTCATATTAAATTGTGTCCAGTGCGGTTAGGAAGCGGTTTTCCGCGGCGGGAGAACCGCCCTTGTAGCCTTAGCCTTACTAGCTCGCGGTGGGACCAGTGCCTTACATGTGAATATACGAGTATTTTGGCGTCTTACCTGCCTTCATTGGTAATTTAAAATTAATGATTTTCATATTGAATGCTCGTTAATCAAACCACTCCTTCACTTTCTTGCTTCTTTGTTCTTGTTTACCCATTTTGGTACCAACTGATAAAATTTCACTCAAAAATCATCCATTTTCCCCCTAAAACAACGTTCTGTTTTCAGCGCGAAAAACACTTATGAATTTGACATCTGGTAGTATTGCTAGTGCTGTCTTTCTTTTTATTATCTAGATTTAGATCTCCTCTACACGTCAACAGATGCGTCCGCGGACGCTGACAGATGCATCCGCAGATGGATCACCTCGAGTTGTCCACCTGTCTGTAGGTCGATCAGTCTATTTATGTTCATTCTCGACAGACGCCACGTGTAAATGTGGATATTGGCCTACTATCTTGATAAACTAATTTGCCGTCAAGGGTACCTTAATCCTGTTCCACGTGTTATGTGCAAAACTGCGCCTTAACTCATTCTGTTCATAATTTCCCCAATATGATTTAAAGTCAGCTACGCTATTCCACCTATCTTTATAAAACCGAGCCCAATCTATAGCGGCTCCTTCTAGACACTCAATTACCGTCTCAAGCTCGTGTTCCTTTGTTGCCACTTTCATTAGATAAATGTCACCGGTGGAAAGGTCACCGCATGTGACGGCGTTTTTGCGAACTTTGGTCGGCCCACATTAACCTTTTTTAGGCTGTAGATAAGTCTTTTTTTCTTCTAAATTCGTTTTTATGACTTCTGGGTTTGGTTGGGCGAGTACGACTCACTTCTAACATTTGGATTGGTATCTATAATGACTTTGCACAATGTTTTTATGATGTGTTGTACGTTACCTAAGGGATAACTAATTGACGAGATAAATTACAAGATTACGAACACTCGAGAATATTTATATTTCAGTAACAGATTTACATGTGACACTGTTGAACCCCCGGTAACGACTGGCGGGCCGCGGCCTAGGGACGCGTCCGGCAGTCGCTGTGCTGCGTTAGCTCATATCCGAGTACATATGCACTGTGATATGAGTCGACTAAGCTAACATGTCGTTACATCATTTCCCCCCTTAAACAAAAATAAAAGTAAGTGACAATATTTTGGACACAATTTAAATTAACAGGTTCACGGATCTCTAAATCCCAATGCTAACGTGAGCAAACCTCGCGCCGTCGCCGTCCCACAGTTTGCTGACGCGCCGCATACCTTAGGGCAGGCACTGTTTCAACGCGTTGTTATTAATAAACACGATACATACTTATACACTTGCACTAAGTTACTTATAGTATACAACATCTGAATGATTTAATTCACATAGAGTGGCTTTAATATATCACTTGCTGTTTCGGCACAGGTTGGGGCTCAAAAAAATACAAACAAATCATCATTCCTGACTCCATATTTAAACATTACAAAGTTCGCTCAACTCTCAAGCACGGACTCGCTTACTTTGATGTTGGCTCATTACGAATGCTGAGTGGGAATGACACTACGCGGATTGTTCGGTTAACCCTGAATTAGCTCGTCCGTGCTGGCAATTGTGTGTAAAAAAAAAAAAGGATGACGAGATTACCTAACACACTAACTGTTATTTTTAGTGATTTAAACCATACTTACTGATCAACTCTTATAACCGGATAACATCTTAGCAGAGAGGACTTTTGGCTCGAGAGCCGCGCAGACCTATAAATGGTGGGAGCCTTCGTTGGTAATTAAACAAGCTACTAAAGTTTATACCCTATATTATATTGACGTAAGTCCTCGCGAACATGACGGTCTCGAGGAACCGCAATGACATTATTTACTCTTAGGCCTAAATACAGTCATAGATCGATCGAACGAGCGCGGGTCGAACATACTCTGTTCCAAACTGACCCGGAAACCTAATGTTCTTGAAATGACTACCGGACTCGGTCGATCCATCCACACAGAAACGGAGAGTACTCTCGCGATGCCGACTTAACGTACGACGCGGAAACGCAAATCCGATTTTTCATAATTCTTAATTATTCATTAGCCCTAATTTCGGTATCCCGAATTTTCATAATGTCTAATTTGTCATGACCGAATTCTTACTAAGACTAATTTTATTTGACCGATTTTTCTTAGGCCTAATATTGCATACCCTAATAATGACTACACCTTATTATCAATGTCTCTAAAATCAGTAAACCGAATCTTTATTTTGCCTAAGTATTTTAGGCCTAATGTCATTATCCCGAATTGTCAGTAGTACTGATTTTATTACACCGGATTTTTCTTTTTTCGTATTATGTCGATTCTGGCGCTTTGCGCGGCGCTCTGGCGCTCGCTCGGCTCGCGCGCTGTAGGGTCGCTGTTCTACCTAACACTCCTCCTCGCTTCGCTCATCGTCATACCTACACTGACCTGCCATAAGATAAGAGAAGAGAAGCTGCTGATGATAAGCGAAGAATAGGTAGGTAATCCGACGTCTATCCGTCTCTCTCTTATTATAAAACTTAGAAAGAGAAGTATAGGGCGAGAAAAGTCGAGAGAGATCGCGCGCCGTCTAGTACGTACCATAACTACCATATCAGTAGAACCTGGCAGCCAAGAATCCATCACCCCAAATCATTTTCTGATTGGCTCCTCTTCGTTGTAACCGATGCCCGGAGCATTCGATGACTCAGAGTTCTTCCTTCGCAAACAATGGCGCATAGCACAGAGACTTGCAGATATTTTTTGGAGGCGAGGAAAATTTCACCATATGACACGGATCTTGAAAAACTGCCACCTCCTTGTCACGTGATGGGTGTGTGAAAGTAGTTTTCAAATCATTAACGTCATTTAACCTGCAACCTAATAAATTTGCTGCACTAAAATTTGACCTACAGCCATCAAAATTTAGTGCCACTACAGTAACTCCTACATCATAGCACTTTGCTAAGCATTTCCGAATTAAATTCGCTTTGCATTCTGCCGCCAGTCCATTCACAAAAAAGTACGCTACCGGAAGCTTCCAATTTTCATTTAAACTAACCAGCATCATAACAAAAGCTTGTGACGAGATTTTATCAGTTTCTGTCGTTCCAGTTCCGAAGTCAACCAATCACTCTGTTTTTTTTCTATTCCATATAGGTTGTTGTCGTATGGCCATTTCGTCAACAACAAGTGTGCATATAATTTTTGTTTTCGTTGCCAAAAACTGTTTTTCCAATAGCTCGAAAGATTCGGCAGTAAAACCAGGAGCCGCATCGACCTTTTCGTACCATTTACCTAAAGTGCGTAGATGAGGCAAAGCATCTTCAAAAACTTGGCGTACAATTATTTGTACCCAGTTGGACTTTAAAAGTTTAAGGTTTTAATGCAAATTTAGGCGCCGACGTATTATCTAGGTATCCTCCTCGGAGTGAACTGTTTCAAGAAGATAAAGTGCGTTTGCCGGAAATTCTTTATATGGAAACAGGGGTTAATAGGGAATTGATTAGGAAGTTGAGAAAAATATCGGAATTTCAAAGAAACGATCCTGAAATTCAAGAAATTATTCAACAGTTAGAAAGTTGCGAGTTTACGGATAAGTTAGGCAGAATAATTCAAAAGTGTTCGTTACTCGAATGGCGAAGCGGCTCTTACTTGAATGGTCTTCCTTATGTCTTTGTCAATTGACAATTGTGTGGGCTGCCCATATATGATTTCACACGGTGTATATCTAGATATTTCATGAAAGGTGTTGTTATATAGTAGCTCCAACTTAGGCAATACCTTCACCCAACTCCGGTGTCTCTTTTCACAATAGGTCCTAAATAATAGCCCCAATTCTCTATTAAGGCGCTCCACAGAATTTGGTCTAGGATTGCGGACCGTAGTATACACGACTTTAGTCCCTATTCCATCCATAAACTGACCCCATTGTTTAGAAATAAACTGACTCCCATTATCCGTCATAACTGCTTTTGGACGTATAATTTTGATATACTGTTTCATTCTCCCTACTACTGCGCTTGCCGTAGCCTTCCTTAGAGCATAAAACTTTGCAAATTTACTAAACGAATCTTGTATGACAAGGATATAACTCATGCCAAATTGCCCCGACGGTAGAGGCCCGTATAAGTCCGCCATAACTAGGTCACCAATATCACTGGTAACTATCGATCTACACGGTCCTACGTGCTTCTTATTATCGTTCTTAGCCATTTGACAAACATGACAATTCCTAATTAATTTTTTTACTTCCTTGGTTATTCCTCTCCAATAGAACCGGTCCTTTACGTATTTAGTTACTTTGTACGCGCCCTGGTGTCCCATCTCTAAATGAACTTGCTTAATGACGTCATTTATCAGCGCTCTCGGTAGGTATATTAGGAAATATTTTTCTCAACTTCCTAATCAATTCCCTATTTACCCCTGTTTCCATATAAAGAATTTCCGGCAAACGCACTTTATCTTCTTGAAACAGTTCACTCCGAGGAGGATACCTAGATAATACGTCGGCGCCTATATTTTCCCTACCTTTTATGTGCTGTATATCTTGCCTTATGTCTTGAAACTAGCTGCCTTTAAGTGCCCTGTCTTTGTCCTTGTATCAATTTTTTATTTTTAGTCCTTAAATCGTTGTGTTTTTTAGCTGCTTCTTTTATAATTTAGTTTACCGCTTTGCCATGCCTAAGATGAATATAGATTAAGATTTAGGAATGCAGTCAGGTACTTACCGTCGGGATATGTCCCATCTGCATATAAATAAATCCGCACAGCATCTGGTTCGCAAAATAATTGTGTAATCTATCATGTTTAGATTGTGTAGATATCTTGGCAATGCCGTTCGTCACCCGAGTCATGAACCTGTACAGAAAGCAGTCGTTTTATGTCTGTACCTACAGTTGAGCTTGTGACGTTTAATATTTAATTTTGCACTATACTGTATTCGTTTTTAGTTTTCTTCCTGTATCACAATAGTACATTTTTGTCGAAGCAAGGGAAGTAGGCTATTGCTGGCTGAGTATTATTTTTAAACGGACGACCTTGGGAGTCCGTTTAATTTGATACGAAGCCAGCAATTGCCCTTCCGGCTAAGACAAATATAGTGCTTTTCTCGAAAATTGTGCAAGAAAACAAAAATGTACTTTCTGAAAATGATAAGGAATGCATTTCTTCTCGCCGCTTTATGAAATTGTAGTACGCCTTTCGATATTTGTCTTTTGGCTTTGCAACTTACACTTAACAAATAATCAATAACTGACCTTGCAGCTTCTTTTAGATCTCGAATGATTTTCACGTCAATTTTCTATATTTTCCGTAAAAACAATTAGCCACTGTATGTCAAAACGGGATATGTTTTGGATTTGCATTGCCGCCTTTTTTTAAATAATAAGTTGGAAGTGTATTTTTCTTCCGAAAACGCCATAAGTTATTTGAGACAACTTAAAAGTCGCGATAAGTCACAGCTACGTTATGGCTGTTTAGGACCTATGCCTTTTATTTATATGGCCGTTTTAACTTTTTAAAAAGTTTGTACCACGACAAATAATGGAATTTGTATGCAACATTGTAGTCGAGCAAAATCGAGCCGGCAAGATATTTTATTTTTAAAATTTTGAGTAACCATAAACTGCACTTCACGTCCTGGTTTTTTACCAATAAAGTCAACTTTGCCGATGATTTTTGAGAAAATGTATTTTAAACTTGTTTTCCGTTTCTGTATTTACGTATATTCAATTTTTGTTGTTATATGGCTCCATCTAAGCCTATCGAAATAAAAGTTGCGTTCGGTCTGTCAAGTTGACAGTGACAGTGACACTGACACACAGTTTGGCGACGCATTCACACGCTGCAATCTGCCGTGCCACTCTTTCAATTCAATTCAAAAATCTTTATTTCGGATAAGTATCCATATCGGGTTAGTTACAGTAGGAACTTATATCTATGTTAGCTACACATTAATAAAAAGATAAAATAAAATTCAGATTAAACACATCAAGTCCTACCAATCAAAACGCGGAGTGACACAGATCACGGCTATTTTATATACCTTACTACTGTCCTGATCTGTGCCACCCAATGACACAGGATGGGGCAGTTGTACCTATCTGCTATCACCTTCAAAATGCTGTTTTGACTCCCCCTGACACGGACCATCAACGATGCAATTTTTTTCCTTATGATCGCGTGGAACCCGTTTGTGTGAGCGTCCGCGAACATTCCTGAGGCACTGCACCATCTAGGAAGTCTCAACAGCTTTCTGAAGGCGTTATTGTACTGGATGCGAAGGGCGTTATAAGCTCGTTTCGTATATCGAAACCACAAGCTGCTTGAGTAAAATGATTGGCAATATGCTTTAAATAGCTTCACTTTTACCTCAGCAGAGCATCTCGCGAACCTGCGGGCCAACATATTACTCCTCACTGATAACGCCCTCCGCTCCCTCTCCATGTCACCGTCATCACACAAATCACTCGATAGTATGTGACCCAAGTATTTAAATGACTCCACTACCCTTAATACCTCTCCACCAAGAGTTACTGGCGGGATAAAGTAAGGCTTAATTCTCCCTGCCTTAAAGACCATCACTTCACTCTTGATGGAGTTGTACACGAGCCCATGAGTAGTGGCATACTCTTCACACCTGGCCACTCACTCAGCAGCACCATGTCATCGGCATAGCTAATATTGTTAACACACATGTTTCCAATATAGCATCCCGCATGCATGCCACTGAGTCCTGCTATCAGGTCATTCATATACCAGTTAAACAGCCTCGGAGACGTAAGACCCCCCTGTCTCACTCCACATTGCATCCTATATTCGTCTGATAAAGCTCCAGCCCACTTCACCAGATTACTTTGGTTATGGTACCAGTAATCTAGAATAGCTACGCACTCGTCCGGTTTACCTGCTTCCCTCAGTTTCCGCCAAAGAAGCTCGTAGTTAACTCTGTCAAATGCCTTTGACAGGTCCAGGAAGCAGGCATAGACTGGAGTTTTTCTGTCCGTATAGTACGCGACAGCATGCTTCAAGCACAGAATGGCACTTTCTGTTGACAACCCACTTCTAAAACCGAACTGGGCGTCGTGGAGTTTAAGGTACTCATCAAGAGTGGCATTGAGCATACTGTCGAGCACCTTGGCGGTGGTTGTGGCAAGCGAGATCGGTCTATAATTAGACTTGTCCGACAGATCCCCCGTTTTATTTTTGACAACTGGTACGACTATGGTCTTCATTAATGCCCTAGGCAAGTAAGCATGAGTAACACATAAATTCAACAGCATTGAAAGCACTCTAGGCAAATGCACTCCCGCATACTTGAAATGCTCAATACTGAGGCCATCGTGCCCCGGTGATTTACCTCTTTGCATTTTATTTATAACATTTGCAGTCATTTTTGTAGAAAACCACATCTTGCGAGGTGTGTCAGTGGCCCCAGCATCGGGTACATTGGTATGACGCGGCGGCTCCGGAGGCAACAGAGACTCAACAGTGAACTGTTGTCGAAATAATTCTGCAATTTCTTTGTGCCCACTTATTGCTCCTACACTCTCAGGCAGGCCAGGCCCCACATTCATGTTTTTCGTCTGTTTCCAAAATAAATTAAACTTGTTTCCGCTATGAGCGAGAGCAAGCCTATCCATTTTTAACTGGTCCTCCCGGTCTTGGCTACTCTGAGCTATTACCGCGAACTAAACTGCTTATTTTTATATGTATTCTTTAAAATATGTTTAGCGTAAGTATTTGTTTTGTGTTGCCTTCCAGGAGGTAACTCGAGTGAAGGTTCCGACGGAAGACCAGCGCTGGCCTTCTAGGTTAGCACCATGCTGAGTCGGGGCCTTTTCGTGGACTGGCCTTTTAGGTTTACTGTGTTTTTTTTTTATACCCATTGTTTTGTCCACGAATAAATGTTTTCTTTCTTTCTTTCTATCTCATTTAAATGTTTCGTTAGTAAGAGACACAGTTATAGCTTTGACCACCACGAAATATGTTAATGCGACCAAGAATTAACTACGTCACCTATGCATCAAGTTGGTCTATACTTTTATAGGGCCCTCTAGCGACAAATGAGGGTATTAGGCGCTTCGACGTTGCTAATTATCTACTCCGTTCATCGCTTGATGGCGTTGCGAGTATAGTAGCTAGTAAAAATACTCTCCAAGATTAAAATCGGGGCCAATTAATTTATGCATTAATTAACATGTTTTACATCAATTACATGCATATTAATTATTCCAAGAAAGGCTCTATTTATTCTCGTGCTCATTCAGAACGATAATGAGTCATTTAAACAAGGACAATATGAGTTCAAGTGGAATGGGCAAGGGTAAAGAATAGATAGATCGTTGATTAGGACGTGTTTAATAATCAACTGGATTAAAAGAAAAGAAAATAAAACAAATAGAATGGCGGGCGGCTCCGATGCGACCTCTTCCTACCAGGGGCTGAAACAAAAAGAAATAAATCAAGGAAATGAATACTTGAATTGTCAGGAACGATGCTGAGTAAGGCGGGCAGATCAGTTGTAAAATACTCTTCGCACTTGCCTAGCTAGTCCTACTAATGTTAAAAATATAAATGAAATGCTTGATATTAAATCATGCGTGGGCGGATTAGCCGATTTGGGTGGATTCAACATAAATTGAAATATGGGATGGTTCGTCCAGGATCATAGGGCGCTTATCTGGGTCGGCAAAGTCGACTTCAGACACTTACTAGGTATGTTCTCCTAACCGATGGAGCTACATGTGAAAGGGTTTATGATTATTAGGGAAACAGAAAGGAAATTACCGCTGACAGGTCCATCTCATGACTGGCTCGCCTCCGTCCGCCCGACCGGACGGGCGCACCACGCTGGGGTAGGAGCGGACGCTCAACGGCGGCGAAGCGGGGGGTCGAACGGGCGACCGCCTGGCCCGAGGAGCCGGAGCCCTAGGGAGAGCGACGGGCGGGACGGGGCCACCACCGGGTTGAGCCGGAGGCTCAACCACGGCCGTCGGGTGGTCGGTCTGCGTCCCGACGGACCTCTGAAATTGGGGGCGTGGGAGCCGGCGAAATGTGAGCATCTAAAACGGGAAAAAA
Organism: Epinotia demarniana; assembly: GCA_945867215.1. Classification (NCBI taxonomy): domain Eukaryota; kingdom Metazoa; phylum Arthropoda; class Insecta; order Lepidoptera; family Tortricidae; genus Epinotia; species Epinotia demarniana. Next base: position 12,907,978 of record OX244270.1, on the reverse strand, counting down.
AATCAAAAGAATTAGAAATATATAAAACAGAGCTACGGGAAGTTAGCTAACGAGGACATACAGGCGGGCTTTATATTATGCAAAGGCTTTGTATTAAGCTATATTTTGATAAACGCATAAATAGCCGTCTTGGAATCAGGGCACAAAAGGGGAGTTTATAAGTTAAAGTTAAGTGAGGGTAAGAAAACTTTCAAGCAGATCAAGTCATGGAGAAAGGTGGGAACGACATTTATTGCGTGATTAACGAATTAATCTAAGAAAAGGTACAAAGTGGGAAGGAAAAGGCGGCGGCCATTTCTGGCAAATATAGCTTGTATGAAATGAATTTCGACAAAAAAAATACTAAAAGAAGGGAGGGCGAATGGTTATAAACCTTAGATTAGTTAAAAACACTCAAATTTATAGTCTACTTACTTTAAGTGAGGCGGGATCCATCTTGTTCAAAGTTGAAGTATTGGCATCTGAAGCGAAAGTGATGGCTGTGGTGACACAAACAAAAAGTTGTTCCCGCCAAGAGATCGAAAACCGAGCCTAAATTATGGACTGAAAAAAAAGAAAAAAAAAGGAGTCTAGAGGCGGTGTTGTGATGCACCCTAATTTATTAGCAAATTAGAGGCATAATTAATGTAAAGTATGAATAGGGGTAAATTAATAAAGCAACAAAAGTACAAGGCAGGATTAGGGCCTATGGCTGTGGGAGGTTGCTTGGTTCGCTCAATTGCAATATTTGCTCGAACTTCTCCTAGGCAATTTATCCCAACAACCTATCATGACAGTGGGAAACATTAGGCCGCACCTTATAGGTATAACGCGAGTTTACTCATCTAGTAGCTTATTGCAGTGAGACATCGTGGTTGAATCTAAAACCACCAAATACAACCGTACCAGGGTGGTTGTGTTGTTGCAACAAATTTAGTACTAGCAACACGGACTACATAGCCAACGAGGACACCGTTTTGTAGCAGGGTCCAGAACAAGGGTATCCTGCTGTTTCGGCAAAATATTTTTCGCCAAATTTCACTTCCCACAAAACTTATGGCAGCAGTTTCATTTCCCAAACGAACAAATAGCACATTTTTTATTCGCATTTTGTTCATTTGGTCAAAATATCATTTGGCATAATTTTGCTTTGTCAAATGTTATTAAGACAAAAGTTTATTAAGCAAACACTTTGTTCGGGCTAGTTTGTTTTCCAAACAAAACATTTGTTCAAATTTTCATTTCGCACATTAGGTACAGTCGAGGACAAAGAGATGTATACACTTTTGGCCCCCTGATTATAGGTCAGACAGTATAGTAAAATTAGAATTTTGATGGGTAGCGGGCTAACGAAATAAGGTGCGCAAGTCGCGCTGGGGTCTATCAACATTTTCGCGACAGAAACTAATAAGGTACTGGTTACAAATCGCATAGGCAATTAATGATAAGAAAAGAGAACATGCATCAATGTGTAGGTGGTTTCTTGTGGGATTCCAGGCGAACGTCTCGTTGGTTCAGAGGGAGGTGACGTTTCCTCACTCTGTTCTGGGGCTCCACGGGCGTAGCGCTGGGCATCATAGCGGCATCGTACGAACGGTCCTGGAAATGTTAATCACGAATATAAATATCACCTTTCGTATAAAAGAAAGATTTTTGACAAAGAAAAATATAGATTCGAATGAGGAAGGCAAAACACGTGAAGCTTGTCTCCCAGCGCCACCCTAAACAGGAACATACTAAGGAAAAGGGCGCTGGGTTTTCGATTATACTCCTGGATACCGACTATGCAATAGGGTAAATAATTTATTTAATTAATTATACTCAAGGAGTATCAACAGTTACAAAAGACAAAAAAAACCCCCAAGGTATAATTCTTATATATTAATACAAAGCCAATTATTGGAATTCCCAGGTAAAATAGTAATTATTGTAAACACTTCACCGAGATTCCTATCTCTGTTGGTATAGTTCTGTAGAGAATAACGTGGTGCGGGGGCGCATGGGAAAATCCAATTTGATTTGAGGTTTAGAAGGTGGAGCCGGTACTAGCACAGACAGATAGTATCAATAAAACATAATTATATATTTTCCTCCCACTCACAAAGCGGCGGCACCCCAAGGGTTGGTAGGCATGCAAGGAGTCATCGACTTACGAATTCCCTAGTCACAAATACAGCGCTTCATTAGGGCCTTAATGGTGCGAAGAATATTCCGGGCGGACGCAGAGGTTTGCTCGCCTTATCAAGCACACACAGAGTGGTTAGGGAAGGGACGTCGTTGTTATAAATAATAATATAAAATAGTACGGGAAATAATTACCTTTCGTGTTATGGCGTTAGAGGAAGGGGTCCAGCAGGATAGATGCTATGATAATAGTGGAGATTCACATGGTCCCAACTCACTGGAATTGGATAAAAGTTTATAACAGCGGGAACATCAGGAATATTAATGTTTCATTATGACCATTGGCACAACGTATGGTTTAGAAAACCAAAGAGAAATGGGAATATATTATGATAATGACCTACTCACACTGAAGAATAAGGTGAAAATATACAATAGACTAAAGGAATTAATGCATTTAAGGATCAACTATATATGTACCTACAATGGAGATCCGCCGGTATTTTTTAAATTTCGCTGTAACTACTAGTCGGCTTTCCTCTTAGAGCATATTGGAATGATATCACCAGAAGCACTGTCAAGACACCAATTGTAGAGGCGAAAACAGTATGGGGATTCCTGAAAATGACAAGAGATTATGATATCAGCATATTGACAGAGAAATGAGCGTTGAATCATTTTAAGGGATAAAACGATTTAGTGTGTGTTCAGCTTTCCGGAAGGAATAGACAAGTGGTTATGCTACTATAAACTTGGTTATAAATCATTGGTGAGGAGTTAGAAATTTAAGAATAGCGAAGACTATTCAGTTGCAAATGAATGCTAGTGGCACTATAGAGTCACGGTTTTCCGCGACATTGTCAATTATACGTAATGTAGGCTTATTGATATATCCACGGTGAATCGCTTTTAAATAAAATTAATAAATCAGATATAATGAGAATTTTGACAAATAGTACGTACCTTAGAGGAGACGTCTACCAGGTGACGGATTTCTCACGGTGAAAATCGTACAAATTTTGTTGTATTTTGCGGGCCTCGTAATAGATCAAATGAAAAATTGGAAATCGAAATCGGAGAACGATGTTGACAGTTGGCAGGGACAACCGACCGCACCGACCTGTGTTGCCAGAATTACGTCTTACTTACCCTAAAGTTACCGTATAATTTTGCCGTACGCATTTTTTTAAAGTAAATACGCTGTTATTTTGGAGATTAAAGATGGTTTCTGACAACTAAAGTATGCCAAGGGTTTAGTCGTTTCGCGTGACCCCTAAGGCTTGATTTCCTCTTACGCTGACGTCGGTCGCTGACTTCGGTCGCGTATGACATTTAAAAATGCCCGCAGTGCGAAACCGATCGCTGTGCGGAACAGTCGTGTGCGTTTGTACGTGGTGATTTTTTTGACAATGAAACCGTTCATAAATGCAATTACTTACGCAGACGAAGACAACGGCGAAAAAGATATCACATTCACCCACTTGTTGTTGAGAGAGCGGTGGCTGGTGAATTTTCCACATTATTTGAAACACTACGTGCGGATGAAGAAAAATTCTTTAATTGTTTTAGAATGTCGGTCAAAACTTTTGATGAATTGTTATCAAAGTTAGAAAACCATCTAAAACATATTTCTATGTTTCGTGAAGTTATATCTCCAAAGGAACGCCTTGCCGTTACATTAAGGTAAGTTTTAAAGGCTTGTTTACACTTTGTGAAGTAGCAAGTGAAGGTGATAAATGATTTAGTTAACATTGTGCAAGTATTATATAGACTCGCACTTGTCACTTAATAACCTGACCGTTTACACGTTGTTTTTACAAATCACATAAGAAGAGAAGTGCAGGTCTTCTCACGTGCATTAATCAATTTGTAAACAGGCCTTTTCATAACTATTTGCTGCTTCCTCAGTGCGTTTTCACATTATCCGATCCGATATCGGATGTAGGATCGATATCCCATATATTGAAAGCGCCATCTTTGATTTTTGCCTTTGAAATCCTTCCTACATCCGATATCGGATCGGATAGTGTGAAAACGCACTTATGTTGGGGGATAAAAGCAATCGTGCTATACCGTTGCAGTTAATATTTGCCTGGAGGTTAAAAAACAAAACAAAACATTATTTATTCGTTTTTTATTTATTAAAATAAAAATACAATTTTAAGAAAACAGTTAGTGGTCTTCGTTGGGTTGGGGTGGGTCGCGAATATTTTGGTACCCTTGTGTTAAAATTTGGGTATCGGAGCTCAGTGCAGTGGGTATATACGTATACATTCACCGAGTCTCGTGAATCGGCGCTTGAAATTCCTTGAAAAGTATTATATCCCGGTGTATAGGTTGAGTTCGAACTTCCAGAATAATATGACTGAGAAGAATTAGATCTATTACTATCGTATGGGTTTACAAAGCTTCCAATTTCCATGACTTTTTTTAAAACCTCGGACCGGAAAATCAATTTTTGGTGCATTGAAAATTTTTCCATCATCGGTAACAGTGACATAAAAAAGTAAGGTCATCATTTCTGAATAGCTTAGCATTATCTTTAAACATAGACATCATTTCTTTATAGAAATCATCATGTTCCGCGTGTTTCCTCTTTCGTACATTTTTCGGTTTTTTATAAATATAAGCGTCAGTCGAATTTTGTGAGGAATCACGGGTCTCTATCAGCGGAGAATTACTTGTATCCATACCATTGTCAAGTAAATTTTCTAAATCGATATCAGTATTGATTGAATCTTCCACTTCTACGCCATGCTTTTTATCCAAAAATTTCATTTCGTCGTAGTATACGTACACCTTTTTCTTACCACCTCCGGAACCCGAGGCAGTATTTTATAGTGTATTTTTACAGCGCATATACGCATCTCTCGCCGTCTTCCAACGCTGCCCTACATTTTTTTCTGAAACAATAAGAAAATTATGTAATGTAATACTTGTTAAAAAGTTTTTTTCTCGCGAATCGTGTGAGCGCCATCTTGCGACGATCCGGCGAGGCTCGGTGATGGCCGAGCGCAGCGGAACGTATTTTATACTTAGCGTACGAAATCTTACCGGTGCCTATTTTCCGCGTTACATGTAGTTATATGTATAAATTTAATTGTGATAGTGCGTCCGAAAAGAGCCTAGGGTAAATCGTTAGTAACTGGCCACCGTTAATAACTAGCCATCTTATAATACTAAAAACGAATTGTAAGTATTTATAGTTAAAAATAATTCATTTTGATATGGACTGGCCAGTCTTCAATAACTGGCCACTCCATACTAAAATGGATTCACTTGGTTGCTTGTCAGATGATTTTGATGACTATGAGATAAAGTAACTTTTTTTTATATGTTTATCACAAATAATTATTCTTTCTTTTCAGGTTTCTGGCATCAGGAAGTTCTTACGTAGATCTACATTACCATTATCGGCTTGGGGAATCAACTATCAGCAAAATCGTTCCAGAAGTGTGTACAAAAATTTGGGAAGTTTTACACGACGAAACTTTGAAATTTCCATCGTCCCGTGAAGATTGGTTGAGAATCGCGAAAGGTTTTGAAGCAAATGCCAATTTTCCCAATTGCATCGGAGCGATAGATGGCAAACACATCCGTATTATATGTCCCGCACATAGTGGAAGTTTATATAGTAACTACAAAAAGTATTTTTCTATCGTTCTCTTGGCTCTTTGTGACGCCAATTACTGCTTTACATACATTAATGTGGGTTCTTGTGGAACAGATTCTGACTCGACGATTTTCAAGGACAGTAACTTGTTCACGAAGTTTCAAAATGGCGATACAAAAATAAACCGGAACCAAGACGATTACCTGGGATCAACGGGACAACATTTCCTTACATGATTGTCGGTGATGCAGCGTTTAGAATATCACGTCACGTTCTAAAACCATATGCTCGAAGCAACATGACTCACAAAAAAAAATTCAACTACCGTCTTAGCAGGGCGAGACGCTACATCGAGTGTACTTTCGGTATAATGTCAAATAAATTTGGAATATTTCAGAGGCCTCTGAGAACTTCATTGGCTAACAGCATCAAAATAGTAAAAGCATGTTGTGTATTACATAACTTTGTAAGAGTACGTGACGGATATAATGTTAATGACACTATGACTTTTTTCGGTATGCAAAATTCACCCAAACGCAATGTACAGTCGAGGACAAAGAGATGTATACACTTTTGGACCTAATCGAATGCGGTCGCCTCTTCTCTTTCTCCTCTCTCTCTCTCTTTCTTTGTCCTCGACTGTACCGAATCATACTAACATTAATCGTTCCGGCGATAGTATAAGAGACGCGTTAGCAAACTACTTTATTTCACCAGAAGGGTCTGTATCCTGGCAAAACCAATATATTCATTAAATAAATATAAATGCATACCTGGGCCGATTATTCTACCCTTGTCGCATTTTGGAAAAGTAGTGTTCAAATACAAATTGGTGATTCTGATGAAAAAAATACTTTCCTTATGTTTATTAAGTATTAAGCTATTTTAAAAATATAGAAATCCACAGGTTAATGCTTTAATTTGTCAGATAATTGCATATTAGTGGGAAAATCAGCGGTCCGACGTTCCCGTGAGTGACGAAATTGTAAAGGATCGGATAGTACTCCAAAACTTGAAAACTATTAATTTTATTCCTTAAAGTATAAACATAGGCCTCAATAATCCTTCTCAAACCAAAAAAATATTATTTATTATCAAAATCTTGGAAAAAACAGATTTTCATTTCCACTGAGTTACATTTTGTACAAAATGTACCCTATCTTTTATTATAATTCAGTGAAACGACTAAGTAGAAAGGAAATGTATTTTTTTAATACAAAACAAACGTGTAAACATATCTTTAACAGCCATAAAAACTGACTAGAATTTGTATATTTTGCAAAAATTAATATTTTAGTCAAAAGAAATGTAGGACAATTTCTCAGTGGAACGAACGAATAGGGGTGTATCCACAGTGACCCACATTTTGGCAATATTTTATCTTTATATATAAATGCCTTTGTCCTGACTGAGTCACTCATCAACGCACAGCCGAAACTACTGGGACTAGAAACTTGAAATTTACACCAGGACTTCCTTTTATGACGTAGGCAACCGATAAGACGGGATTTTTGTAAATTCCATCCCTAAGGGGGTTCAATGGGGGTGCAAAGTTTGTATGGGGGAAACTTTATATTGTGAACTAGAGGCTTAAAACTTTGTAGAAAGATTACTTATTAAGATACATAAAAAGTAATTTCAGCGTTTAAGAAAATTCTACCCCTAAGGGGGTTAAATAGGGGTGCAATGTTTGTATGGGGGAAACATTAATTTTTGAACTATAAACTTGAACTTGAAAGATTACTCATTAAAATACAGTAAAAGTAATTTCTGCGTTTAAGAAAATTCTACCCCTAAGCGGGTTAAATAAGGGTGCAAAGTTTGTATGAGGGGAAACTTTCCCTTTTGAAAGAGAAACTTGAAACCTTGTAGACAGATTACTTATTTTTGAATACAAAAAAGTAGGTACTTTTAGCGTTTTAGAAAATTATATCCCGAAGGTGGTTAAATAGGGGTGCGAAGTTTGTATGGGGAAACATTATTTTTTGAACTAGAGACTTGAAACTAAATAAATCTATAGATTACATAAAATAACATTTCAACTTAATAATGTATACGAAATACCGCCTTTAATTTTGTACTTCGCTATGGCACACATTATGTAAACATTTTCCCATTACCTTTCCACTTAACTACATAAAATGCTTTCCAAGGCCTAATGCGTTGTTAACAACAGAAAATAACGAAGTTGTTGTACATGGGCCGATAATATTTGAAGAGTTTCATCGATTTCTCAAATGCACCATACTTACCTTCAGTACCTCATCATATCTTTAGGGGTAGTTAGTAGGTGAGTAAAAGATACCTTTGTAGGGAATTCTTAAAACTGATTTTATTTCTATTTTACGATGTTTATATACATTTCTTTTATCTCACTAACTTACTCTATATCTTCGGGAACTTATCGAAATCAACGCGTGAGTAAATAGAAACTACCTATCGTCACGATTCAGATAAAGTCGCGCGCCGGCACAGTTCTCCCCCCTTAAATTAGCCCGTGGCCTGACTGCGGCTGTCGACGACGGCCTTCACTCTTCTATCCAGGAGCTTCAACCCCATGAAGGCGAACAGGATGCACACCGTCACGATTAGTTGAAGAAAGTCGCGCGCCGGCACAATATCTGTTGCACTTCTAATGTGTATTTTGATGATTTGTTGCCAAGTTAACGATATATTATCAGAACTGAGGAATTCCATAAGTCAAAAAGGTCATCATCATCATGCTATATTGTAGAATATACCGAAATCGCCATATGCATGCCCATTATATTTGAAGAGTTCCCTCAACTCCTTACGGATTCCATCACCAGATCTATGCCAAATGTATGCGGGACCTAAAAAAAAAAATGAAATGCGGGTGAAATGTATGTGTACCTTGCAGATATCTGCTTGCGAACAAAATAAGAATTATCGAAATCGGGCAACGTAATAAAGAATTATCACCGACGATATACATCCCAAGGGCGAAACGAGAACCTTCATCATTGTATTGAAGTGAAAGTCACAGGAAAAAACTAGTCTTCAAATTGTTATCCACATTTGTGCCCATAAAACACAGCTTTATCGTTCCAATGAGTGACTTTTCGTTCCAATGAGAAACGAGATTTCTCATGGGAACGTCACGTTTTGACCTTGCGAAACAAAATTTACATTATTATCAATAGTAAAGAGAATTTAAAGATTATTTGAATACATCAATAAAATAGATTAATTTGTTAACAAAACTACATATTAAAAACGTACTGAAATACGAAAATTACCTTAGAAAAGTCCGTCACTAAATGGAAATCACAAAATGCACTCAAAAAACCTCCGCAACGAAACCTGCTTTCACCTCTAATTATTTGCCATTACTGACAAAAACAAATATGGCCGGCACTATATAGGTATTGGAATGTTGCCAAACCAAAAAAATGCTATTATTGGTAGGAATAATCAAAATATCATCGAAAAATGTTCGTTTCTCAATAGGAATTTCCACTTAGTTACTTTTTATACTTAGATTTAAAAACGTTTTATATATATTAAATAGGTATTATCTGTAAGAAAAGCATTAAAATTATTAAATATGGATACATTTTGAAAACTTATAGGTCGTGAAATCATAGTATTACCTTGCAGAAATATGTAAAAATGCGCTTGCAATTTTTAATTTCGCGGTAGGACATGGGAAAAACAGCAGTGTTGCTGACTTTAAAATTGTATAATTTAAAAAGTTTTCATTATTTGAAATAAATAACCATACAGTATTGATGCCAAATTATCCCTTTCTATGTATAATATTAAAACGTTACCCAAAAAAGTTAAAAGTGGTCTATAATGATAAGGAAACTGGTAGGACATGACAAAAACTCAACTATACAACGATAGAAAAATCGGCCCCTACAATTACGGAGCACAGTTATAGATGTGTTTAAGTTTAACAATAATTAATTTGTATAACTGTATACTAATAAAAAAGTTGATTTAATATAAATTTATATGTTTTACTCACCAATGTCCTTTTTCTTCCGATCCTCAAAACTTGTAAAGTTTGGGTATAACGTCTCGCAAATTTGCGTCCATGCTTTTTGTCTTGCATCCCGATCTTTGTACAAGTTATGAGTAAAATCCCACAATTCGGGGCGCTGGCGCACCTCACTTATCACTCTCTCTGTGTCAAGCGTCGTATCAGCCATAGTTGCCCGGTGAAAACCTTTTCTGATCGCCTGTGCCACGTTCACGTGCGTACAGCGCAGCGGTCAGCTTCGCACTGAGCGCGCTATAGTGATCTATAACGCGTCAGCGCACCGACGTACGCGGCGCTGACGAGCGAGACCGACGCGCGCCATCAGCGCCGCGTAGCAATAAATCTGCCGCGGACGTCAGCGTAGGAGGAAATCAAGCCTTAAGCTGGTTATACACTGCCCAGCGGGCAGTCTGTTCGTTTTAACAAATCCACCAAAAACGATTATAAAAACACTAGATTCAGTTAAATTGTATAAGAGAATCGTCTTCCACTAGACGGCTCTCAGAAAACCACTAAATTCACTCTTTATGAAAAGGAGTACAATTTTACCTACCAAATGTTAAGGCAAAACCACAGTGTTATATATTACCGTATTTTTTTTTGGAGGTTCTATTAATTTTGTTTTGAATTACCGAACATTATGTCATAAGGAAATTGACTACCGTACAAGGCATGAAATTACCGTACGGTTGGCAATGCTGTGCGTTACAATAAGTCGGCGGCATAGACAAAATAGAATATTACTTGCAAGTTCATGAACAATATTCGCATATATCAAACTAATTCTTATTATAATGCTTTTACGTTATTTTGGAATTATCAATTATATTTTTCATTCATTCGTTACACAGAATAACTAAGAATAACGCATTTATAGAAACCTATCCGACTGTAGGTGGCGACACCATGTATGAAGAGTCTCAGTTTATAGACAATCCGTGGGGTTTGAGGTTATAAAAAAAAGGGGAAAAAATTAAATTAAGAAGTAAATAGCCATCCAAGGGGACTAATCATTTAGAATAGAAATTAATACTGGTAAATCGGTAAAGATCGTGTGGATGCAACTTATCAGAGTTGTCGCGGAATTGAAAAGTTTATGCATTTCTGAACGAGTTGACGTTTAGATATTGTCGGTGCCGTCGAGACCGCCATAAAAGTTTTGTAAAGCGGAAAGGTTTACGGGATAAAATTAGTGAATAATCGTGTTGAGTAATGCTTTTTCAAATAAAGTATCGTTCGGGGATGATAAATCAAGGATGGCCATTAATGACCAGTGGTGCAACCACGGGAAAAGCCTGGTTGTTTGGTGGATGTGTTGTTTGTTTGTGATGGTTTTAATAGTTGTGACAAAGTTATACTGTGCGCGATTATATTCAGGAAACGGGGTAAGCATTGTAAATGAATTGAAATGTAAGCCTAAGTCAGAAATTAATAAATGTAATGCCTAATTTCGACCAGTACTTGCAACTGTTTGATGGCGCGGACGCAAAGCGTCGGCCTTGAAGGGCGCTAGCCTGGATTCCTGGCAGCAAATCTTTTTGTATCTTTTATGTGATTACAATTTGTCATATTAAGTCTGTACATACCATTTTGTAATACAGCAGAACCTATTTGCTTGCCTTTATAACAGATAACGCCGCCAGCCCTGTTAAACGTCACCACATAACCATTCTCTATCAATTTGCTGACCGATATTAAATTTGTGGACAAGTTAGGAACATATAAAACAATACTAAGTGTATGCTTTTCATCTAAGTTTATAAACATTTCACCAGTACCAGCACAGTCTAATTCCTCATTATTTGCAACTTTAACTTTACTCACATGAGGTCTTAAATTTAGAAAATAGTGCTTACTATTGACCATGTGACTCGTTGACCCCGAATCGAGGTAAAAATTGTCTTTTGCATGAACTAACATCGCTGAGGCAGACAAAGCTTGATCCACGTTCTGCTTTCTGTCACGTTTCCGCTTAAAGTAGTTCCGTTGAAGATGACCGGTCTTCTTACAGTAGGGACATCGGGCCCTGATGTCTTTCTATGAAGAAACAAAGGCTGTGTTGTCATCAGTTGATCTTCTAGTCTCCTCTTGTAGCAGTCTAGCCCGCACCACTTCACTGGTAAGCGTGCTAGTCATGTTGGCCGTTTCCAAGTTAGACACCAATGATTCATATTCTGAAGGTAGGCCGCTCAGAAGTTTTTCAGCAACCTCCTTGTCAACTATAATCTTTCCAATATCTCCTAATTGTTGCACTGTTGTCATGACTGACTCTTTATACTCAGCCATACTAGTGAAGTTCGCATATTCCACACGGTGTAATTGGCGGAGCAGCAGTACTCGCCGTACCAAGCCGGAGTCCTCGAATATGTATGAGAGGTTCTTCCACGCCTCTTGAGCTGTTTGTGCGGTTCCTACGTATTGGTACATGGTGGGCTTCACCGCCAGACATATACGAGCAAGGGTACGCTGGTCACGCACATCGCCCGCCGGTGCTCCGTCTTCCACCAATTTCCACAGTCCATCGTGCATCAACGACATGCGCACGGCAAATTTCCAGGCATAATAATTTCGAGCGCCTTCCAATCGTTCATATTGAGCGCTGAAGGAGCCATTTCCTGACGAAGATGCCGAATCATGAACCAATTGCATCTACACCTACAGATACTAATGTAACAAATTTAAATCAAGATTTAAAACAGTGGGCTGTTGAAAATAAAGTTCCTCACAACGTTTTCAATAATCTGTTAGTAATTTTAAAAAAAATTACATTTGTAGAGGACTTAATCAATCTACCTTCTGATTGTCGAACCATTTTAAAAGTTGATAAAACAAGTAATATTGTTCCTACCAGTTCGGGTAACTATTACCATTTTGGATTAGCAGAAGGAATATGTTACACAATGCGAAATGATAGAACATTGATTGATGAAGTAATCTGCTTTGATATAAATATTGATGGTTTACCTCTAACAAAAAGTTCTGGTAGCCAATTTTGGCCGTTACTAGGTAGTATCGGTTCAAGCAAAAAACCATCCCTTATAGGTGTTTGGCATGGTTATAAAAAACCCAAGCATCCTAATGAAATACTGGGCCCGTTTAGAACAGAATATTTAGCTTTAAAAGTCTCTAGCATATTGCATAACAATCAAAAGAAAGATATTTCTTTGTGTAAGATAATTTGTGATGTTCCAGCTAAATCGTTTGTACTGTGCATAAAAGGACACAATTCTTATTTTGGGTGCACAAAATGTATCACTGAAGGCAACTATTTAAATAACCGAGTTTTTTATTGTGACTTAAATGCAGCCTTACGAACAGATAGGCATTTTCGTGCTGGGTTATATGGTGAAGATTATCATGTAAACACAACTCCATTGTTACAGTTGGAAATTGATTTGATTAAAAATATTCCATTGGATTATATGCACTTGGTGTGCCTGGGCGTCATGAAAAGATTGATTACATTTTGGTGTAAAGGTAATATGTCTATACGAATGATGACAAATGACTTAGATGATGTTAACAAAAAACTCCTAGATAACTATGAGGAATCACTTAAGCTATAAAGATTTTGCACGATTACCAAGGCCTCTTTCTGATAGTGATAGATGGAAAGCCACTGAATTCAGGCAGTTTTTACTTTACTTGGGACCAATTGTGTTGAAGGATAAATGAAAGCCTACGCAGTATATGCATTTTTTCACCCTGAGTTGTGCAATTAGAATTTTATGTACTACTAAATTATCTGTGATGCATAATGATTATGCCAAAGAATTACTCGTGTAGTTCGTAAAAAAATATAAAATATTGTATGGTGAAAAATATACAAATACAAATATTCTTTATTGCTCACCAGACATAGTAAAAAAATAAAAAAAGAGGTAAGTTAAACATAAACAATGGTAGACAACAGGCGGTCTTATCGCTAAAAAGCGATCTCTTCCAGACAACCTTTGGGTGGTGGAGACGATGCAAGAAAAGATAAGATTTGAGTAGGTGAAAACAGAAAATAAGAACAACTTAACTATAAGAAAGACTATACACTTACATAAATACATATATATATAAACTTACATACACATACAATAACTAAATGTCATAGAAACAATATCACTTACAGCCGAAAACAAACAGCACACACCAAGTAGGAATGACTAGTTACGGAAGAGATAAATAGTAATCCTTAAGTCGAGTTTTAAAAATGGGAAGAGACTTAGCACGTTTAATATCAATAGGCAAAGAATTCCACAATCGAACAGCTCGAAAAGTAAAAGAATTGTTGTAAAATTTAGAGTTTGATTGAGGAACCCTCAGAAACAACAACTGAGCACACCTTGCAGAAGAAAGAAATTTAAAGCGTTCCTTTAGGTAGCGGGGGGTTGCAGGGTTAAAAAGAATTCCATAAATATATTTCTCATAATGTCCATAATTTGATACATTTAGCTGATGACGTATTAAACTTAGGACCATTGGATAGTTTTTCAGCTTTTCAATAAGAAAATTACATGTACGAAATCAAAAAAGTTTAAAAAGCTGTAATATGCCATTACAACAAATCATAAATAGAGAACACGAAAAGCGGTCTCTACAAAAATTTAATGAAGCTTCTGATTCAAATAAAACCGTCTTAGGTTATATTACTTCATACAGAGAACCGCTTTTAAATGACAACTTAGTAAAGGCATACATATCGGTCAGCTTTTTACATTTTAGATTAGGAACTGATATTAAAAATAACCATTGCGTCCTTAAGGATAATACAATAATAAAAATTGTAAAGCTCATTCAGTGTGAAAATACAAAAATAACCTACGTCATTTTTCGGAGATGATATATGTTACGAAAGTTGTTTCACATGGGTTACTATCATCTCGTTGTAGCGGTTCACCTGGGGATGCTCTAAATTAAACAAGTCTTAAAATATAGAAAAAACTGTATTTACGATTTACTCAATTCCCCGGCGTGTAAAAAAATTGCTACTAGAAAATTTATAAACGTGGGTTCAGGAACGGCCTGTCTGGTTCCTCAAAATTGATAATTGAGAATTCAAAAAAAATAGGAAATAACGTTATTTAAGTTACGTTATTTCTTTTAAAAAAAAACCGTTAATTAGCTGGACCGCGAGAAGCACACTTCCCTGGCTTCTACGGTCGGTGATGCGCAGCTGGAGGACACGGGCGTAAGGTGCAGGCGGCTCAGCTCAGGATGACGACGACGTCATGAACGATGACGTGGCGGTTCCGGAACCTTCTTCGGCGTTCTGCAGCCGTATCCTCGCACCCTGGAATTTTTCACGTCCAGTGTCAATTACCCGTCGTTACCCTTCCGTTGACTATGACCAGCCGCAAGCGAAGCAAGAGAGAAAGTGCTTAGAGGGTGAAGGTGAGGTGAGTGCTGTGTCAGACGGAGTTACAAGAAGATGGGTTGGGTGAAATGTGGCTTTTAAAAGAAAGCAAAATACACAGGCCGCAAGGCAATCTGAACAGTAAAATTACATTTACACTTCCTCGACTAATAATTAATATTTACTTCAAAACAAAGAGGCAACCCCTACATGCAGAAATAAGAATGCGATGCGACACACGTCCACGCGACCAGCGTACAAGGGGACGCGGCCTCTCCGTCGGACGTTCGGAATCAGTGTGTGGGCAGCAGCCACCGGCCGGCACAAGTCAGAGCTGCGCGGGCGCGCGGGCGGGGAGATCTGCGTCCATTGTATTCGCGCGATAACAAAGGAAGCGTTTAGGGTTCCGCGCGTAGCCAATTCAACTCCCAATAACACTTAACGAACCTTTATTATAATAACGTCTATTTTTCCTAATTAAAATTTCATGCGAACGCTACTATGCTACATCGTCTAAAACGCAACTGGCAGAAGTAGCATCTGGTCTGGTCTGGTCTGGTCTGGTCTGGTCTTAAACGGTCACTGGACTTAAAATGCATCTTGTCTAAAACGCATCCGGTCTAAAACGCAGCTGGTCTAAGTATTAACTAGTCTGAAAATACAAGTCGCCTGAAACGCAACTGGTCTAAAACAACTTAGTCTAAAATACATGTCGTCTAAAACGCAACTGGTCTAAAATGTACCTCATTGTCGCATATCATTAAAAAATATTATAATGCCCGGCTCCACACGCTTGGCAAACAACGGCAAACAGCGAACACCAAACAACAAACACGAACATGTGGACGTGTGCTTGCCTGTTTGTGTTTGTGTTCGCCAGTGATAGGTTTTGGTGTCGGTTTTTTGCACAAATCAAAGGATGTTTGAAAAATGAGAAATAGCTATTAATAGTTATGTATTTTATTACCTTAAACCTATATTCATAAAAACATGGAATAATCTTAACAAACTATTGAACTAAAAATGCTCCTTACTTTAAACAAATCGTTGTACTAGTCATTACAACGTAGTACAAGAAATAAAAATAAAAAGTATAAACAGTAGTGGTTTATACTTTTTATTTTTATTTCTTGCTTCCGTTATTTTCTCTAGACAATCGAATGGTGTAATCAATCCACCGTCCAAAGCAGTCAATAACTCCGAGTACTCAGCATTGAATTTTTTATCTCCTGTTTTTTTATTATTGACATTAAACACATTCTTCGTCACCATTAATCTTGTATTTTCGCCTCTCGTAGTAATTTCTCCAAAAACTGAATAAACGTGGGCTTTGAGGGCACTCGGCTACTCGCTCGCTCGGGATGAGGGTAATCTACGATGCCATGCTTCGACACTGTTTGTCGTGCGATGTTTTTCGTGAGCACAGCTAATCATAGGCAAAGACAGCCATTGTCTGTTGACATAAGAATGGAATTTTTGCATATCTTCTGTGTCAGACGCACTCTGCAAAATGTTAATCCAGGCATCGGATATGTGGGTGGTAGGTAGCAACGGTAAACTTGCAGTCAATCTTACAGTTTGTCGCCCTTCATTGGTAATGGTTATATTAAGATCGTTTACCTTCTTCCATACAGCTTTATTAAAGTGGAAGTAGCATCCGGTTAAGATCGCTTCTGGAAATACTGTTTGAAAACCATTATACTGGGCTATTTCGTAGTCACATTTATAAAAATCTATACAAAGTGATAGGTTCGTTTTGATAGCCTCGAACAATCGCATGTAAGTATTTTTATTTTTATTGGGCAGCAGGGCATAGACCATCGGTGCAATGTGGGTATGGTTTTCGTCACTCCCAATATCCAAGTGCAGTGTAAAAAAATGGTAGAAGGGTATGGGTACTCTTTTAAACGTAGAGTCTCCAAAAAACTGATGGCCCTTTACTTTGCTCAAAGTGTTCAGACTTTTTTTGGTACAAAAGATCAATACTCTATCATCACTCCATACTAAAAAATCACGGGCAAAAATTTCAGGCACTTCGATTTCGTTAAAATTTTGATATTCGGTTTAAAGATATATGTATAAGGTATATCTCAAAAGAATAACAATAATTCACTTATATGAGAAAGTACAACATACAAAGTTCATAATATTTATAAACTTAAGTAGGTAATAAACTATAAAACTAGTGAGCACAGTAAATAAAAATGTATGGTATGGACGTACACTACGGACGTACAATACAGTGTTGCAGTGCACAAAGATAACGCTGCGTAAGCGCATATTCAGTTTTTTTTCCAATCTAAAAATCTTCTCTTTCTATATAGCGTATACTTTTTTGAAACAAACATGTCCATTTCGGCTATTTTATGTTTGGAACTTGCATGCAATTCGGATATTTTTTCTTCGAAAATTTGTTTTACCGGGGCATAATTTTTGCATACTTCTTTTTTACACGAATCAACTATTACATTTCAATATATTTCATATATCAATACAACAATTTCATTTCTAAATTTATTTCTTCTGCAGGAATGTGGGGTTGGAGGCGTCTCGACATTTTTTCTCCCTGGGCCTAATTTAATCGACGTACTGCATACACCACGGTTTGCACAACGCCAACTAGTACTGCCATCCTTCTTATTATTTTTATTTAAGTTATATCTATAACCATTATGCAATAGAGATGGATGACCCCGCTGGCTGTCTATGAATACCAATTCTGGTTGGTTAGCATGTCTATTACTACTTGGTCCCGGGTCCATTTCAATTAAATCGTATTTAAAATCAAACAGGCCATACTTTACTGCAGGAAAATTGAAAATAATAGGATGACAATCTTACATGACAATAGTCAAACTACTTATAATCTAAAGTGGCCAGTATTTATCTTTACCATCTGAAGTAGTTTCGATCTCAGATTTCTCAGAACAATAACTACAGTATAGAAACCTGGCAAAATATAAAGAAAATACAACATCTGTCCTTATAACTTCAACTAACACGTCAGAAAGAGACGTATAATATGTGTTGTTATTCCTTATTTAAGTATGATGTTACCAGTTTATTACTTCGCCAGTGCTTTACTCTGTCGACTTTTATTTTGTGTCGATAAATTACATGAATCAAAAACTAAGCAGTGATAATAAAATATGATCTGCGATGAAAATGATTTTGTAATAACGTATTTTCATTGGGGTCCCTTTGTTTCCCATAAACTTATCGTTCCGAACTTCCATAGTCAGAAATTGATATCCATATAATTTATAGACATAAACATCAGTAGTCATAATCTTTGTTTAGTATATCGTGTTGTAGTTCTAACATTAATGACCCATAATATTAAGTATTATAATCACAAAAGTCAGAAATTTATGTCCATAACGATCAAAGGTCTATCAATAACTATTCATAAATATTCTAAGGCATATATTTCAACGTACTAATGATTGCTATTCATATCGTTTTAATGCCTAAAGTGAATTACGTCTAAGGGACCAAATCTGTAACATCCAAAGTCATATAGATAGTTACTCAGAAACATTTCTAGACATACATTTAAAAGGGGTACTAGGTACTACTGCGCGAAGGGTTTATGACTGTTTCGTAAAGAATACGTTTATACGGACTTCTAAGGCAGGTCGGTGTAGGTACGACGACGGACTGAAAAAATCGGATCTTAAATTTTATGGGAAACAATAGAGACCCAAAATAAGTATGTTTTGTTTTGAAACATTTTTCTCTAAAATCAAAAATGGCCCAAATATTTGACCCGAAAGTTAGGAAAAATATGTACTTGTCAACATTTCGATGGATGTTGTGTCATTATTGGTTCTGGCGCTTCGCCGGCCGCTACCGGGGCACGCTCGCTTCGCTCCCTCGGCTCGCGCGCTTAGGGTCACAGTACAACTAACACTCCTCCTCGCTTCGCTCGTCGTCGTACCTACACCGACCCGCGTTAGAAGTCCAATATCTTATCCATTTTTAATTACAGAGAAAAAGTTTCTAATAAAACATGCTTATTTAAACGTATTCTTTACGAAACAGTCATAAACCCACCGCGCAGTAGTACCTAGTACCTCTTTCAAATGTATGTCTAGAAATGTTTCTGAGTAAGTATCTATATGACTTTGGATGTTATAGATCTTTTGGCATTAAAACAATATAAATAACAATCATTAGTACGTTGAAATATATGCCTTAGAATATTTATGAATAATTATCGATAGACCTTTGATCGTTATGGACATCAATTTCTGACTTTTATGATTATAATACTTAATATTATGGGTCATTAATGTTAGAACTACAAAACATTATACTTAACAAAGATTATGACGATTGATGTTTATGTCTATAAATTATATGGATATCCATTTCTGACTATCGAAATTCGGAACAATAAGTTTATGGGAAACAAAGGGACCCCACTTATTTTAACGTATTCTGACCACTAAACAAAACAGTGAGCGGCATAAATATCTTTCAATCGCATCACTCTTTATTTTTGTCAAAGTAGCCACATTAATTATAATTAATGGGTATGTGGGTATGTTATAAAGCAGTCTGGAAGAACGCGTTCAGTAACGTTCGGTAGTAAAAAAACATGTATTTTATTATTTTTCTGGGAGTGTGTTTATGGGCTTTAACATTATGAAGAGTGACACCACCGTGAAATTGAATGATATGACTAACTAATCAGATGACTACCAATCATTATGACTTGCGAAAAAATACCTTAGAATAATTATTACAAACTAGATTATTGCCTGTAACATTATGTAATTGCATACCACCGGGACATTGAACGTTATGGCTAACCAATTTTATGACAAACAATAATGATGACCTGCAAAAATCGGAACTCCAATGTATATTGTTAAATTTTATGACTTTCGACAATATGACTAGAAAAAATTATGGTGGAAAACGTTATGGACTGAAAAAATCGGATCTTAAATTTTATGGGAAACAATAGAGACCCATTTTCAGTATACATTTTAGCGATACTAAATATTTTTTTGTAGAAACTAAAAGGTTAGGTTCGGTTTGTTTTATAATTATTAAATTTAGGCATAAGATACTTGCTTAGACCAGTTGCGTTTTAGACGAGATGATACTTATAACCGAACCGGAATGCGACGATGCAGTGCAGCAGAGGTGAGGTCAGTTGGACGATGGATCGGCGCACACAAATATAAGTAGGAACATCTATTTTGGAAAACATCTAAAAATACGAGGGGCGGCTGATAGGTCCTAAGCCTATGGTAGAAAAAAACAATATATAAAAAATAACTTATGTTTATTTTTCAATATAATCTCCCTCTAATTCAATGCATTTTTTACATTCTTGATACAATGCTTTTAGGCCGTTAAAAATATTCTTTAGATTGGCCTTCAAAATGCTCCTCTACAGCCGCCTTTATCTCTTCATCACTTCCTAATCTCTTTCCCCGTAACTCTCTCTTTAAATTACTGAACAGAAAATAATCTCTAGGGGCTAGGTCTGGACTGTAGGGTGGGTGGTCGATTTCATCGAAGCCAATTTCCTTCAGAGCCTGCCTCGCAACCCGGGCGGTGTGAACGGGTGCATTGTCTTGCAAAAACAAAATGCCTTTCCTTAATTTGCCCCTCCTTTTCTCAACTACCGCTTCTCGCACCTGTCTCAATAGATTAGCATAATAAAGTGCATTTATTGTAGAACCTTTGGCCTAATAATCTATTAAGAGAATGCCATCACAGTCCCAAAACACAGTGGCCATTAACTTAGATGCCGATTTTGCACTTTAAATTTCTTCGGTGGTCTTTCACCCTTTTCAATCCACTGCATGGATTCAGTCTTACCCTCCTGATCATATTGCCTGATCCATGTTTCATCAACAGTTACTATTCGGGAGCAAACTTCATCTATACCATCTCCGCACAGATCTAAAAACGCCTGGGAAGTTTCAACACGACGTTCTTTATCGAACGCCGTCATCATTTTCGGTACCCAGCGAGCACTGACCTTAGTCATGTTCAAATGTTCATGTAATATCTCCCCAACCCGTTCTTTACTAATGCCTACAGTATCAGCTATTTGCCAAACCTTAACTCTCCGGTCTTCTAATACTAATTTTCTGTCTTTTCTTACATTTTCTTCAGTCACCACCGATATTGGCCTCCCTGAACGGGGATCGTCTTCAATCGACTCCCTACCCAGTTTAATAAGCGACTCCACTTTTTGACCGTAGCATAAAAAGGTCCAGAGGCACCATAAAATACTAGCCATTTCTTCAAAAATACATTGCGGTGATTTAGCACTTTTTGTAAGGAACTTAATTACAGCACGGTGCTCAATTTTCGTAATATTTGTTGATAATTCAGACATGGTGGACTTTTCCGTTGAATATCTCAAGAAAAATTCAAACAAATATGACATGATTTTGTTTTTAATAATTTGTTTTTAAATGGCCTTTCTAGTGGCCAGTACCATAAACGCATATACGACCTCGAAATACCATAGGCTTAGGACTTATCAGCCGACCCTCGTAGTTCCGATTTTAGAGAATTGCATCTCTAAATTGATTGTGATTTGTATACTAATCCAACTCCTTCCAGTAGTTTCTCAACAAAATGCAGGAAATCCGGCATTCCCAGTACACCCGTCTTCCAGCATTCCATTAGACGCCCGCAAGGAGCCAACGACATAAACATGATCACGGCAAAGTATCTTTACATTTCTTCCACAGTCGTCTCGTAAATTTCCAATTTTTTTGACGGCTTTGGGAGCGCAGTGATTACTTGCCATGCGTACTGGTTGGTTGGAGCCACGATACGTTGCATGATGTCTAAGTCCCAAATGAGCATCAGCAAGTCCACAGGGTTTTGTAGACCGAAGGCTGGCCCTGGCGCACGGGTGTATTCTTCTTCCGCGCCTGTAAAGGTGTCAAAAGTCCGTTGAGCAGTCAAAGGTCGAGTCAGTAGTAATACGGTCGCCCGGCAGCTCAATAGGCTCGCCTAAGCCCGCGATGACTTCGGAGGTGGTGTTATCTGCGTTAGCTTACCCGCTCCAACCTCGACGTCGAAGCCTACGCACAGTGTTTTGTTTTTACCCAAAAAAGTGACATCCTCTGTTTGTTGAATATTTCTGCTCAATGGATCATTACAAACCTACGACAAGCATACCCAGAGGTCAATTTTGTATACTTGATTTTTTTTTAAATCTAGAAGTTTTCCAGACTTTGAAGGTCAAATTAGCGAAAATAATTCATACAAAAAAACTACACGTAATAGAGTTGTTTGTATTGAAGGGAATAAAGGCGTGAATGTATGTATGTATGTATGTATGTATAAAGTAACCCTAGGCGTATATATTGCCGTTTTTATTTAACCGAAATTTATAATAGAATCTTCAAAAACCGTGTTTTTACTGAAATCGGGTTTTATTTTTTTACGTCACACCTGGCCATAATGCGAGTTTTGCTGCGCGTACGAGAAAACTCGTATTGTGACCAGGTGAAGACGTAAAATTTTGTACGCAACACGGGCGGTAATTCGTAAAGCCTCACCTTCGGTTCGGGCCACAAACACCTGCGATCTGGGGCATTCACGAATTCACCGCCCTAGTTACGTAATGTACTATTACAACTTTTCTAGCCAAAAGTAGAACCTCAGTTTGGTACAGATCGATGCCTTATACTAAGGTGTATGCCCCTTAAAAATACTACGTTCAAGTCAGGCCTAGGTTTGGAGAAAACGATTTTTAAAAATATTTATCAGGGTTGTCACCATTTTGACCTTTGTGACATAATAGGTTTGGTTAGCTAATATATTTCGAGGGCGAACGCGGGCGCGCGCGCAGTGGAAATACGCCTCGTCTCGTCTCGCCCCTCCGGTGGAAAACCAGCTTTAGGCATTGCACCGATGAAAGGATATTTATCATCAATCAATAATCCACATGGATCGTTTCGCAAATTCAGTTGTCTTGATAGATGTTCAAGTGCAAGCTGTTTGTTTTCAACTCCATGAGCATGATGGAACTGACATGTGAAATATTTTCTGCGTATAGTCTATCTAATCTTATATGGTGAAAACTATACTACATAGTTTTAACCATATTAGATTAGATAGCGTCATTGAATGGAGGCTCAATATACATATTTCATATTGCGCTCTTCAAAAGATAAGGAAAGATCTCTTTTAGTATAGATACGGCTTTCAGATTTTTCTTTTTCCAGTCCTCAAGCGTTTGCCGCCATTCCAGGGTTCCAAAAAACCAACGTCATGAAGCTGGGTGATATGGGTTGAATTGGGCACCATACAGACATACGAAACTTATGTCGAGACTACTACAGGCAGCGAGTACGTCATTATTAAGGTGCGACGACAAGTTATCACCTATCGATACCTTCTCTTCTTGTCATGTTATGAACCAATCTCTAAACGTATTGTGTAACGGTTAATTGTTAAAACACATAAAAAGATTAGATTTAAAATTAAAACAAAAAAATATTTTCTAAAGGACCATGGGCAACTTTGTATGGAGCCTGGTCCTAAATCCAACACAGCTGAAACTTAGGTCATTAAATAGATCTTTAAATCTACTTCAATTCGTTTTATGGGCACTAAGTTGAATTCCATTGCAGAACTGAGATATTCATATTTAAGTTAAAGTGAGTAGGATCTATGAGAAAACGGGTTCTCTCAGTGAATACATATTCAGAATTATTAAGATAAGGTTAGTGTGTAAAATAAACCTTTTTTGTAGCTATTTAATTGTTTTATTAATAAAATATGAATATATGCCACGCTCGATGTGCCTTCATCATTATTACATTTTATCATATCTACCCTCCAGAATACTAAAGGAATATGAATATTGTCCGAATGCGTTTTTTCATAGCTCGTACTATTGACTGTGGCTAAAATACGAATATCTTTGTTCTGCAATGGAATTCGACTTTGTGCCTATAGAATGAAATAAAGTACATTTAAAGACCTATTTAATAACATAACTCTCAGTGCTGTTGGTTTCAGGACCATTTTGACGCATGGTCCTTTGGACCCTTTGGCAGAGCATCCATCACGCAGGCAGCATTGATGTGTTGTTATCCCAGAACTCGGTAGTACCAATTATAATTGTAAGTTACTTCTAGTGCACCATTCTTTAAAAAAAACCAGAAGGGTACCTTATTTTCTTCAATATCTTGTCTCTATGCCTATGTTATGTGCAGTAATATGACACTTTACTTCAACAATTGAGTCATCGCCGCATAAACCATCTGGTGTTGCTCGATCACAATGTTGAGTTGCTTTGATAATTGTTTCAAAGCATCCCCTTCGTTATCTCTTCCATGACTTATGGAGGATACTTGACCCCCGTCAACTTTATAAAACAATTGTTTCACTGTGCTGGCACTGCTGGTGTCCGGTCTCATTTTTATTATCTTTCCAAAGTTAGAGGCAGTCAGAAGCGACCTTCGTAGCTTCAATCACTTACTTGACTGAATTAGAAGAATGTTATTTTTAAATTATGTCACTTTCTTCATCCGTTTTATTTAGGTACTGGATCTGTAAAGCTTACTCGTATATTATAGCCTCTTGAATTGCTTATCTGGCATATCGGGTTTGTAACAACTATCACCGTAGTCACAATCTTTCAATTTGTTTTCTTTGGGAAATAACTTTTGTTTGAGCTTTTTATTTATATATTCAATTTTTTTTTGGTATACGATTTTTTTCAATTTGTTTTACGTTTCCCTGGGAATATTCTTTTTTAAAGTTAAGTTATGGTATTAGGCAAAATGTTTTTTTCTACCTACCCCTCCGGGAAATGGGCGTGATTATATGTACGTATGTATTTTCGTCTCGTTTTTTCCTCCGATAACGACATTTCTCATAAACTGAAGTTGGTGTAGAAACCGGTAATCTACACCAACACAATTTTAATTGCAAACTTCAAGTAACTTAGTACTGTTTGTTTAGCAAATACGAGCGGCAGCGAGTAGCTGGATCATATTCAAAGTCAACATCTGACAGTTGCGTTTAGCGCCAAAGTGGTGGAACGCGGTTAGTTTAGATACAGCAAACATTGCGAGCGGCTAATGTAATAGCTTGCCAAGGGGGTTGTCGTTGATGCTTTTTTGCTGGGTATATTAGGTATTTCGGAAATCGGACACATCGTCTACTAAAATCATATATAACTTCCTGTCAAAAAAACCAATTTGAGACAAGATTTGTATTACCGACTCTACTTTTTGCACAGTCAGCAACTTTAACCTTATCATTATTATGACGATTCTAACGATCCCAGAGACATGGTACCTTATAACTAGACTGTGCACTATGGCGCAAAAACCGGTCCGCGCGAGAGGGCTTCCGCTGGTAGTGTGTCTCTTTCTAACGAGGTGACCATGACCAAACAGAACACGGGACAAATATGCAAGTTGCATTACAGATTTTGATGAACATTTTATATGCAAAAGTCTAAAATATTTTTTAGTTTTGCATTTTATCAAAAAATGTGTAATAAAGTTACGTAAAGCTGAACGTTTTTTGAAACACCAAATATCTCTTAATGACGTCAGTCCACGAGTGACGTCATCAAGGCCGTAGACCCTTTTCACGTTCCAAAGGGTGTAGCAAGATAAGACTTAAAAAATTGCCCCCAAAGCTTTGAGTTCAAAACTACCAGTTAATGCCCTGTCAAATGAAAATAATCCGTACCAATTTTTAACCCTCTACTGCCACCTGGAACCCCACGACATTCATTTAACCCTAAAACGTTTTTTTTTGTACTAACATTAACCAACTGCCTATCTACATAATATGTAAGTTTCATGTAATTAACAAAGGTGGAACTGTGAAAATATTGGTATTGTTCAGTACGTACCATGTATGTAACATGCTTACGGTGACGAAATTAGTAAAAGATATCGGCCCGCCAACCGGAATGCAGCGTTGGCAAAAAATCAATTCGAATTGACGATTGAGGATTGACCGATCAATTCGAATTGACGATTGACGAAACTAATTCTAAATCTACAGATTGAAGATTAATCCTGCTACACCCTTTAAATGGCAACTTTCAAAACGCATTTTTACGTGGAAAATGCTAACATTATTAAGTTTTACTTTCATGGTGGTCAAAACACTGCAAGTTGCCTATTGCTTAATCAGTATTAGGTCAAATGAACGTGATGCAATATTCTGGACGAAAAAATAACTGTAATTTGAATATTTCTTTATTGCTTTTGTTTGTATACATTGCTGAACAATACAGTTTTACGCAATTTTTGCCGTAATGTGTAGCCTTATGTCCTACGTGCTTGAGAGTTAAGGACTTCCCATAGTTTAAAGTCTTAAGTTTAAGTATTTTTGACCAATACTTTTTATTAATTCCAATTCGTCAGATTCGTCAGAGCTTGGATGGGCAGGTAAAATATGCTTAATTTTCGGGGAGAATTGATATAATGCCATATTAAGCATCTTTTTAATATTCTAACTCTGTAAATCAGGAGACATCACCAAAAAAAGTTTTTCTAAATATTTTACTACATCGAACACAAATGTTGAATCATATTTTAGCCCTCCTCTGTCTACAAAGGCTGTAAAAGAAGAAAATTCACAAACATCAATCAAGTAGTCATGATCTTTATGTGTACGATACGTTATGAGCAAAGCTCGGCAATGTTGACATGTTAGTTTGTCTAATATTTTCATTACAATGTAGCCAGATATGTAGTACAGTATATTGTTTTTATAGCCTGATTAATCGGTTCTGTCTAGTAAGTGCATAAGTACATCACTCTTATCCGTCTCATTTTCCTCTGTAGTGTTATTTTCTTCCACGATTGATCTTTTGGCACTTCGGAACTCTAGTATTGCGGATTTTTCATAATCGGGATGATGCAGTTTGCATTAATGCTTGGTCTGATGCTGTTACGAAATAGCAACTTTCGCATGATAAACATAAACTCAAGAGCAGTAGGGTTGCCATTTGCTCCTCCTCTTGATCTCACACACGAAAAAAACTTTTCGATGTGGTCTTGCGAGGCCTTGTATGGTAATAGGTAGGTCATATTAGCATCAAACATATCAGTTGCCAATTCAGCAAAACTGTGTCTATTATCAAACCCAAAACCGGCGTCTTCCTTCTATGGGTCATTATATTTTTCCCGTCGACTTTAAGTTCAGTTAAATATTGTCTTGTCTCTTCGAAGACCTGTGTCCAGACATGTTTATTGTTAAGCCGCAAAGGGGATTTGAAACCCATTCCTATAGGATTTTTGGCGTTAAGTATATCAAACAGTCTGTCCAAGTACCGTTAGGTATTCCACTGTGGCTTCACTTCCAGCAAAGATAGGATGACCGATTGACCTCAGATAATCAATAGCACATCAGCCACAGAGGAACTGAGTACTTGGGCAGCTAGTCTGACGTTCATTTTTTTTCCAAACAAAATGACATGTACCGTTTTTTTTTTCGTGGAGAAAAACCTGCGAACCAGGTACCCAATCACCTGGGGATGACTGGGTTATGTGGTATTTCTATCCACTAAAAACTCCACGGTGTCCTGCATCTGCGCTCTCATGCAGGGGACTCCAGGATCTCATGCTGAACGCACTGGAGAACAGTCAATTTATTTTTCAATATCAGCCCCTCTTCCTCTTGCAAATCGTGCAATTTCTGTATATATGCGAACTTAATATCCCCTTTTTCGGAGAACAAACAAGTTTCGGCGAATAAATTTCGAGCTAATTTAATCATATGAGCGGTCAAGTATGCAGTATACTTTAGTAGATTTGATTGGGTGATCAAAATAAGTTTTTATATTTTGAAGGGTAAAATTGCACCCCAGAATTTCAAATGTTTTTATGTTTACCTGTGTCCCATCCGCTGTCAAATACCTCACCTCTATATTAATGTCGCAGCATACGAATCGCTCTCAGGACGAGCTGAGCTTGTACGTGCGCAGAAATCTTATCTATCAAAAAATAAGCGATAGGGCAGACGAATTTCTCTTTTAAAGAGACTATTTGAAACACTAAGGCGTAGCGAATGTTTCAGAATCACTTGTCAATATTCCGCCTAAATCAACGCGACCCCAATACTTGTCTGACCCTTTATCATATTTTTTGCCAGCTTTGATGGCCATTGCATCAAAAATTAAAGCAACGTTCATTTCACCCTTTTCAACTTTAACTTTCAGGAATTCCATCACTTCTGCCATAAAACCCACGTTGCATTTATGCGGCGCCAATATCCTTCGCAGACTAGCAGGATGAGGTAAAGGGATACGATTCCTCAAAAACAAATAGGCTTTACCAGAATTGATAAAGCGAACGATTTCATTTCATCTGAATATTTATTAGATGTGCTGGATTTTGTCGTATTAAAACTCGTGTGAATGTTTTCGAAATTATGTTGGACCATTGTTCGACTTCAGAATAGTTATCACTCTTTTTTTTATTTATTTTTAACAAACACATTAGGTTATTAATAGTTGTATTACGTCTTTTCAAGCGTTGCTTTAAGACTTTGACTTCTCGACGTAATTTTTTTACGTGGCGTGGCAGGAATTGCAGCAGATGTTGTTTGCGTACTAACACTTTCCGTGGTAGTGATTATCTCCTTTGTGACACTTTCTTGCAGTTTTATCATTTTTGGTGCTGGTCCTTCCTCTATACATATATTGCTTGAAACATGTACTCTTTTTTCGCAGGGCACGACCTGTGGCCGTAGCACAGCTGCCATTTTATCACTTATCGTTGCGGCAAAGACGTCCATCACGCTCTGACAAGTATGCGAGTGCGAGAGTGACGGATGCTTTATCCACAACGATAAGTGATAAAATGGCAGCCGTGCTACGCCTTCTGTAAAGAAATTTGATGTTGACGAGAGTAGACTAGAGCAAAGTGGTGCAAATCAGAGCTTCTACTAGCAATCATTGAGGAGTTTTACTTCCGCCTTCTTATTGGACTCTCATCTCCAAGATGTTTGTATTTGAACGCCGCGGTGCCCCGTAGTTACATCACGGGAAGAGGGTTGCGACGTCTGGTGCCTGGCTTCAATAGCCTCGGACTAAGTGGGCTGACCTAGCGAGGTCGCTAGTCCGAACCGCAAAGTAGGTCGACGCGCCCACAAATTAGCATGTGTGGCCGTCGACTGTTTACTGCAGCAGCGGAGGCACGGTGCGAGCGTGACGGGAGCTCAGTTGTCGTCGCGCTCACACACAAGCGGGATCCACAGGCGGAAATAAAACTCCGATACTCTTGAGAAAGCTTGATGGCACGGCTGGTTGGTTGGAGCGAGATGGGTATATGTTGCTCTAGTGATAGTCGAGCTTGTTATGAGAACATTTTGCTTATACTCCACCTCATATATAAACCTTCCAACATTACCATAAAGTGAAACATCTTTATTTCAAATAAACAATCATTTCATTACACAAATTCGTCTTAGGTTTTTAGCGTTTGCATTCCAGTACCGTCTTAATCTAGGTAAACCTAGGTCTTAAATTATGTTAATCTTGTACAGAATTACTTAGTGCATAATTGTTAATAGGCTAAATGAATACATTGCAAATAGTTTAGGCGAAATACCTATCTAAACACTGAACCTTTGTAGTTTTATATAAATTAATACTTTTGATTCCTTTGTTATATCTAACAGAGGTCGTAAGCACTATTCTCAGTTATTTCATTAGATTAATATAACACTGTAGATTATTGATGTAGTAAAGTTTACTGTATTAAGCTTAAGGCTTGTCTAATATTTATGAATTATGAGCATAGTGCAAGCGAAAACTACCATAATATGAGCTATGCAAAGGAAATGATTATAATACATGTTTCTAATTAGCTTGAAGAGCTTTACCTACCGTGGCATAGTGCCGCTTATGCAAATTTACTACAGAAAAAGGAGGCAAGTTATTAACTTTACTATCAAGCTTGTATGTAAACAACTCATGTATCTAGAATATAATTATGGTTACAAAATTAATGCAATTATATGCAGATTCTACTGAATATAAAGAAAAGCTTGCTAGAAGCTAGT
This sequence comes from Epinotia demarniana, assembly GCA_945867215.1. NCBI lineage: Eukaryota > Metazoa > Arthropoda > Insecta > Lepidoptera > Tortricidae > Epinotia > Epinotia demarniana. The sequence continues at coordinate 12,877,873 of OX244270.1, read as the reverse complement.
GAAAGCTCTTACGGTTAAAACTTATGCTAAATCCTTAACTACGTTCGGCGCATTGCCGTTTTAAGCAGAATTAATTACGGATAAGCAAAGGTTGTTTTGTGATTCTACTGTCGAATGTAAATTAAGTAAATTTAGAAAATATGGAAACAACCTTGTATGAAAACTAAATGAACCCAGCTTTGGTTATGTGACTGAAAGCTTTGCAAAGCGCACTCTGAAAGCTTTGCAGCCACCGGCTTTTCAGGCGGCCAGGCCAAAGTCACAATCAATGAGGAATATTTGAATCATGAGGCACACCTACCAAAGGTGTGACCTCTATAAATGGTACAACTTGGTCTACCTATTTATGTTTGGAGCTTAAAGCTCTTAACGGAGGCTTTTACCTACACGTTATTGTCAAGTCCGGGTATATTTGGATGGTTAGTAAACTAAACCAATCCGCTCATATAAGATGTTAACTGTAGGAGAAAGTATCTTGACATAAGTCTGAAACCTATGAACCAAAGAGAGCTGTTAAGATGGTAAAATAAAGAGTCAAAGCTATGTATTTGTCTTACAGACGGCTGCCTTGAACAGTCTCCCCCTAATACGTAAGCACAAGAAATATGCTAACCAAGGTAGCTTAATCGAACAAATATGAGTATAAATTTGTCAATCCAAATTTCGTTCTCACCTTTACAATACATGCGTGTACATCAACTTTCAGGTACTACTGAAACGCGCGCTGCAGTCATATTTACGTATCGATTAAAAACGAAATAAAATATCGCGCGCCGCGCTTACTACTTATTTTTCGCATTGTAGGTGGATCGAAATACTCCCATTCAAATCTACCCACCATACATTTTATGATTAGAACGAGACGCAAGATAACAAGCGCCTGCTCGCTCAGTGCTCTTTTTAAATGTAGGTGGATTGAAACAGTCCCATTCACATCTACCCACCACATGTTTTATAATTAAAACGAGATGCATAATATCGAGCGCCTGCTTGCTCAATACGCTTTTTTTCTTATGTGGGCGGATCGAAATGTTTCCATTCACATTTACCCACTACATGTGTTTATAATAGTAGATGGGAATAAGACTACGAAATTTACTAAATAATGACTGTCTTGAACAATCTCCCCCCAGTACGCAAGTACAAAAACTAATCAAGACTAGTCGAATCTATCAGTACGAGTCTCGAGGTCGGGCGACGGATGAGTCCAGCTGATGTTCTTACCTCTGTGACACGTACCTTGCCATCAGGTCCAGGATAAACTTTCTCTATACGCCCGCGGGGCCAAATACCTCTAGGCAAAGTGTTGTCCGCTATTAAAACAATATCGCCGGGTTTTAAGTTTGGCGAGTCGGAGGCCCGCTTGCGTGGTAACAAAGTTGGTTTATATTCTATGAGCCACTTCTTCCAGAATCTCTCAGCGAGCTGCTGAACTTCTTGCCAGCTATTTTTAAGAGATTTTTTATCGCTGAAACTACCGAAAGGCATCATGTCATTACCTAACGTACTCTTTACTTGCCTAGAGGCAAAAATTTCAACAGCCACCAACAAACGACTGAGATCGCGCTGCAATCTGACGAAACGTGAAAAACGCTGCGGATCTGGCAGGTGAGCGAACCTATCCTTGGTGACATTGCCGGCGGTGGCAGTATTAACCGGTTTACGTTCTTCACCGGTGTTAGACGTAGCCTGTACTATCGTTTTAATTTTAGGCCACTTATCTGGAGACTCTAAAATAAACTGAGGGCCTCTAAACCACCGGTGGTTTATATCGAAATCTGATTTTATACCGCGTGTCGCAATGTCCGCAACATTTTCACTGGTCGGTACCCAGTGCCAATCGGACGGTCTCGTAAAAGTCTCTAATTCGGCTAAACGATGTGCTACGAACGGTTTAAACGTCCTAGGATCCGAGTTTATCCAAGCGAGTACGGTTCGAGAATCAGTCCAGTAGTAGGACTGGCAGATTTCGTAGTCCGTTTCACGCCGGACCGCGTCTGCCAGTCTGCAAGCTAAGACGGTTGATTGTAATTCAAGTCTAGGTATCGAAATACACTTTAAAGGTGTTACCCTAGCTTTACTACTGACCAGATGTGATGTTTTATTGCCGTCAAAGTCGGTAACTACAATGTATATCGCAGTTGCAAAAGCTTTCTCGCTCGAATCGCAAAAGGCGTGCAGATAAGCTGGTCCTTTCGATCTAGGTATATGCCTAGGTATAGCAAGATCTTGTAATAAGTCCAGACTATCCAACCACTCGCGCCATGCTTTGTTTAGATGTTCGGGTATCGCTTCGTCCCACTGGCAAGACGCCCTCCACAAATCTTGAATTAGCATTTTGCCAAAAATCGTTACTGGTGTCGCCATGCCAGTCGGATCGAAAACGCTAAACACTGCGCTTGTGACCTGTCGTTTCGTAGGTACCCTAAGTCCCTTGACTACGTCTATAGGTGTATTGCGTAGATTCAAGTTGAAACCTAAGCTGTCATTTTGGTGGTTCCACAAAAGTCCTAAGGTACGCTCGTGGTCCGATTTTCCTATTATCGTGGTAGAGTCCTTAGACACATCCTTAACGTTGCACACAGCTCTAGGTTCATTAGATGCCCAGCCACATAGCGTGAACGAGGCCTTTCTGAACACCTTGTCCATGTCGCTAATGGTTTTCTGCGCCTGCTCTACCGTGTCAAATGCGCCCAAAAAATCGTCTACATAGAAGTTACGTTCCGTGAGTCTAGCTACTTCAGGATACGTATCGCGATATTCGTTTGCGTTTTTATTCTTAACATAAATAGCCGTAGCAGGACTCGACGCACTACCAAAAATCAAAGACGTCATTCTATAAGTCTGTGGAGGCGAGTCCCTGCTTTCCCCGCGCCATAAAAATCGTAAACTATCGCGATCCGCTTCTATGACTTTAACCTGAAGGAACATTTGCTTTATGTCCGAAATTACCGCTATACGACCCTCACGAAATCTTATCAAAACTCCGAAAAGCGATTGAATTAAATCGGGACCAGGTAAAATCGCGTCATTTAGTGCTTTACCGCTTGTTCTACACGCAGCATCAAAAACGACTCTACTTTTTCCTTTTTGGGGGTGAATAACATTAAAATGCGGGAGGTAAAAGGCGCGCGGTGAGTCCGTGATAGAGTCAACTCTTTCAGCGAAACCTTGTTCTATAAGATCATCCATCTGCCTATTATATTCAGCCTTAAGTTCCGGGTCTCTATCTAGTTTTTTCTCTAACGTGTATAAGCGTCGCAATGCGTGAGCTTTATTATCCGGTAGAGTCTCATCATCAGTTTTCCACAATAAACCTGCTTCAAACCCATCCTCGTTAGGTATACGCTTACACGTAGATTCTAGCAACTTAACAGCTCTATCTTCTGGATCGTTAATTTGTTTACGCGGCTCTATGCCCAATGACTCTATACTAAAGTGCTCGCGTATCAAAGCTAGAGCTGGATCTTGATTATCGCAAGTAGGTTTAATGTGATTAACCGCCCCTAACAATTTACGAGGAAGATCGTTAACTCCATGAAGCACCCAACCGAGGTGCGTCAGGGATGCGCAGGGTAAAGCTCTACCTGCTTCACATACTTGCCTACTCACTATCAAATGCCATGAGTCTTGACCTATAAGTATAGTGGGTTGTGCTGACTCGTAACACAACTCATCTTCTAAATGCCGTAAATGAGCACATTTACGAACGACCGACCTATCTACAGCTTGCGACGCAAGGTTCAACTTATCTATCGTATGCGCGGTAAAATCATGAAACTCTCTACTAGAGGTACCTCTAATTCTAAGTTTTACTCGCGAAGAATCGTTGTCTATCACCTCGTGACCACCTACTCCTTCGAAGGAGAGGGTTTCCCGTTTACCGGGATGCGAAACTTGCAAAGCTATATCCTTCTGGATTAACGATAGCGTCGCGCCTTCGTCCATCAAAGCGTATGTAGAGATGGTACCTTTTGAACCCTTTAGCTCTACCGGAATTATTTTTAAATACGCTTGAGACTGGTTCGAGTAGTTAACCGAACTAACTTGCTCTTTAGTCGCTACGGTCTTTTCTTTACGCTCTAAGCTCTTTTTCCTGCCATGCAATAAAGCATGGTGGGATGCCTCGCATTCTCCCTTCCCACATGGGTTATATTTGCATTTATTGTATGAGGATGTATGCATGTCACCTAAACACCGGAAACAGAGCTTATAGCGTTTTAAAACGTCCCATCTATCGTTAACGCTCAGCTTAATAAAGTCAGCACAACTTGCTACAGGATGATTGCCTGCGCAAACTGCACACTTACTTTTCTGACTGTTATTAGCAGAGACGTTATTCCTATTTTCCTGTGGTTTAAACTTCCTATCATTATTACGCCTAGACTTGAAGCCGCCTCGCGTTGTGCGCTTGTTTGCCGTTGCAACATAATGTTGCTCCGAATCGGCTTCACTATCAGAATCATTTGATATAGGTAGAGTTTTCCTATCCTGCCTATGTGACGCAGACGCGCGAGAGTCGTGACTTGATACGGAATTGTCATCGTAGAAATCACTAGCTCCCTCATCGTCGGACGACACCGAGCTCTCCCTATACCTATGCCGTGAATTAATGTTATTCACCCTACGTGAGCGCACACCCGACTTGATCTTGGATTGTTCGTACGCGAACATACAGTTAAAGTTCTCACTCAAGTCCTTCAAAAATCTTGACAATGATAAGAGTTCCGGCACATCATCAGCGTTGTTCTTGTACCTATACCACTCAAATCTAACTATATTATTCATTTTTTCTACTATACGGCTAACTAATTCAGGAGCGTATAGGTACTGTGGCTTATTCAGGGCTTTAATAGAGGCTACTACATTACACACACGATTGCTGAATTCAGAAATGTTCCGACTATCATCGCTCAATCGCGGCATCCGCTTGACATTCTGAATTTCAGACAAAATAATTACGTCTGGCTTGCCGAAAGCTCTATCTAAAGCGGCGATTACTTCGTAAGGATTACTGCATGTGTGTAACATAGACCTTACTGACTCACGTGCCTGTCCCTTGACTGCCTTCCGAAGGCGTCCCATATTAGCTATGTCGGAGAACGAACTCTCCGTATCTAAATAAACACGTTTAAATGCAATCCAATCCGAGGGATTGCCGTCAAAAAAGGGCAAGTCACCTATATATTTGCCCGAGGTGAATTGCTGTGGCATGGGTGAAACGTGGTTGTCAGTCCTATTCATACTGATGGCTTGCACTATAGCGTCGCGTAGAGCGCTAATTTCCCCAGCCGCATTGTTTGGGCTGTGGTTCCTATCTACACCCTTGGTTTCTTGGGGTCTATGCTGTGGTGGCCTACTGCTACCTGGCTGTCCCAGAGTGGGAGAGGCGTTAGCTACGTTTCTACCATGCGTGGCTTCGTTGGGCAAACAAAAAGGGTTGGGCGGCGGCGCTCTTATAACCGAATGTTGACTTTCAGCTAACAACAATTCGTACCTAGAAGCGGCATAAGCGACGGCTGCCCTGGCTTGCTCCAACTGCGACGCGCGGAGTTCCGACTCCGCACGTAGTCTAACTAACCTATTGTCTTCAGCTCTTACGGCGTCATAATCAGTGGCGTCAATGACCCTAGGTGGCGTTTGTGCCCGCTCACCTTCTACTGAACCGGTTCTCGAACCACTACGCGGATTTACAACTTGATCGACAACGCCCGCGTGAACTACGTTGCCTACATTCGCGCCTAAACTGTTGGCGTCTAGAATTTTACCGTTATTGGCTAGAACGGGGTTCTCATCCTCACCGCTGTCTGACTCCTGCCTACTCCTCGACCTCGTTACTCGACCCTCCCCCTTACCTGTCATCCTAACCTTACCCCCCTAACACTAACAGTCCCTACCTGCCTAGCACTAACAGGCCCTATCTGCTCGCTCGGCGTACTACCGTATTGATGCCGATTGAGAATGGGAACGTAGGGAGGAAGGAGGTGATAGGTACCGTCTGGCAGAGGACCACTGTGCGATGTAGGTGCTCGGGACGTGGTGGAACGCCACGCCCTTCAGCTTGCCAACCTGTGGCCAAACACCGCAAAGTATCAATACCAGCAAACGGCCGAGTTATAAAGACGCTCTGAAAAGAGCGCTGCAGTAACCACTCGGTATACCGCACTAAGACGTGTTATGAGCTCTGGTTGACACCGTTAGGCCAGAGCCACGCCACCTACCAGATTACAACGGGGATTGACATATACCCGGTTCTGATAGGATTTACAGATGCTCGATGACCACGACGACTTGACGCTTCGATTTCGAAGTCTTCCTCGCTGGTGTGTCTTCCTCGCTGGTACGCCTTTTCTTGCTTCTTTATCCCTGTTGAGGGCTTTTCGGTCTTGAGGCTTCGTTATCCCTTTTGAGGGCTTTTCGTTCTTGAGGCTTCTTTATTCGTTAACCCTGTTGAGGGCTCTTCGTGCTTGAGCCTTCGTTATCCCTATTGAGGGCTCTTCTTGTTTCTGCTTTCTTTCTTCATTAACCCTGTTGAGGGCTTTTCTTGCTTGAGAGTTCTTTGTTCTTATTTCCTGGCAGCTTCTTCGTACGGCGCAGATTGTTCGAAGTTCACTTTCTTTAAGGCCAATCCAACAGCTTGATTGTTAGAAAGGAATCTTCTTTAAGGCCAATCTGTTCGCGCTGAACTGCTTGCTTCAAATGGCAGCTTCTCGTACGATGCTTGAAGATTGTTAGAGGATGTCTTCTTTAAAAGGGCCAATCTAATGCTTGATTGATAGAAGAATCTTCTTTAAAGCCAAATCTTCTGCTTGAACTGCTTGCTTCGTCAGGGATCCGGCTCTCGAAGGACCATTGAACGCCGCGGTGCCCCGTAGTTACATCACGGGAAGAGGGTTGCGACGTCTGGTGCCTGGCTTCAATAGCCTCGGACTAAGTGGGCTGACCTAGCGAGGTCGCTAGTCCGAACCGCAAAGTAGGTCGACGCGCCCACAAATTAGCATGTGTGGCCGTCGACTGTTTACTGCAGCAGCGGAGGCACGGTGCGAGCGTGACGGGAGCTCAGTTGTCGTCGCGCTCACACACAAGCGGGATCCACAGGCGGAAATAAAACTCCGATACTCTTGAGAAAGCTTGATGGCACGGCTGGTTGGTTGGAGCGAGATGGGTATATGTTGCTCTAGTGATAGTCGAGCTTGTTATGAGAACATTTTGCTTATACTCCACCTCATATATAAACCTTCCAACATTACCATAAAGTGAAACATCTTTATTTCAAATAAACAATCATTTCATTACACAAATTCGTCTTAGGTTTTTAGCGTTTGCATTCCAGTACCGTCTTAATCTAGGTAAACCTAGGTCTTAAATTATGTTAATCTTGTACAGAATTACTTAGTGCATAATTGTTAATAGGCTAAATGAATACATTGCAAATAGTTTAGGCGAAATACCTATCTAAACACTGAACCTTTGTAGTTTTATATAAATTAATACTTTTGATTCCTTTGTTATATCTAACAGAGGTCGTAAGCACTATTCTCAGTTATTTCATTAGATTAATATAACACTGTAGATTATTGATGTAGTAAAGTTTACTGTATTAAGCTTAAGGCTTGTCTAATATTTATGAATTATGAGCATAGTGCAAGCGAAAACTACCATAATATGAGCTATGCAAAGGAAATGATTATAATACATGTTTCTAATTAGCTTGAAGAGCTTTACCTACCGTGGCATAGTGCCGCTTATGCAAATTTACTACAGAAAAAGGAGGCAAGTTATTAACTTTACTATCAAGCTTGTATGTAAACAACTCATGTATCTAGAATATAATTATGGTTACAAAATTAATGCAATTATATGCAGATTCTACTGAATATAAAGAAAAGCTTGCTAGAAGCTAGTGAAAGCTCTTACGGTTAAAACTTATGCTAAATCCTTAACTACGTTCGGCGCATTGCCGTTTTAAGCAGAATTAATTACGGATAAGCAAAGGTTGTTTTGTGATTCTACTGTCGAATGTAAATTAAGTAAATTTAGAAAATATGGAAACAACCTTGTATGAAAACTAAATGAACCCAGCTTTGGTTATGTGACTGAAAGCTTTGCAAAGCGCACTCTGAAAGCTTTGCAGCCACCGGCTTTTCAGGCGGCCAGGCCAAAGTCACAATCAATGAGGAATATTTGAATCATGAGGCACACCTACCAAAGGTGTGACCTCTATAAATGGTACAACTTGGTCTACCTATTTATGTTTGGAGCTTAAAGCTCTTAACGGAGGCTTTTACCTACACGTTATTGTCAAGTCCGGGTATATTTGGATGGTTAGTAAACTAAACCAATCCGCTCATATAAGATGTTAACTGTAGGAGAAAGTATCTTGACATAAGTCTGAAACCTATGAACCAAAGAGAGCTGTTAAGATGGTAAAATAAAGAGTCAAAGCTATGTATTTGTCTTACAGACGGCTGCCTTGAACAGTCTCCCCCTAATACGTAAGCACAAGAAATATGCTAACCAAGGTAGCTTAATCGAACAAATATGAGTATAAATTTGTCAATCCAAATTTCGTTCTCACCTTTACAATACATGCGTGTACATCAACTTTCAGGTACTACTGAAACGCGCGCTGCAGTCATATTTACGTATCGATTAAAAACGAAATAAAATATCGCGCGCCGCGCTTACTACTTATTTTTCGCATTGTAGGTGGATCGAAATACTCCCATTCAAATCTACCCACCATACATTTTATGATTAGAACGAGACGCAAGATAACAAGCGCCTGCTCGCTCAGTGCTCTTTTTAAATGTAGGTGGATTGAAACAGTCCCATTCACATCTACCCACCACATGTTTTATAATTAAAACGAGATGCATAATATCGAGCGCCTGCTTGCTCAATACGCTTTTTTTCTTATGTGGGCGGATCGAAATGTTTCCATTCACATTTACCCACTACATGTGTTTATAATAGTAGATGGGAATAAGACTACGAAATTTACTAAATAATGACTGTCTTGAACAGTATTGATACGCACGTGATCTTAAGGCTGCAACTGCGGCTCAGTACTGCCGCCAACAGTTTTAATTCAATTACTCTGTAGTATTAATCAAAACTGTTGAATTGTTTGAGTCGGCGGGTATGGGGGGCTAAAAGGTATTTTTGAATTTTTTCTTAACCTCAGATACAATAGGGACGTTATTATGTATTAGTCCCCACTTTTGGCCATTTTACTAATAAATAACTTACCTATTGGGTCTGAGGTTACGAAACAATTATCAAAAAATTCCTTTTAGCTCCCTATACCCGCCGATTAAAACATCTCAACAGTTTCGATTAAACCTACAGACTACAGAGTGATTGAATTAAAACAGGTTGGCGGCAGCACTGTGTCACAGTTACAACCTTAACACGTGGGCAAAATTTTATGGAAATCGGTTCAGTAGAATTATGTGGAAAAGGCGTCGTAAGATTTGAATCCTCAAGGTTATTAGATACCTACGCACTCAGATCATTTATTCTTACCTTAGGAAATATTGATGGAACAGCATCAGCTTTCAGCATTTTCCTAGTATACCCAGGAATAAAGTCTTCACATTTAAAACGCGCACTGCAAACAACAGACGACTTTGATATTTTTCCGGGCACTGCATTTTCCCACTTCAGTTTCCGACTTTCATTCTTTGGAAATCTACAACACAAGAAATATAATTAATTACAATAAACGTCATCGGTACAAAGTGGAAGGACACGATAACAACAAAAAAAATGGTAATATAAAAAATCTAAGTGTCGTGTTTTGCCGCTTTTGCTGTACAGTCAGCGTCTAAAATATCTGTACGCTACAACACTACACGCAAACTTCAAACAGATTCGATACGATTTTGTTTTAATTTTGCGTTATAGATATTTTTGAGTAGACTGAGTGCTGCGATATTATAACGATATAAATATTATGTACGTATCTACCTACCTACCTACTGCTACGAGATTGTAAAGAATCTTTGGTCAACAAAATTCATTGTCTACCTAAACAATATTATTGTTGTTTTTACTTACCCGTGAAAAGAAAAGCGGCTACCGGGATAAGACTTATTGTTGCACCCTGTCACACAACATAAATTCACCATTTTTCATGAAAAACAAACATGTTTAATATAAAAGTTTACACGTTAGACAAGGACACACTACCGGCGGGAGCCCTCTCGCCAGGACCGCTTTTGGCTAGTTACCGCTTATAACGAAATAGCTACCGTAAGTTTAAGTTATAATAGATCTCATTTTAGCTAAACAAAAATTTAAGGCGCATAGTCTAGTTATAAGGTACCATGTCTCTGAACGAGCCATAATGTATTGGGTTAATCATGTTTATTAGGCAATTGAGGAGTTGCATAGCAATTTAAATAAAAGCTCGTAAGTAATAAAAATAATGTAATGATGACTTTTTATTCTTTGGCGGAATAGTTAGTTTTTTTCAGTAGAAGAGATCTAAGGTAGCTGCACCTAGGAAGACCCGGCTCCTAAGAAGGCCTTTATCCACCTTTAAAAACTCGCAGTTATGGTTTTCCAAAATACTTCAAATTTCGTGACCACATGCGTTTATGGTCACAAACAACGCTGCCATTTTGTAAAAAAATACGGTTCGTTGTGTCGTGTTGAAATATTGCACGTATTTTTATTCTCAAACCTTTACTTATTAACTAAATAAATATTTGGGGACAATCTTACACAAATCAACCTATAGTCCAATACGGCGATATACATACTTACTCGTATTCTATATAAATAAATACTTAAATACATAGAAAACATCCATGACTCAGGAACATTCCCGGTTTAATACCGTTATTTATCGATTTATATAGCGAGGAAATTATTTTTTATTGAGTTAAAGGCGACAGCTGCAGCAAGACATCGCGTTTTGTATGATGCCTTCTTCGAGAAATTCGTTCTCCGACACTTTGCCAGCAGATTTTTTGTGTCAGTAGTTAGTGCTTGAAACCTATTTCAGAAGTTTACGAAACATATGGTTCCGAAACTCTACTTTTTCGACAGTTACGTCGGGGTATGGTCGCGTCTCCAAAACTTTTGAATAAATGCCTCACATAAATAAGCCCATTTGGTTTTACAGAAGTTTTAAAACCATCTACTAAAATTTGGCTTTCCATTCCTGTAGAGCCTCGTCTCCACCGGGCGAACGGGCTCGCATCGCCCGCCTCGCGAGCCACGCTCGCGATCTGACCGGTGACACTGAGGCGAGCCTCGCGAGGCAGACCGAGCCAGAAGTCCCACGAGCCGGATAGTGTTGTTTCTGCTGCCGCCATGGATAGCTGTGCTATTTCGGCCGCTGCTATCTTTCTTGTGGCTTATTATTTGAAAAAGAAGAAAAACTCTCGTTTTAAGTGTCGTTTCGTTCGAATTGTATTCTGTTTCAACACGTGTCGATGACGAATCCTGTAGCAAAAAAGCGAGTTATTTTATTTTAATTTCATATGCCTCAAACTGCGGATGGCTTTCCGTTTCAGAAGGATTCAGCTTCCCGCATTGTCTTGGCGCCACGGACGGGAAGCACATATCTGTAGTCACCTATCCACTCGAGAACTGAATACTTTCACTATAAAGGAAACTTCAGCATTGTTCTAGGTACTAGCACTAGTAGATAGTAATTATTGTTTTATGTTTGCCGATGTAGGTTCTCAAGGACGGATTAGTGATGGAGGAGTTTTCAATCAAAGTATTTTATGTCAAAAACTAGCGTCTAACAGTTTGAATTTACCCTCTCCTAGCTAACTTCCAAATAGTGATATTGACTGGTGGCCGTCTGGTGGCATAACAACTATTGTCATAATATCGATTGTCATACAACATTACGCATAAAGTTGACGCTAATAAATTTTTGTTGGCATAAATTATACTATGGCATAATTGTTCCCTGTCATAATTATACGGAGTCATAATTTGTTTAACCATGATGTAGAATGTCATACATTTATTTAGTCATAATATTGATAATTATAATTATTTTTAGTAATAATTGTAAATGTCGTACATTTATCAAGCCTAAATATTGATGATAATAAAATTTGAGATTAGATAAAAAAAACAAAGGGTGGCCGTCAAATAAACTTTTCCCTGAGATCAACCAACGGAGATCAATCAATACTAGTGGTGTATAAAGTTCAAGTTTTCACGTAGGCAGTGGGGAACAAGGACTTAGTGGCAAAACCGACTCGGATCGCGGATTGGTTAGAAGACGAAAGCGGGAGCTTTGTTCCCGCTTTTGTCTTCGAGGTTATTTTTTTTTATAAAAGAGCGGAAAAACTTGTTTATTTAATAACAAGTTTTTGCGCGTGATAAATGTCATGCATTTATCAAGCCATAATATTGATGATAATAAAATTTGGATTAGTTAAAAAAAAACAAAGGGTGGCCGTCAGATAAACTTTTCCCTGAGATCAACCAATGCTACTAGTGGTGTATAAAGTTCAAGTTTTCACGTAGGCAGTAGCGAACAGGGACTTAGTGGCAAACCGACTCGGATCGCGGATAGGTTAGTAGACGAAAGCGGGAGCCTTGCTCCCGCTTTCGTCTTCGAGGTTATTTTTTTAATAAAATAGCGGAAAAACTTGTTATTAGATAAAACTTGTTTGTAAACTTTTATACTGATTGCCCTTTGTACTGTGACCCAACATAAAAGACAACTTTGTAACTTACTTGCTTCTGATTCGAGATCTACATTTACTACTACGAAAAACAGGCTTATGCGTTTTGCATTTTATGCGTTTATACAGTATGGTTAAATTGTTTTATGAGCTACCAATTTATGTCCATTATAAAGTATGCTTAAATAATTTTATGCGCATAAAATTTATGCGAGTTACACAATATGTTCTTCAACATTATGACTAAAAACGTTATGCGCATAAATGTATGACTATTTACAGTTATGCGTAATGATGAGTATGCCAAATCCACGTATGCCTACCAATAATATGACTTTAAACTTTATGCAAGCCGACCCCTACCCGATATTGACATGCCTTACGTATTTTTAGCCGATGGTGCTCTTAGTGCCCATTTAATGAAACCATTTCCCGGAAAGAACATTAAATCAAGAACTATCACGTTCTCCAGTAAAAGTAGAAAATACTTTCGGAATACTCTCCGCCTTGTTCAGGATCTAAAAATACATACCCTTGGAACCCGTCAAAGCTTCTATTATTACCATGACACAGTGACGTGCATAGGGTTTTTAGTTAGGGTAGGCAGTTTTTTTTTGAGGAGACCTACGTACGTCACCTACGTGTCGTACTTGTAGAAAAGAGAAAGAAAAATGCATAATTAAACTGTTATTAAGTAAAGTAATGATACGTACGTGTTGTGTAAGTTACTAAGCCTTAGGCTATTTCGACTTTCGACAAAGTGAGTCTCCGTCAGCGTGCGTTGTGTTAGTGATACTATCTTAGGATACTATACCTACATGAAATTGACGAGTAATATTACCCCGAGTTCAAACTTATTGCAACTGTGTCTTACACCTACCTTTTACTTATTATCGAACTACAATAACTTGCTAAATTCACCGAAAGTTAACTTCTGCAAACATACTAGGTCAATACACTGCTCACAGCTAAAACACAAATTTGTGGCTTAATACACAAGTATAGAATAGGCCAATAAACAAAAACACACGGAAAATTCAATAGAAAACGTAAGAATATCGCTTCTAACCGAACTATGTAATGCAACTGCAACAACACAAACATTTTTTTCACAACACAACTCCAAATAGGACATTTAAAACAAATTTTCGCAAACAAACAACCCTGACAAATTAGAACGCCCCACGTTACAAGTAATAATCACAGCAAAAGGGACTTCTTTCATTTGTCGCATGTAACTTTGTG